>VZQC01014815.1:1815694-1840786 GCA_009823505.1 Rhizomys pruinosus | reverse complement strand
TCCTGGAGCTCCCCATGTAGACCAGGCTGGCTTGAACTCATAGAGATGTGCCTTCCTCTGCCTCCCAAGTGCTAGGAACAAAGGCGTGCGCCACCATACCCTGCCTCAATTCTTATTTTAACTCAAGAAACATCTGTGTAAGCAATGCTGACATATATGCTCTTTGGGTATGTTTTTCACCACTTTTTTTTTGTCTTTTTGAGACAGGGTCTCCCTGTAGCCCCAGCTGTCCTGGAACTCACTCTGTAGACCAGGCTGGCCTTGAACTCACAAAGATCCACCTGCCTCTGCCTCCCAAGTGCTAGGATTAAAGGTGTGTGCCACCACACCTGGCTTCACCACTTTTAGGAATATTTATTTATTAGGGGAGGGGTGAGATAGGTCTAGTGTATTCCAAGCTGGCCTCAAACCTGAGATGTAGCTGAATCTGGCCTTGAACTCCTGAACCCTGTACTTCTATCTCCCAAGTGCTGGGATTACAGGTGGGTACCACCACATCCAGTTTATTTGAATGACAGGCTGAGGATGTGGCTCAGTTGGTAGAGTGCTTTCCTAGCATATATGGTGGCTCATGCATGTAATCCTAGTACTCAGGAGGTGGAGGCAGAAGGATCAAAAAGTTCAAGGCCATTAGCAAGTCTGAGGCAGCCTGAGCTATGGGAGACCCTGTCTCAAAATAGAGGAGAATAGAACAGAACAAAACAACAACAGCATCAAAAAGTAGAACTCAGCTAGGAGGAGGAAGCTACTTTTTCCTAGAAAAGTCTTAGTGTGCTCATCACATCAGGTATGAAACTTCCCACTTTCACAGAACATTAGTTTTGAACAGAAACAATCTCTTTGTGTTATTTATTTATTTATTTATTTATTTATTTATTTATTTATTTATTTATTTTGGTCTTTTCAAGACAGGGTCTCCCTGTAGCCCCAGCTGGCCTGAACTCACTCTGTAGACCAGGCTGGTCTTGAACTCACAAAGATCTGCTTGCCTCTGCCTCCAAAGTGCTAGGATTAAAGGCGTGTGCCACCACTCCTGGCTCTCTTTAGGTTGTGAAAAACATGCGTGTTAAAAGAAACTTGAGGGGCTGGAGAGATGGCCTAGCGGTTAAGAGCCCCGACTGCTCTTGCAGAGGACCCAGGTTCCATCCCCAGCACCCACATAGTGGCTGAGAACCGTCTGAAACTCCAATTCCAGGATACCTCCAGTTCCAGGGGAATCCGACACCCTCTTCTGACCTCCGAGGCATTGCACAACACAGGTGCATGCAGACAGTACATTCATACACATAGAGAAAAATAAATAAAATTAAAAAAAAGAAACTTGAGTTGCTGAATAACAGAATAGCGTAGAGACAGAAGAATGACTACCCAGAGGATAATAGTGAACCGGTCCTGGTGCTGTAGGCCTGTAACCCCTGCTATTGAGAAGGCACAGGATCAGGACCTGGCTAGACTACAAAGTGAGTTCGAGGCCAGTCTGGGAAAGCTAGCAAGGCCTTGTCTCAAAATAAAAAATTTAAACAGAAAATTATACTGTGGATATCAATTATGACCAGGGCACAGTGCTGTTGTGAACTTGAGAAGCAGTAATAGGGATGGAAGGGAGTGAGGTAATCAAGGAGAACACAGAGGAGAGAGTTACAAGACGAGAAAGAGTATAAATTGCTGAGGCCCTCGGAAGTGGGGCGGCACTGGGGGCACTGAGCAGCCCTGGTATAGAAGAAAAGCCAGAAGAGGCAGCGAGCAGAGCTACAAAGAGCTGCTCAGCTTCTGCTGTGTGTAGACCGTCCCAGGAGTTCCTTGTGTCTTGGTTCACTTATCTTCATAATGGCTGATGAGGAGGGACCGGGGATGTAGTTCAGTTGGTAGCGTCCTTGCCCACCATGCACGAAGCTGAGTTTGATCTCCAGCACTGCATAACCAGATGAGGAACACACACTTATAATCCCAGCCCTCAGGAGAAGGAAACAAGATCAGTAGTGCAAGGACGTCCTCAGCTACATAGTGAATTTGAGGCCAGCCTGTCTCAGAACCAAAAAAATATGGGACTGGAGAGATGGATCAGCAGCGTTGGCTGCTCTTACAGAGGACTCAGGTTCAGTTCCCAGCACCCACATGATGGCCAACAACCTCCTGCCACTACAGTTTCTGGGAGTCCAAAGCCCCCTTCCATGGGTACTGCATACATGCAGTCAAAACACTCATACAGAGAAAATTAAAATATTAAAAAACATAACAGAACAAAAACTAATCAGACAACAAAGCAACCCATGAGATAGGTATTTTCATCATCAGTACAAAAAAAAAAATGCCTTTAATCCTAGCACTTGGGAGGCAGAGGTAGGCGGATCTCTGTGAGTTCTAGGCCAGCCTGGTCTACATAGCAAGCTCCAGGCCAGCTGGGACTAAAGGGAGACCCTGTCTCAAAAGGACCAAAAAACAAACAAACAAAAAACACCCCCAAAACAAAAACAAAACCCACAGAATGGATAACTTACCCAAGACCCTATAATTACTAGGAGCACAGTTAGGGTTTAAATTAAAAAGCTGAGCATAGTGGCACACGTGTTTAGTTCTAGCGCTCAAGAGAGGCAGAGGCAGGCAAATCTCTGTGAGATCAAGGCCAGCCTGGTCTACATGAGTGTCAGGCCAGCTGGGGTTACAGGGAGACCCTGTCTCAAAAGTACCTAAACAAACAAACACAACACGAAGATTCAAACTTAAGCAATTTGATAACACCCTGGAGTGCTTAACCATGCTATGAAACTTTTCTGCATAAAGTGGTTGGTAGCCTTGGTGGTAGGAACATCACAGAGGGTGATAAATTATGCTTCCCAAGAAATTTGCTTTATAAAGGATCTCCAAGAAACAAAATTCATGTGGAAACATAAATTTGATACTTCTTGTTTTAGGTGCATTCCAACTAGCAAACATAATATATTCTCTCTTTTTTTTTTTCTTCCTTTTTGACACAGGGTCTTCCTGTAGCTCCAGCTGTCTTGGAACTTGCTATGTATACCAGGCTGGCCTTGAACTCACAAAGATTTGCCTGCCTCTGCCTCCCAAATGCTGGGATTAAGGGCCTGTGCCACTGTATCCAGCCACAATATACTCTTTTAAAATTTTTATCTATTTTTCTTTTTTAGTTTTTTTGAGACAGGGTCTCCCTTTAGCCCCAGCTGGCCTGGAACTCACTATGTAGACCACCCTGGCCTTGAACTAACAGAGATCCACCTGCCTCTGCTTCCAGAGTCCTGGAATCAAAGACATGCACCACCATGCCCAGCTAAAATTTTTATATTTAATTGGAAAATAACATTTGTGTATACATATAGGGTCTGTCATGGTTAATCCTGGGTGTCAACTTGACTGGACTAAGGAACAAATAAGAGAAAAGGGTCTTCTGATTGGACCACCTCAACCCGGATGGCCCACCCCAAATGTGGGTGTTACCTTCTGCCGGCAGGCAGTATTTAAGGCCACGGCAGCGGGAGCTGGTCCCTTTTCCTTCTTCCTGCGGCTTGCCTCTCTCTCATCTGGTGAGTTTGCCTTGCTGCTGTGATCAACCTTTCGGATCCCAGCGTGTACCGAGACTGGCAGATCTCCTGGAATCCATTCGGGCCTTCAGCACTAGACTGGGACTCCTGAGACATCCAGCCTTGCGGACTGAGCAGTTCCCTGGATTCCCGGCCTCTCCAGTTCGGCGCTACTGTTGAGCTCCGTCACGTGAGCAAATCAATAAATTGTATATAGTTATATATATTCATCCTGTTGCTTCTGTTTCTTTAGAGAACCCTGACTAATACAGATTTTGGTACCAGAAGTGGTTCTAGAGAAACAGAATTGAAAGGATGAATTTCTTTAGTGGGCTTGGTAGCCTCTGGAGCCAGCTCTCCAACCCAATGAAGCCTAGAGTTACTGAAGGCTCTCCTGGTGGCATGAAGAGGAATGATAATCCTTGGTGCAGACTATTTGATCTAATTATGAAGATAGATCCATTTGACTCACCTAACTCACCTCTTGTGAGAAGCAAGGAATTTAGTGACTCTATATATAAAACGTTCGAGAAATTGCAGAAAAATCAGGAAAATAATGATGTTGCCTTGTTGCTCCTAGCATGTCTGGATAAACTGTTAGACGAAAATATGGAGCTCGGTGATAAAAATGACCAGCTCCGGATTCGAAACAACAGTTTAAAGGTTTCCAAGTGTGCTCTGGAAGAGAATCTTCTCTCCAGCAGCCAAAGAGCTAAAGCAGCAGAAAATCAAGCTGGAGCTCTTATTATACGGTTGGCTGATTTACAACGCAGATTTAATTCCCAGCCACGAAAAGTGTCAGCAGTTAAAGTGAGAGCACTGGTGGGGAAAGGGTGGAACCCTGAAACTTGGGATGGAGATGTGTGGGAGAACTATGATGATGAGGATTTTGAACCCTCGGATTCTGAGGGATTTTCTTTATCTGAGGAATTAACCTCCCCACCCTCAGCAGAGAATCCACACCCTGCAGATCCCTCCTCCCCACCCTTGCCTGAGGAAATTAATCCCCCCCTCCCAGTGGGAGCTGATGTCCCTCAGGGCCCAACAATTGTTGCCTCTAGACCTATAACCAGATTGAAGTCTAAGCAAGCCCCTCAAGGTGAGATAGAAAGTGTGGTCCACGAGGAGGTGCGATATACTACTAAAGAAATTAATGAGTTTGCTGATTCGTTCCGGCAGAAGCCTAAGGAATATGTGTGGGAATGGATTTTAAGGGTGTGGGATAATGGTGGAAGGAATATAAAATTGGATCATACTGAGTTTATCGATATGAGCCCACTGAGTAGAGATTCTAGGTTTAACATGGAAGCTCGAGCAGTTAAAAAAGGTGTTAAAAGTTTATTTGAATGGTTGGCTGATGTATTTATTAAAACATGGCCTACTAACAGCGAGTTAGAGATGCCTGATATTCCTTGGCTTAGTATTGATGAAGGGATTGTGAGGGTCAGGCAGATGGGCATGCTCGAGTGGATTCGAAGTGTAAAACCACATTCTCCACAATATGAGGACCCAGAGGACATGCCACTCACTGAATTTATAAGATGGAAAGTACTGAGAGAGACACCAGAACATTTGAAGAGCTTTGTTTTTGCTCTATTTCTTATGCCAGATCTTACAGTTAGAGAAGTTGTGGCTCGTTTGCATAAATTAAATCTACACGTAGTAGGTCTAACAGGACCTCAGGGTAGGCGTCAGGTGGCAGCACTGAATCGCAGAAGGCCAGATGAGCGTAGTTACAGTAATTATCATAATGGGTGGCAAAGGCAAAACAAACCTATAATGGCATGACCCGAAATGATCTTTGGAACTGGCTAATTATAATGGTGTTCCCAGAACCAAATACATAAGAACCTACTAAGTTTTTATTTGATCTGTATAAGCAGAAAAGCTCTAGAACGAATGACAGGAAGTCAACATTTGATTTTAGGATAGCGAATCCCGCCCAGTTGACCGGTTTCCAGACTTGAGACAGTTCACAGACCCAGAACCCCTTGAATGAAGGGGTGGCCGGGTTCCAAGTGAGGAAGGACCTTGTCACAATACCAAAGAGTTATGCTGTTTGCCTTCCTCCTGTCCTTCCCCAGAGGGACCTGAGCCTTTTACTAGGGTAACTGTCACTGGGGAAAAGGAAATAATCAGACTTTTCGAGGCCTATTGGATACTGGTTCTGAGTTACACTGATCCCAGGAGACCTAAAAAGCATTGTGGCCTGGTTAAAGTAGGGGCCTATGGAGGTCAGGTGATAAATGGAGTTGGCTGAAGTCGACTCACGGTGGGCCCAGTGGGTCCCAGAACGCATCCCGAGTTATTTCCCCAGTCCCAGAATGTATAATTGGGATAGATATAATAGAAATTGGCAGAATCCCCACATTGGTTCCTGATCTGTGGAGTGAGGGCTATTATGGTTGGAAAGGCCAAATGGAAACCATGGTGTTGCTCTACCAGGGAAAATAGTGAACCAAAAACAGTATCGTATCCCTGGAGGGATTGCGGAGATTAATGCCACTATCAAGGATTTGAAAGATGCAGGGGTGGTGATTCCTACCACATCTCCATTTAACTCTCCAATTTGGCCTGTGCAAAAAGACAGATGGATCATGGAGAATGACAGTTGACTATCGAAAACTCAACCAAGTAGTGACACCAATTGCAGCCGCTGTACCAGATGTGGTGTCCTTACTCGAGCAGATTAATATGTCCTCCTGGTACCTGGTATGCAGCTATTGATCTGGCCAACTTTTTTTCTCAATAACCGTTCATAAGGACCACCAGAAGCAATTTGCTTTCAGCTGGCAAGGCCAACAGTATACCTTTACTGTCTTACCTCAGGGGTATGTTAACTCTCCAGCGTGTGCCATAACTTAGTTAGAAGGATCTTGATCGCCTGACTCTTCACAAAATATCACACTGGTCCACCATATTGGATGATGTTATGTTGATTGGACCCAGTGAACAGGAGTAGCAGCTAGCCTAGACTTGTTGGTAAAGCATATGCGCATGAGAGGATGGGAAATAAATCCAACTAAATTCAAGGGCCATCTACCTCGGTGAAGTTTCTAGGAGTTCAGTGGTGTGGAGCATGCAGAGACATTCCTTCTAAGGTAAAGAATAAGTTGTTGCACCTGGCCCCTCCCTCCACCAAGGAAGAAGCACAACGTCTGGTGGGTTTTTTGGATTCTGGAGGCAGCACATTCCTCATCTGGGTGTGTTACTACGACCCATATATCAGGTGACTCGTAAGGCAGCAAACTTTGAGTGGGCTTGGAACAAGGAAAAGGCTCTTCAACAGTCAGGCTGCGGTGCAGGCTGCTCTGCCCCTAGGGCATATGTCCAGCAGACCCAATGGTGCTTGAGGTATCAGTGGCAGATAGAGATGCTGTCTGGAGTCTGTGGCAGGCTCCCATAGGGAATCACAGTAGGAGGCCCTTGGGATTTTGGAGCAAGGCTCTACCTTCATCTGCAAACAACTATTCTCTTTTGAGAGACAGCTCTTAGCCTGCTATTGGCCTTAGTGGAAAACTGAACGTTTGACAATGGGCCACCAAGTCACCATGCGAACCTGAGCTGTCCCATATGAGCTGGGTGTTACTCTGACCCACCAGACCATAAAGTAGGACGTGCACACAGCAACAGTCCATTGCAAATGGAAGTGGTACATACGGGCAGGCCTAGGAGCAGGCCCTGAGGGCACAAGCAAGCTACATGAAGAAGGTGCCCAAATGCTATGGTTCCCACTCCTGTTAACAATGTCTCCGGGCTTAAGCATGCACTATGGCTTCATGGGGTTTGCCCTATGATCAGTTGACTGAGGAGAGAGAAGACTAGGGCCTGTTTACTATGGTCTCTCACGCTATGCAGGCACCACCCAGAGTGGACAGCTGCAGCATTACAGCCAATTTCTGGAACAACACCTAAAGGAACTGGGTGAAGGAAAGTCTTCACAGTGGGCAGAACTTCGGGCAGTGCACATGGTTGTGCATTTTGCCTGCAAGGAGAAATGGCCAGAGGTTCGATTATATACTGATTCAGGTGCTGTAGCCAATGGTTTGGCTGGATGGTCAGGGACTTGGAGGAGCATGACTGGAAAATTAATTGGTGAGAAAGACATTTGGGGAAGAAGTATGTGGATAGAGCTCTCTGAATGGTCAAAGGAATGTGAAGATACTTGTGTCTCATGTAAATGCTCATCAAAAGGTGGATCTCAACAGAGGATGATTTAATAATCAGTAGATCGGATGACTCGTTCTGTGGATGTCGGCCTCTTTCTCCAGCATCCCTGTTGTTGCTCAATGGGCCCATGAACAAGTGGTCATGGTGGCAGAGATGGAGGTTTTGCATGGGCTCAACAGCATGGACTCCCATCCACTAAGGCTGATCTGGCTACAGTCTGCCAAGTGCCAGATTTGCAACAACAGAGACCAACATTGAGCCCCCGATATGGTGCTATTCCCCGGGGTGACCAGCCAGCAACCTGGTGGCAGGTTGACCTATTGGACCACTTCCATCATGGAGGGGACAGCGTTTTGTCTTACAGGAATAGATACTTATTCTGGTTATGGATTTGCTTTTCCTGCATCGTAATGCTTCTGCCAAAACTACATCCAGGGACTTAAGGAATGCCTTATCCACCGTCATGGTATTCCTCACAGCATTGCTTCTGAACAAGGAACTCACTTCACAGCCAAAGAAGTGCGACTGTGGGCCCATGGTCATGGTATCCACTGGGTTTACCATGTTCCCCACCACCCAGAAGCAGCTGGCTTGACTAGAACGATGGAATGGCCTCTTGAAGACACAGTTACAGTGCAATTAGGTAGCAATACCCTGGAGGGCTGGGGCAAGGTTCTCCAGCAAGCAGTATATGCTTTGAATCAGCGTCCACTATATGGTACTGTTTCTCCTATAGCCAGAATTCATGGGTCCAGGAACCAAGGGGTGGAAATGGGAATGATTCCACTCACTATCACCCCTAGTGACCCAGTAGGAAAATTTTGCTTCCTGTACCCACGACCTTGCGTTCTGCTGGTCTAGACGTTTTGGCTCCAATGGGGGGAGTGTTTTGCCAGGAGAACAGCAAACGTTCTATTGAACTGGAACTAAGACTTCCCCCTTGGCCACTTCGGGCTTCTACTGCTTTAAGCCAACAGGCTAAGGAAGGAATAACAGTAGTAGTAGGAGGAGTGATTGATCCAGACTACCATGGGGAAATTTGACTTTTTCTCCACAATGGGGCAAGGAAGATTATGTCTGGAAGGCAGGAGATGCTGTTAGGGGCCTTCTGTTGCTACCATGTCCTATGATTAAGGTCAATGGAAACTCCAACAACCCAAACCAGACAGGACAATAAATGGCCCAGACCCTTCAGGATGAAGGTATGGGTCACTCCTCCAGGGAAAGAGCCAAGACCTGCAGAGGTGCTTGCTGATGGTGGAGGAAATACAGAATGGGTAGTAGAAGAAGGTAGTCATAAATATCAGCTGAAGCCACGGGACCAGTTGCAGAAACGGGATTATAATAGATATTAACCTTGCGTCCTATTTGGTTAAGATGTGCTTTGTTATATTATGTATATATTTATATAGTATATATGTAGTATATTAGTGGATACTTGTGTTCCCCTTTGAATGTGCAACTGAGATATGTGTTAAGGTTGTCATATTTAGGTTATTAGATACTGAAGGACTAATTTCTTTCTCAAGGACATTACTACCTATCTCTAAGATATAATGTTTTGCTATTGCACATGAGATACTTATAACATGTTAGGTGGAATTATGACCCTGCCATCGTTTGAATTGACATTTAAGCAGAGGCTATTTATTGGGTGTCAAGTTGACAAGGGGTGGACTTGTCATGTGTTAATCCTGGGTGTCAACTTGACTGGACTAAGGAACAAATAAGAGAAAAGGGTCTTCTGTTGGACCACCTCACCCGGATGGCCCCCCCAATATGTGGGTGTTACCTTCTGCCAGCAGGCAGTATTTAAGGCCACGGCAGCGGGAGCTGGTCCCTTTTCCTTTCTCCTGCGGCTTGCCTCTCTCTCATCTGTGAGTTTGCCTTGCTGCTGTGATCAACCTTTCGGATCCCAGCGTGTACCGAGACTGGCAGATCTCCTGGAATCCATTCGGGCCTTCAACACTAGACTGGACTCCTGAGACATCCAGCTTGCGGACTGAGCAGTTCCCTGGATTCCCGGCCTCTCCAGTTCGGCCTACTGTTGAGCTCGTCACGTGAGCAAATCAATAATTGTATATAGTTATATATATTCATCCTGTTGCTTCTGTTTCTTTAGAGAACCTGACTAATACAGGGTCTAAGGTTTTTTTTTTTTTTATCTATGATTACATGGAAGAAAGAATCGATGAATTTATTTAACATATCAGTCACCTACTCCATCTGCTTTTTAGTTTTGTTTTTTTGAGGCAGGGTCTCCTTGTAACTCCAGCTGGCCTGGAGCTCATTCTGTAGACCAAGGTGGCCTTGATCTCACAGAGATCTACCTGTCTCTGCCTCTCCAGTACTGAGATTAAAGATACTTGGTCCTACCAGGCGTGTTGGTGCACGCCTTTAATCCTAGCACTTGGGAGGTAGAGGCAGGTGAATCTCTGTGAGTTCAAGGCCAGCCTGGTCTACACAGTGAGTTCCAGGACAGCTGGGGCAATAGAGAGACCCTGTCTCAAAAAGACGCCCCCCCAAAAGATACCTTGTCCTTTTATTATTTTATCGATTTGTTGATTTGCTATTGTTTGTTGTTGTTGTTGTTGTTGTTTTGAGACAGAGTCTCCCTGTAGCCACAGCTGGCCGGGAATTTACTATGTAGACCAGGCTGGCCTTGAATTCACAGAGACCTGCCTGCCTCTGTCTCCTGAGTGCTGGGACTAAAAATAATGACAAAGCTTTTATTTTTTATTTTATTTTATTTATTTATTTTATTTTATTTATTTTATTTATTTTATTTATTTATTTTATATTTTATTTTATTTTTTTATTTTATATTTTTTTCCGGACAGGGTTTTCCTGTAGTCCCAGCTGTCCTGGAACTCATTTGTGACCAGGCTGGCCTTGAACTCACAGAGATCCGCCTGCCTCTGCTCCCAAGTGCTAGGATTAAAGGCGGCGCCACTGTGCCCAGCTATTTTTTTTTTTTTTTTTTATGGTTAAGAATGTTTTCTGCTTGGGAGGAGGGAAGACCGTTTTTCTTTTTTTTTGTTTTTTTTGAGACAGGGTCTCCCTGTAGCTCTGGCTGTCCTGGAACTCACTTTGTAGACCAGGCTGGCCTCGAACTCACAGAGATCCGCCTGCCTCTGCCTCCCAAGTGCTAGGATTAAAGGTGTACGCCACCATGCCCGGCATTTATTTCTGTATGTGTATCAATGTACTGTGTGCATGCAAGTTTGTGCACCCGTGTCATGCAATGCCGCGGAGGTCAGAAGAGGGTGTTGAATTCCCCTGGAACTGGAGTTCTCCTGGAATTGGAGTTTCAGACGGTTCTCGGCCACCATGTGGGTGCCGGGGATCGAACCCGGGTCCTCTGTAAGAGCCAAGACTGTGTCTTAGAGGGATGTGACTCTTGGTGGGCTGAGTGGATGGACCCACACTGGGGACCCTTTGGGGTCACAAATCAGACTCTATAGCTATATTTATATATGAAAGTTCATTAAACTGTGGTGGGGTATTGAGGGGAGGTCCATAGAGGGAAGTATACCCTCAACTATATTGTATGAAAATTGCAAAAAATTCACTTAAAATTCTATTATTGTAGCAATTTTGTTCTGGCCACTAGGGGGAAGAGTGGAATATCAAAAAATTTATCTCCACAGGCTCACAATGGGTCCTGTAATAATTAGTGCTGTTTTAGTTCTTTTATATGTATCTTTTGTTTGTGACAGATCACTTTCAAATAAAATTTACTAGTTATCCATACACGTTCTCTCCAGTTTCTTTCTGAAAATAAAGTATTGTGCTGAGAGAAGTAGATGTAAGAGATCACAGAGTGTGGCTGCAGAGATGGCTCAGTGGTAAGAGCGCCGACTGCTCTTGCAGAGGACAGGGGTTCGACTCCCAGCACCCACATGGCGGCTAAGGATCGTCTTTAAGCCCGGCGTAGGGGCACATGCCTTTAATCCCAGCACTCAGGAAGGAGAGGCAGAATCTGTGAGTTCAAGGCCAACCTGGTCTACAGAGTGAGTTCCAGGCCAGCTGGGGCTACAGGGAGACCTTGTCTCCAAAACAAAACAAAACAACAAATCACATGGTATGTAATTTTGTTTGTATGAATTATCAGAGAAGACAAAGTTACACGGGCATGAAGTAGATTGGTGGTTGAAAGGGGGAGCAGCTCAGAGGAGCTGGGTTAACAGTAGATGTCCTTGAGGGAACTTACTGAGTGATGAAAATGTTCTAAAAGTGATTAACCGTGATGGTGGCATATGGACAATTGTAAAAATAAATGTATAAAAGTCATTGCATTGTATATTTGACATGAGTAAATTCTGTGAAATGTAAAATAAACCTCAATAAAGTTGAGTAGCACAGATCCGCGCTGCCGGCGCTTCCGGAGCCGCTGTCGGCTCTTCCAGAGCCGCTGTCAGACCAAACTGCCCTGGACCCTGAGACCTGCGGAACTGCAGGCTTGGATCTCCTCTGTTTTCCCAGGGCTTCCTGGGTACCTTGTGGGGCCGGGGCAGGAGTTTTCGATGACTTTCTGACTCTCCGCGCTGCCCTCTCCCCACTTTCCTGAACTCCAGTGATTTCCTCCCCCTCTTTCTCTTTTGAAATAATATCTATCCTTTCTTACCCTGATTCTTCTCATTCACATTGTCATGCAGAAGTAGCTTCTAATTTTTATTTAAAATATTATTGTTATGGGCTGGGGAGATGGCTCAGTGGTTAAGAGCACCACTGACTGCTCTTGCAGAGGACCCAGGTTCGATTCCCAGCACCCACATAGTGTCTAAGAACCGTCTTTAAGTTGGGTGTGGTGGTACATGCCTTTAATCCCAGCATTTGGGAGGCAGAGGCAGACAGATCTCTGTGAGTTCAAGGGCAGCCTAGTCTACATAGTGAGTTCCAGGCTAGCTGTGGCTACAGGGAGACCCTGTCTCAAAAAAGACAAAAAAAAAAAAAATTATTACTGTTAGTGTATGTGTGTATGTGTGCTTGTACACATGTGTGGACATTTCATGAACTTCCTAACTTCCTTCATTTTCTGATTTTTTTATGAATTAATTTAAAAAAATTTTTAGAGGGGAGAGCGGGAACACAGTCCCCCACTACCACAGATTATGCAGTCAAGTTTCCCGAATTTGGGGAAATCGCATGGGTCAGCACATCCGGAGTGCAATGGATAAGCCTTGCCCTGGAAAAGCCACCCTCGAGATCATGGTATCTCCCCTGCCAGGTAAATGTGAATTAATGTTTTTTATATGTATGAGTGTTATTGCCTGTATGTGTGTAAGTGCACCCGTTTCATGCACGGTTACAGAAGAGGGCCTCAGATCCCCAGGAACTAGAGTTATGGATGATTGTCAGCCACCATGTGGGGGCTGGGATTTGTACCCAGGTCCTCTGTAAGAATAGTCAGTGCTGGGGCTGGAGAGATGGCCTAGCGGTTAAGATCGCCAACCGCTCTTGCAGAGGACCCGGGTTCGATCCCCAGCACCCACATGGCGGCCGAGAACCGTCTGAAACTCCAATTCCAGGAGAACTCCAGTTCCAGGGGAATCCGAGATCCTCTTCTGACCTCCGCGGCATTGCACGTCACGGGTGCACGGACTTGCATGCAGGCAGTACATTCATACACATACAGAAATAAATAAAATTAATTAAAAAAAAAAAGAATAGCCAGTGCTGGGGCTGGAGAGATGGCCTAGCAGTTAAGAGCACCAACTGCTCTTGCAGAGGGCCCGGGTTCGATCCCCAGCACCCACATGGCGGCTAAGAACCGTCTATAACTCCAATTCCAGGAGAACTCCAGTTCTAGGGGAATCTGAGACCCTCTTCTGACCTCCGCGGCATTGCAGGACACGGGTGCACAGACCTACATGCAGACAGTACATTCAGACACATAGAGAAAAATAAATTAAAAACAAAAAAATAGAATAACCAGTGCTCTTAACCACTGAACCATCTCTTCAAGCAGGGACTTTGAGGCAGGGTCTCACGGTGTAGTCCTGGCTTGAACTCACAGAGAGCCTCCTGCCTCTTTCTCTTGGGTGCTGGGAATTAAAGGCATGTGCTACCACACCCATCAGTTTTCTCATTTTCATTTTTTTTTTCTGGACAAGGTCTCCCTGTAGCCCCCCCCACACACACACCAAGCTGGCCTGGAACTCGTTATGTAGACCAAGATAGCCTTGCTCTCCAGAGATCTGGTGGCTTCTGCCTCAACTGTGCTGGGATTAATGTGTACCATCATACCAGGCCAGTTTTCTGATTTGTTTTGTTTTGTTTTGTTTTTGAGACAGGGTCTCCCTGTAGCCCCAGCTGACCTGGAACTCACTCTGTAGAACAGGCTGGCCTTGAACTCTCAGAGATCCGCCTGCCTTGGTCTCCCGAGTCCTGGGATTAAAGGTGTGCACCACCATGTTGGACTGGAAATAGCTTTTTTTTTTTAGCTGATTATTATTTTATTTTCAAAGCCAATTTTTTTATTGAAGCTCTGTGCATTTCATTCAAAATTTCAAATCAAATCTAGACCCGTACCCCCCTCCCTGCCCCCCACCAGAGCTCATGCATTCTGCCAAACATGATTTTCATCTTTTTCTCAATCTCTCTCAAAATTCTTGATGCAGAAATTTACCGTTTCTAGCAGAAGTTCACCATTTCTGTCAGTTCTTTGACCCACTCTTTCTGTTGTTGTTGTTGTTTTTGTTGTTATTCCTTCCAATATGCATCACTCCAAAATATGCATATATGCATGCCACATATGTCATGGGTTTTAGCATCTTCAGTTTATGATTTTTTTTCTTTATTAGGCTGAAAGATGTCATGTTTGAAGGCTCCTCCTTGGCAAGCCCAAACCACCTTTTGCTCCACACTGGAGATTTCCCTTCCCATGGTCACCAAATGAAGTCCAGAAAGCACCGTGACCTGTCTTGATTCCTGTACTGGTATCCATGATACAGCCTGGGTAGTCCAACAATGGCAGTCCATGCTCTGAAGAGGCTGAAAGAAATAGCTTCTTGGGGCTGGAGAGATGGCCTAGCGGTTAAGAGCGCCGACCGCTCTTACAGAGGACCCGGGTTCGATCCCCAGCACCCACATGGCGGCCAAGAGCTGTCTGAAACTCCAATTCCAGGGGAACTCCAGTTCCAGGGGAATCCGAGACCCTCTTCTGACCTCCGCGGCAGTGCACGACACGGGTGTATAGACTTGCATGCAGACAGTACATTCATACACATACAGAAAAAAAAAAAGAGTATTAAAAAAAAAAGAAAGAAATAGCTTCTTTTGCGGTGATGGCAATTAGATATCTACAATGGGCCAAAGTGCAGGCAGAGACTAAGACACTGGGGAGGGTTCAGTTCTAAACAGATCAGTGACATCATGCTCTAGACTTCAAGGCTCAGGGATATCATGAAAGAAGGGGGCAGAAAGATTGTAAGAGCCGGGGCTAGTGGATGTCTGCAACAAAGCAGTATCTGCCAGAGTGATGCAGCCCTTGCAGGCAGAACTCACAGCAGCTGTGACTGCGGGTGAAAGACTGGCACAAGATTGAGCCAGCCAGTGTCCCAGCAGGGACGGAGGTGGAGGAGTTGGCATGATGGAGTTCCACCACGAGCTGAGGAGAGAGGAGCTATTGGCAAGTGAAGGCTCTGGGGGAGGGAGAATGAGGGCTCTCATGAGAGATGAGCCCCAGAGAGGCTACCAGGCTCCAGGAGATGCCCTACACCCATGGACACTAATGGACTCAGTGGGTTTGAAAAATAAGACCGCTGGGCGTGGTGTCACATGCCTTTAATCCCAGCACTCGGGAGGCAGAGGCAGGCAGATCTCTGTGAGTTCAAGGCCAACCTGGTCTACAGAGCAAGCTCCAGGCTAGCTGGGACTAAAAGGGAGACCCTGTCTCAAAAATACAAAACAAAAAAGAACACATGAAGTTGGGAAGGTATAGCAGTGTGGGATAGGAAGAAATCGGAGGGAAAGGAGAGTGAATTTGCTAAAATGATATCATATGCATGTATGAAATTCCCAAAGAAGGGGCTAAAGAGATGGCTCAGTGGTTAAGAGCACTGGCTGCTCTTGCAGAGGACCTGGGTTCAGTTCCCAGCATCCACAGTGTGGCTGAACCCCCTTTCCCCAGGTCCAATCCTGTCAGCCTATAGCTCTGTTCCTGGGGAATCCAACACCCTCCTCTGACCTCCAGGGGAACTGTAGGCACATGGTGCACATAAGAAGCAAGTAAGCCGGGCGTGGTGGCGCACGCCTTTAATCCTAGCACTCAGGAGGCAAAGGCAGGCGGATCTTTGTGAGTTCAAGGCCACCCTGGTCTACAGAGTGAGTTCCAGGACAGCTGGGGCTACAAGGAGACCCTGTCTTGAAAAGACCAAAAAAAAAAAAAAAAAAAAGCCAGTAAATAGCCAGGCGTGGTGGCTCTCGCCTTTAATCCTAGCACTTGGGAGGCAGAGGCAGGAGGATCTTTGTGAGTTCAAGGCCAGCCTGGGTAAGTTCCAGGACAGCTGGGGGTACAGGGAGACCCTGTCTCGAAAAGAATTAAAAAAAAACTTTTTTAAAAGAAGTAAATAAATAATTAAAAAAAATTTAAAAGACATTCTCAAGCCAGGTGTGGTGACGCATGCCTTTAATGCTAGCACTTGGGAGGCAGAAGCAGGCAGATCTCTGTGAGTTCAAGGCCAGCCTGGTCTACAGAGTGAGTTCCAGGCCAGCTGCGGCTATAGGGAAACCCTGTCTCAAAAAAAAAAAAATCTCAAGCTACATATAGTGGTGCATGCCTTTGAATCCCAGCACTTGGGAGAGAAAGGTAGATGGGTCTGAGTTCGAGACTAGCTTAGTCTACATACCAATTTCTATGCCAACCAGACTGCATAGTAAGACCCTGTTGAGAGAGGATGGGACAGAGGGAGGGAGGGATGGAGGTGGGGGGGGGGGNAGACCACAGAGAGGGCCGAATCAAGAGGGAAATGTTTTGCCTGCGGTAAGGAAGGTCACTTTCGCAGGGAATGCCTGGAAAAGGAAAGACCAGATAAAGGACAGAGGAATCAGGGATTGCCCCCCACTCCTTGCCCTAGATGTAAGAAGGGGTATCACTGGAAACGTGACTGCCAGTCCAAGTACAATATCAATGGGAGGCCTTTAAACTAGAGAGGGGGCGGCCTCTAGCCCCATTACAACCAAGGAGGCAAGGGCCTGATATGGGTCCTATTAGACCAAATCCTTGCCTGGTCAACTGGACCATTCCTCTATGTGACTTTACCCGTCCTAAGACAGTCATCACTATTGGGGGACAAAGTTTCAAATGCCTCTTGGATACGGGGGCTGATAGAACTGTCTTAAAAAAGGAAGAGGTTCCCAGTCATTGGGAGCTAGTCCCTGGACCTCACGTATCCGGAGTAGGAGGGACTTCCAAAGCTCAGGAAACTGCCTCTTATCTCCCTTGCGTGGGGCCTGAGGGTGAACGAGGGCGTATTCGCCCCCTGGTGGTACAAGGACTAAAGGATAACTTGGCCGGAAAAGACATAATGGCCCAGATGGATGTAGTTCACAACAGGTTCTTTGAAGACCCATTAGAGAGTATACCCGGCCCCTCAGACGGGGTTAGGAAAGATCTTGTTAAGGTGTACCCCCAAGTCTAAAGGCCACTGCCCCCCACGTTCCACCAATTATATGGAAACCGGGTAAACCGGTCTGGGTGGAGCAGTGGCCCCTCAAGGAAGAAAAGCTGACGGCCTTCAAGGACATTGTCGATGACTTGTTGGCCTGAGGGCGTATCCATCCCTCGATGAGCCCATGGAATACCCATGTTCATAATAAAAAAAACCCTCAGGCAAATGGAAGATGTTACAAGACTTGAGAAAAATAAACGACAGGATGGAGATCGTCGGGGCCTCCCTAAGGGGAATGCCCTGGGTTCCTGCAATACCCACTGAGTTCCATCTAGCAGTAATAGACCTTAAGGATTGTTTTTTCTCCATCCCCCTCCATCCAGAAGACTGTCACAAATTTGCATTCTCTGTCCCCTCAACTAACTTTGCATGCCCTGACCAAAGGTACGAGTGGGTGGTCCTTCCTCAGGGGATGGCAAACAGTCTGGCCTTTTGCCAAAACTATCTGGCCACATTACTACAGGACTTTTTCTATGGTGACCCTGACGTCCTTATGTATGCATATATGGACGACCTTATCTTGGGTCACAGGGCCTTACCAAAACTCCATCAGTTAATGGACAAAATTTCAGATTGCCTTGGGGAGGCTGGTTTTGCCATTGCCCCTGAGAAGGTACAATGGGTGCCCCTGCTCAAGGTACTGGGCGCGGAACTTCACATTACTGCTGTCAGACCTCTTCTCCCCTCCATCTCTATCCCTAAGAACCTTGAAATCACCCAATTACAAAAGGTGTTGGGGATTTTAAATATTTTTTTTTTTTTTTTTTTTTTTTTTTTTTTTTTTTTTTTTTTTAATATTTGTTTTGATATAAATTTGTAATACTTTTTCTAGTAAATTGTTGATGTTTTTAAACAAATCTTCACTTTGTGTCTTTTTACTATCTTGACTTACAGAACTTCAGGGAAATAGTTCTGTTTTTAATAGCTTAATTTGAATGGGATGCCAGGTGGTCACATGCAGCCCATGTGGGATTCTAACATGACACTGAGTGAGTTTCCTGGTGTGGACATCCCTTTGACGCTGAAGGCAATGCATCTGTTGAAAGTAGGGACTGTAGATTTGGATTACTGCTCTCTGCATCTTCCAGTTTTTCTGTGTTATCTTCCCAATTAATGTGGAATCTTGTGACTCTGGGATTAGATGACAAAATATTCCTTTGAAGCTTAGAAAAGTCTGGCTTTACTGGTGGATTTTCCCTTAATTCTGTGTATTCATTTCATTTATCATTGCTCATAAATATTGATGTGAAAAAACGCACCTCTACATGTCATAAGATGATCTTAAGACTCAAGACATAGGACGCTATCTCTCGCGGTACAAGTAATAGTAGCTACGAACCTGTTACTGCGAATGAGATGGTCATAGAGAGGTGGTGTTACACAAAAGACCACCGGCTTCCTCATCTCTAGTGTCTCCCTCGCTGGCTCGTTAGGAGATCTTACAGCGTTCTGTCAAGGCCCGCCGACAGAGTAATCCAAGGGTGCGAGTCATGAGAGATAAGTTGCGGAGAGTAAGTGCACTGCCAAATTCCTTGCTAGAAGGGTGTGAGATGGCTCAACAACAAAAAGTACAGTGGTAGTTACAGCTCAAGCTCACTTTATTGCAGTTTACAGAGGCTTATAAGCCATGCCGTGCTTCCTACTGGGTTATAGTGTTCTTCCTAATTCGTCCTCTTTAGAGGCTTAAGTTTAAAAGCTAATTGATCCAACACTTCCTTCCTAGCATAGTCCTATTATCATGTTAGTACAGAAGCTAGCCTTCCTTCTGATGGGGGGGGTGAGTCTGAAACTCTAGCACAGGCTTCTTTTGTCCTACAGGCCTATCTTTCAGCTATTCCATGCCGTTTTCCCCCTTTTTGTTTTATTTGCAAGCTCCTGTCTTAGGTTGGTGCTTTTACTGGGCTCAGCATCTTACCTATCTTTGGAGTAGATAGCAGCTTTGGCTATCCCCCTGTCTTAGGTGGGCCGACCCAAAAAGCCCTTACCCGTCTTTGGAGTCTGATGCTGCTTTTGTAGGTATTGACGAGGGGGAGGGGTTCATACTTTGCCCGTAAGGCCATTAATTGGACTTCTTCTGCCTGTTTTCTAGCGAACCTTATAACCCGGTTGAGCAAGCAAGGCCTACCATGAGCAAAACAAAAGAATAATAAGAGGTCAATGAAAGTAATAACCAGGGCTGGTGTTTGAACCATCCTTCAAACACATCCTGGTTGATTAGCTATCTTTCTTCTTTCAAGGCTATTCCTAAGGTCGTCTAGATTCTTTGTAATTACACCGGAGTGGTCTGATAAAAGCAGCATTCTTACCCTAAAGCCTGGCATATCCTCCCTGTTCTAGTGCAAGGAGATCAAGACCGCCCTCTCTTTCTTTCTGAAAGAATCCAATGATCCTTATGGCTCGTTACCGTGATCTCCAGAGTTATTTCTACCTTTTCTATATCTTCATCTAGTTGCTGTCTGAGCCTCTCGTTCCATTGTTTGTGTTAGTGATAGAGCTGTTCCCTCCCAGTAGCTGTGCCTGCGATTCCCACTCCTAGTTATGCCTGCCAGGGCAAGGGCGGTTTCCTATCTCCTTTATGTCTAGAAACTGAAAGGCCTCCTGCTGGGTGGTATATATAATGCACAAGAGTCATTACTTGTTTCCTTACAGCTTCTAGGTTACACAAGGGGTTAGTCCCGGGGCATACATAACATTCCACTTTCTAGAATTTAGTCTATCCACCTCCCATGTCCATTGAAGTAAACGCGTCTGCTAACGAGCAGAATGGTTGTGGAGAGTAGCCAGACGCTCTCTGTTCGTTCTTTGAGACAGGCCTTGATGACATTCTAGTAGCGACGTTCACCACTGACAGGGATTTCGATGGTTGCAGAGGACTTGTTGACATCGATTCTGAGATGACTCAAGCATTCCCATCGAGGAGCCATAGGAGAGACATTCCAGGCCGGAGGATCATTTCAGAAATTCATTTCTGTTAAGAACCCCAAAAGGCGGACATAGACATCTTATACCTCTCGTTCGACTCGAACTGCGCGGGGGGTATAAGAAGTTCTCAATCGGGAGGTCATATTTGGATGGGTTGCTGGCCGAGGACCCCAGATGGCTGTAATTCCGAGGTGCTGTTTGTGGAATTAATTTACCAAGTGGATACGCAGAAATTCCTTGCGGCCCTGTGGTCTATAAAGTGGGCCGGGGCCTCACCCATTGTTGCTGCTGGTTACGCGAAGATCTCTCCAACCTGGACCCTGTATTTGATAGTGGTTCTGGGGGTAACCTTGTCAGGTGTTTATATTGAAACACATCAGTATTTGTAATGTACATATTTGGACAGAGATATTAAACTTAAATCAATTATTGTAATGTTTAATAGTGCCCCTGCCAGCTGTAGGTGAGGACTGCAGTACCAGTCCTTTCCCCCTTTTTGTATTTTGTAATTGTTGGTTGATTTTAAACAGCTGGTGAGTTCCTTTTTCAGACAATAAGATCATCCGTGTCTTGCTCACTCTTGTGGGGTATATAAAAGTAANAATGGACAAGTAATGACTCTTGTGATTATACCACCCAGCAGGAGGCCTTTCAGTTTCTAGACATAAAGAGAGATAGAACCGCCCTTGCCCTGGCAGGCATATAGGAGTGGGAATCGCAGCACAGCTACGTAGCAGAGGAACAGCTCTATCACTAACACAACAATGGAAGAGAGGCTCAGACAGCAACTAGATAGAAGATATGAAAAGGTAGAAAGGAGAAATAACTCTGAGACACATGAAGGCATCTTGGTTCTTCAGAATAGAAGGGGGCTTGATCTCCTGCACTAGAACAGAGGAGAGATATGCCAGGCTTAGCGGGAAGAATGCTGCTTTTATGCAGACCCACTCCAGTGTGTAATTACAAAGAATCTAGACGACCTTAGAATAGCTTGAAAGAAGAAAGATAGCTTAATCAACCAGGATGGTTTGAAGGATGGTTCAACACCACCACCCCTGGTTTACTTCATTGACCTCTTATTATTCTTTTGTTTTGCTCCATGGTAGCCTTTGCTTGCTCAACCGGGTTTAAGGTTCGCTAGAAAACAGGCGAAGAAGTCCAATTAATGGCCTTACGGCAAAGTATGACCCTCCCCCTCGTCAATACCTACAAAAGGCATCATCAGACTCCAAAGACGGGTAAGGGCTTTTTGGGTCGGCCAACCTAAGACAGGGGGATAGCCAAAGCTGCTATCTACTCAAAGGCGTAAGAGCTGAGCCCAGTAAAAGCACCAACCTAAGACAGGAGCTTTGCCAAAATAAAACAAAAAGGGGGAAATGACGGCATGGAATAGCCAGAAGATAGGCCTGAAGGACAAAAGAAACCTGTGCTAGAGTTTCGTGAGAACTCACCCCCGCCCATCGAGCAAGAAGGCTAGTTTCACTTCTTCCGCATACTAACATGATAATTAGGGACTATGCTAGGAAGGAAGAAGGATTGGATCAATTAGGGACTTGTAAATTAAGCCTCCTAAAAGGACAATTAGGAAGAGACACATAACCCAGTAGGAAGCCGGCATGGCTTATAAGCCTCTGTAAACCTGCAATAAAGTGAGCTTGAGCTGTAACCCCTGACTCGACTCCTCTGTGTGGTTACTTTCGGTTTGGCAGTGCACCTACCTCTCTCCCAGCCCCACTCTGTCGCGGGCCGACAGGTGAAGATCTTCGGCGGCGAGGAAACTGGAGAGGGTGGTCTTTGTGTACCACCTCTCTATGACCCCCCGCAGTAACAGTTGTGCTAATTACTTGTACCTATCGAGGTCAAGAATTTATTAGAGTTGGCTATTATGTAAATAATGAATATACTGAAACAGAATTAAGGGAAAATCCACCAGTAAAGCCAGACTTTTTTCTAAGCTTCAAAGGAATTATTTTGTCATCTAATCCCCAGAGTCACAAGATTCCACATTAATTGGGAAGATACACACAGAAAAAACTGGAAGATGCGGAGAGAGCCGTTAATCCAAATCTACAGTCCCTACTTTCAACCAGATGCATTGCCTTCAGCGTTCAAAGGGATGTCCACACCAGGAAACTCACTCAGTGTCATGTTAGAATCCCACATGGGCTGCTGTGACCACCTGGCATCCCATTAAATTAGGCTATTAAAAACAGAACTATTTCCCTGAAGTTCTGTAAGTACATAGTCAAGACACAATTGATAGAATTGTTTTTTAAAAACATCCTGTACGAAAATTTTAAGAAAACCAGTTTGAGCAAAGTTTGTGGAATATAAATCTACAAACTTTAAAAAAATGAAAAAAAAAAAAAAAAAAAAAAAAAAAAAAAAGATCCAAACCCTAACATAGCAGTTAAGAGCATATCCTGCTCTTGCAGAGTTCTGTTTGCAGATCCAGGCCTCAGGACTCAGAGGACACCTGCACTCTTCCTGCATGAACTAGGCTCATGCTCCCCTCCCCCCACCCGTGCATCCCTACCAACATAGACCATACCCCATACCCGTTTGGAACTGTAAGTCAGAATAAACTTTCTCCCATAAGTTGCTTTGGTCATATTATTTTATCAAAGCAACAGAAGGCAAAGAGATAAAAGAACTATTTGTCCTAAATTCAGGTAGCTACTTCTTTATCCCTATCCCATATTTTACATTCCAGAAAATAAAACAGGAAATTATTTCAAGAAACTCCTTAGACTAAGAAATAATATTTGCAAGCCATTCAAAGGAATGGGATTTTTTTTTAATTAAAACTGGGGGCTGGAGAGATGGCCTAGCGGTTAAGAGTGCTGACTGCTCTTGCAGAGGACCCAGGATCCCTAGCACCCACATGGTGGCTGAGAACCAACTTCAACTCCAGTTCCAGGGGAATCTGAGACCCTCTTCTGACCTCTGCGGCATTGCACGACATGGGTGCACAAACCCACATGTAGACAGAACATTCATACACATACAAAAATAAATAAATAAATAAAATTAAATAAAATAAAAAGCAGTAATTATTCAGCTGCCCGTGCCATCATGCTCGGACACCTTCTGGCAGAGTTCTTTATTACTAGTATCTGGGACATACCTGGACCTTCTCTGACCTCCCGCGTCCCAGAGGCGCCGGAAGAGGAGGCTGGCTTCCCTTTGTCTATGTGAGGTTTTATAGGGGACAAGGTGTGCGTGCTTGAACCTTGGACCTCATACTTGTGCTTGCTGGGAAAGTGCTCTACCACCGAGCTACATGAACTACCGTCCCAGCATGCTTTTCACTTTTTACAAGACCTGAACTCACCAAGATGAGCAGCCTAGCCTTGAACTCACTCTGTAGCCCAGGCAGGCCTTGAACTTAAAATCCTCTTGCAGCAGTCTTCCAAGTAACTGAATTAGCCCAGGCTCCTTGTCTATGTAATCAGATTGTGCGGTCTACCTGAGCTGTCACTCAAACTTTGCTTCCAAGTCTGTGGTGACTGAGGTTGTACCTTGATGCTTTAATCTCTTCTAGATATGGAGTGTAGTAGGGAACTGAAAATGCCTTTTATCACATCTTTCTTGGCCTTCCACAGATCTCTCTCTCTCTCTCTCTCTCTCTCTCTCTCTCTCTCTCTCTCTGTGTGATTCATTCAGAGAGTCAGAAAAAGATTCTCTTCTCAATTTTTTTTGAAAAGATAGGATTTTACTATGTACCCCTGGCTGGCCTAGAACTGGCCATGTACACCAGGCTAGCCTTGAATTCACAGAGATCTGCCAACCTTTGCCTCCCAGGTACTGGAATTAAAGGCATGTACCATCAGACCCAGCTCCTTTATGATTTTTATCAAATCCTAATATTTTGAATACAGTAGCTGGGACTCATTCTCATTTTAATTGGATGAATTCTTAATCCTATATTTTTTTCCAAGTTAAAGAAATAGAATATGCATGCACCTTCATTTTAAATTAAATTAAATTAAATTCATTATTATTGTGTGCCATTATTATTGTGTCCACATTCGGAGGTCAGACAGTGTTCGGGAGTTGGCTCTCTCCTTCTGCTGTGGGTTCCAGGCATTGGACTTGGGACATCGGGCTTGGCAGCACGTACTTTTACCTGCTGAGCAATCTTGTTGGCCTGCGTGCTCCTTTAATATTAAGTTTTTGTTTGTTTTGCTTTTTATTTGTTATTTATTTTAGTCTTTTTGAGACAGGGTCTTCCTGTAGCCCCAGCTGTCCTGGAACTCACTCTGTAGACCAGGCTGGCCTTGAACTCACAAAGATCTGCCTGCCTCTGCCTCCCGAGTGCTAGGATTAAAGGTGTGCGCCACCACGCCCGGCTGCTTTTTATTTTTATTTTATGTGTATGCATGTATTTCGTGCATGTATGCAAGTGCACAGGTGTTGTGCGATGCCCAAGAAGGCCAGAAGGCACTGAATCACCTGCAGCTGGAGTCGGTAACGTTCCGTGGGTACTGGGAATTGAACCCTGGTTTCCTGCAAGAATAACCAGTGCTCTTAACCACTGAGCCATCTATCTAACTCCAGCTCCTTTAATATTAAAACTGCCGATGAATCAGAGTACTGAGAAAAGCATATGCTTACTAGTAGTCAGTAAAGACGTAAAGCAGGCCAGCAAGATGGCTCCAGAGGTGACGGCCAGATGACCAGCTTTCACTACAAGGAGCCACATGGTGGAAGGAGAGAACAGATAGCCATGGGTTGTCCTCTGACTGACACATGTGAGCCATGGTGTACACACACACACACACACACAC
>VZQC01014815.1:1737804-1764406 GCA_009823505.1 Rhizomys pruinosus | reverse complement strand
AAAAAAAAAAAAAAAAAAAAAAAATACTATTCTGGAAATAAAAAGCTAAGACTCAAATGTTTAAAAACCATAAATAGAAGACATCTGTTGACTACAATCTGACATTAATTTGAAAAAGATATGAGGGGCTGGAGGGATGGCTCAGTAGTTAAGAGCGCAACTGCTCTTGCAGAGGACCCAGGTTCAATTCCCAGCACATGACGGCTGAGAACTGTCTTTAAGCTGGAAGTGGTGGTGCACAGCTTTAATCCTAGCGCTCGGGAGGCAGAGGCAGGTGGATCTCTCAATCTCTCTGAGTTCATACACATAAAATAAAAATAAATTAAAAAAAGATGAATATGTATTTATGCACACACACAAAATCATATAATGGAAATCATTATGATAGAAGGATTAAACCAGCTTGACACCAACTAGTTATCAAATGTCCCTAGTCTATGTAATCCTGTACTATGTATATACAAGTGGGGACTTATCTTCTGAGTCACGGTCTCATTAGTCTCTCTGGCTGACCTGGAACCTACAGAAATCTGCCCATGTCTGCCTCCTGAGTGTTGGCACTAAAGCCTTTAGCACCATGCCTGGTCTTACTCTATACTTGTGTGTATGCAGAAGTGATTACTAAAGCCTTTAGCACCATGCCTGGTCTTACTCTATACTTGTGTGTATGTGGGAGTGCTTGCCTGTGCTTACTAAAGCCTTTGGCACCATGCCTGGTCTTACTCTATACTTGTGTATATACAGGAGTGCTTGCCTGTGCAGACTCATGTGGGGGCGAGGTCCACTTTGGGTATCTTCCTCTATCCCACCACTCTCCACCTTATTTTTTGGGACAGTCTTTCACTGAATATAAAGCTTGCTTTTAAATGTGTATGAGTGTACTGTCTGCATGTAGGTTTGTGCACCTGTGTCCTGCAATGCCTCGGAGGTCAGAAGAGGGCGTCAGATTCCCCTGGAACTGAAGTTCTCCTGGAATTGGAGTTACAGACAGTTCTCAGCCGCCATGTGGGTGCTGGGGATCGAACCCGGGTCCTCTGCAAGAGCAGTCGGTGCTCTTAACCGCTAGGCCATCTCTCCAGCCTCAAAGCTTGCTGTTTTGGTTAGAATGGCTACATCTGCCTGTCCCTGTGGCCCATCCCTCTCTCAGGGTTACAGACTCGGGATACAATACTGGGCCTTTGCTTGGGTGCTGAAGATGGGAACTCAGGTCCTCATGCTAATAAGCCAAGCAGTTTACTCACTGAGCCGTCTCCCCAAACCAGTGTATGTTATACTTTCATCTTAGAAGAAGTCTGACACTGTTCATACTAGAATCACACACACACACACAAAAAGAAGTCTGACACTGTGAGTGAAAGACCAACCCCACAAGCCTACCCCTCACCTATTTGTGTGTTAATTAGATGTGAGTAGCTCTTTTCTTCGAACCACTGTCTGACACAATATGCAACTGGAAAAATGATTCATGCACGGTGATGTTCATGGAAATCAAAGACCTGACTTCAATCCTTAGTGCTCTCAGTGGGAATCAAGCCTCCATTCAGGAAAAACTTCTAATGTACAAACTAGGGCTGGAGAGATGGCTCAGCAATTAAGAGAGCATGTACCGCTCTTGTAGAGGACCTGAGTTCAGGTCCCAGCACAAAGGTCAGGTGGCTCACAACTGCCTGAAATAACCCCAGAAGAGGTAGGTGATCTGATGTCCTCTTCTGGACTCTTCAGGCACCTACAGTCATGTATACAGAGACATACACATAACTAAAAATAAACGTATAAAACTACATTATAGGCCAGGCGTGGTGGTGCACGCCTTTAATCCTAGCACTCAGGAGGCAGAGGCATGTGGATCTTTGTGAGTTCAAGGCCAGCCTGGTCTGCAGAGTGAGTTCCAGGACAGCTGGGGATACAAAGACCCAATAAACAAAAAAACTACATTATAAAAATAGTGAAAAGGGCTAATTAATTATTGTTGTGACTTTTAAAATCTATTTATTTATTTATTTTTTGGGGGGGTCTTTTTGAGACAGGGTCTCTGCCTCCCAAGTGTTAGGATTAAAGGCGTGTGCCACCACGCCCGGCTATTTATTTTTATGCGTATGAATGTACTGTCTGCATGTAGGTTTGTTCACCCGTGTTGTGCAATGCCTTGGAGGTCAGAAGAGGGTGTTGGATTCTGTTAAAGACGGCTCTCAGCAGCCATGTGGGTGCTAGGAATCAAACCTGGGTCCTCTGCAAGAGCAGTCGGCGGTTAAGAGCGCTCTTAACCACTAGGCCATCTCTCCAGCCCCTATTTATTTATTTATTTATTTATTTATTTATTTATTTATGTCTTTTTGAGATAGGGTTTCCCTGTTGCCCCAGCCTGGACTTGAGTTCAGAGATCTGCCTGCCTCTGCCTCCCAAATGCTGGGATTAAAGGCATGCACTACCACACCCAGCTTTATTTTATTTTATTTTACTTTTTTGTGTGTATGAGTGTGCTGCCTGCATGTAAGTGTGCCCATGTTGTTCAGTGCCCTCAGAATCAGAAGAAGGCATCAGATTCCCCTGGAATGGAGTTACAGATGGTTGTTAGCTACCATGGGTGCTGGGAATTGAACCCAGGTCCTCTGCAAGAGCAGCCAGTGTTCTTAACTTCTGAGCCATTTCTCCAGCTCCTTTTTTTTTTTTTTTTTTTCCAATTTAAAAAATTTCTTGCCAGGTGTGGTGGCACATGCCTTTAATCCCAGCATTAGGGAGGCAGAGGCAGGTGGATCTCTGAGTTTCAGGCCGGCTGGAGCTACAGGGAGACCCTGTCTCCCAAAGGAAAAAAAAAAAAGTGACATAAGAGCTAGAGATGGCAAGCAGTAGAGGAGAGCCCAAACATAATAGAAACAAGTAACTGAAATACTGGCTGGGCGTGATGACACATGCCTTGAATCCTGGCGCTCAGGAGGCAGAGGGAGGCAGACCTGAGTTTGAGACCAGATTGGTTTTTATCAAGAGTTCTAGGCCAGTAAGACCTTATCTCAAACAAAACAAAGCAACCTAATGTAATGTAGCAGATACTTTATTTTTAATTTAGGTTTTTAACTCATTTCAACTTTTTGTGCGGAGGTATGTGGGGGTCAGGGAACAACTTGCAGGAGTTCTTTCTTTTTCATGTGGTGCAGGTGATGGAAATCAAGTCCTTAGGCTTTACTGGCAAGCACCTTTAAACACTGAGCCATCAACCCAGATGGTAAGATAATTTTAATCAACTTAAAAAAATAATTTCAGGCTGGAGAGATGGCCTAGCGGTTAGGAGCACCGACTGCTCTTACAGAGGACCCGGGTTCGATCCCCAGCACCCACATGGCGGCCGAGAACCATCTGAAACTCCAATTCCAGAACTCCAGTTCCAGGGGAGTCCGACACCCTCTTCTGACCTCCGCGGCGTTGCATGACACAGGTGCACAAACTTGCATGCAGACAGAGCATTCATACACATACAGAAATAAAATTAATTAAAAAATAATTTCATCTCTTGTAAGGAAGTGTTTCACAGTGATCTATGGGAGTATAGCCTGTGAATGCAGGGGAACCCAGGCTCAGCAAACTAAGTCTTTTCATCTGTAGAGGGTCAAAAGTAATAGCATGTGCCATATAGTAGTGTTGTTCCTGGTTACCAGTTTACATGCAAACATTTGACATGGACAAAAACATGAAATGGTATACACTAAGTATAATTTCAAACAATGTTTTTATGCAAATATCGATTAAAACTCAATGTTTTGTCAGGCTAATAAGATTTATTTTGGGATTTGTTTTTGTTATTTTATTATTTTTAATGTGTATGAATGTACTGTCTGCATGCAGGTTGGTGCACCCATGTCCTGCAACGCCGCAGAGGTCAGAAGAGGGTGTCGGAGTCCCCTGGAACTGGAGTTAAAGACGGTTCTTAGCCGCTATGTGGGTGCTGGGAATCGAACCCGGTCCTCTGCAAGAACTCCAGTTCCAGGGGATTCTGACTCCCTCTTCTGACCTCCGCAGCACTGCACGACATGGGTGCACCAACCTACATGCAGACAGTACATTCATACACATTAAAAAAAAAAAAAAAAAAAAAAAAAAAAAAAAAGAAAAGTAAAATTTGCCAGGCATGGTGGTGTACACCTTTGATTCCAGCACTTTGGAGGCAGAGGCAGGCAGATCTCTGTGAGTTCACGGCCAGCCCTGTCTACATAGCAAGTTCCAGACTATTCCTCACAAAACCAGGATAAGCAACAATGAATTAGTAAATTAGTATATTTTTTACTAATTTTTTTTATTTATCATACTTTTTCCCTGTTGCTGAAATCTTTTCTTTTTGGCCCTTCATGGGGTTTCCTTAAAGAAGTTAATAGCCATAATCAGAAGAATCTATCATATGAAAACTACAAGGTAACAGTAACATGCGATCTCATGCTACCTAGCCCCTTCCCTAGTGTGAGCCGAGTACTCACATAAATCCAAAGGAAAGCCGAGGTGCCGAAAGTCAGCCCAACTTTCAGCCAGTCAGGTTTGGCATTGGGCGGCTCCTGGACATAGAACTTGGACCGTGAGGAAGCTGAAAGGGAACATCAAGAATCTGTAACTTACTGCCTCCTATGGGTGGATGAAGAATTTAACAGTTACTTGCATGCCATCACATTAGTTTTTTGTTTTTTTTTTTTTTTTTAACTTTTTTTCCTTTTATTTCATGTGTCTGCATATGTTTAAGTGTACCCATGTCATGCAATGCCTGAGGACAGAAGAGAGTGGTAGATGCCCTGGAAATGTTACAGTTGTTAGCTGCCATGTGGGTGCTGAGATTTGAACCCGGGTCCTCTGTAGGAAAAACCAGTGCTCTTAACCACTGAGCCATCTCTCCAGCCCCTAAATTGTTTTTTCAGATAGGGTTACAGGTAGCGCAGGCTGACCTACAACTTCTCATCTGCCTCCACCTCCACCTCCACCTCCACCTCCCCAGGGGCGGGATCACAGGCAGGCTACACTACGCCTGGCTTTTATTTCTGATTTATCTCCTCCTTCCCCATTTAAACAGCCAAGGAAACAGCTTTTTTTTTTTTTTGTCTTTTCGAGACAGGGTCTCCCTGTAGCCCCAGCTGTCCTGGAACTCTCTCTCTGTAGACCAGGCTGGCCTTGAACTCACAAAGATCCCCCTGCCTCTACCTCCCAAGTGCTAGGATTAAAGGCGTGCGCCACCACGCCCGGCGGAAACAGCTTTTTAAGAGTGAAGTAACGCGTCCGGGGCCACCAGCAGAGCCACACGGGAGGTCCTTGTCACGCAGGACGCGTTCGAAGCTTCCAACTAGGTTTCGCGGACGCTCTCGGGAGTAAGAGATGGGAGGCAATCCCAGGGAAGGCTCTCCCTTCCTGCTGTATGGAGGGCAGGCTTTGCAGGGCTGGGGGCAAAAGGGCCCCCAATCCATTGGAGAGTAGTCCAGGGGGTGGTCGTTCTGAGAAAGGCTGGCGGTGCAGGTGCAGAGAATCTGGGCCGCGGCCGGCGAAGGTCACTGCAGGACAAACCCGGCCCGCGCCCGCCTCCTGCCCCCGGGGGCCCGCTGTGGTTCGTACTGAGCAGGGGTAGGTTGATGGCCGACCGGGCCCGCAGGGACACTCACAGGCGCTCGGGAGCCGGCAGGGGGACAGCAGCCGCAACAACGAGCGATGCAGCACGGACGGCACCATCTTGCTCGGCGGGCTCCGCCCCCGTCCTGCGCGCGCATCTTGCGGGGCGGGCTCCGCCTCCTCCCAGCGCAGGCATTTGGGGCAGGGCACCGCGGATGCAGCGCCCCCTGGCAGCCGAAGGCGGCCTTGAGGGCTCTGCCTCGAAGCAACGTGAGCGAGAATCCTGCTGCCTAGCAAAGTTTCCTGGCAAGTTTTCTGCCTGAGGATCCTAACCCTACAAAACTGAGGATGGAAAGAGGCCTGCTTGTCCACTACCGGGACACTCATCAAAAAGTTTACAAAAATGTTCCTTCGCGATCCAGAAAACTGAAAATAAGTGTCTGCCAAAGAATAAAATTTGGGTTGTATTTCAGGCACCTTGAGTTCATGCATCCTGTGATTTATATTCATTATTTCATTTCATCTACATTGCCCACTGGACTTGTAGTGATTATTAGCATCAATTAACATATATGCTGAAAGAAGACAAACTTGTCAACTAATGTAAGGTTGTATATACTTGGTAAAGACCTATTAACAGTTCCTAGTCCATTTACACGGAAGATAATTGTCAAACCTCTTAACTTTTTTTTTTTTGGCATTTTTTTGGCATTTTCCCTTTTAGTCCCAGCTGGCCTGGAGCTCGCTCTGTAGACCAGGCTGGCTTTGAACTCACAGAGATCCGCCTGCCTCTGCCTCCCAAGTGCTAGGATTAAAGGCATGTGCCACCAAGCCCAGCATCTCATAACTCTTTAAGGTAGAACTTTTTTCACTGGGAATGGAACCCAGGGCCTCCCACAGGCTAGTCAAGTGTCCTGCCATTTTAGCTACATATCCTACCCATCTTTTTGTTGCTGTTTTTTGGTTTGTTTTGACAGGGTCTCTCTATGCAGCCTTGGCTGGCCTGGAATTGGAGCAGCCTGGCCTCAAACTCCCTGAGATCTACCTGTCTCTGCCTCCCCAGTGCCTAGCCATCTTCTTACTTATTGATACAGAGTCTTACTAAGTTGCCTAGGTAGGTCTTGAACTTGTGATTCTCCTGCTGCAGCCTGAATTGCTAGGATTGCAGGCCTTTGCCACCAGGCCCTGCCAGAATTTTGGTAGATGTGAAAGTACCCTGACTGGTCTAGGAGAGGGATCTAGCTGGCAGAGGAACCCAGTGTGAAGTCCCCAGACTCTAGATATAGTGATCCTGTTAGCCTGTACTGTGCCTGAGGCCATAAGCCTGTACAGAAAAGGATCCAAATTGCCACCTTCAAGTTTCATTCCTATCGACCACATTGCAACCAGATGATTCTTAGTTATTTAATCCCTACCTCAGTTTTACATCTGTAATATAAAAGCTATCCTGTAGGATTGCTAAGAAGCATACAGAGGAGGAGGAGTAAGTAACCTAACATGTTGGCCTATTCAAGACATCGTACTGGTCATTTGCTTTGTATCTTGTACAAATTATTTATTTATATTTATTTATTATTTTTGTCTGAGACAGGGTCTCCCTGTAGCCCCAGCTGTCCTGGAACTGTGTAGACCAGGCCGACCTTGAACTTACAGAGATCCACCCCACGCCTTTAATCCCAGCACTCGGGAGGCAGAGACAGGTGGATCTCTGTGAGTTCAAGGCCAGCCTGGTCTACATAGTGAGTTCCAGGCCAGCTGGGACTAAAGGGAGATCCTATCTCAAAAAGACCCCCCCCCCAAAAAAAGACAACAAAATTAAAAAAAAAAAAGGCCAAAAAGAAATCAACCCAATTATTCTAAATAATTGTATTGTGCTTTCCAGGTCATTTGAAAATGCAAATGATGACTAGGCACGTTGCTAAAACTGTGAGTCATTTTCAAGTCTGCAACCTAGTTTGAGCCTCCTGGACTCATGCTCAAGTAAGCAAACCAGCCTACTAATGCGCTGAATCAGTCGTTGACTCTCAGCTTACTGGCTGATTGCCCACTCAGCAGTTATATCCCCTGTCTACACTGTCCCTCTGAAGCTTGTCCTGACACAGCTTTTGCTGGTCTCCTACAAGTTGAAACAGAAGCCTCTGTTGGGCTGAGTACTCGGAACCACTGAGCACATTACCAACTTCAGTATGTGTCGAGAAAGTCTTTTGATCTTTTTCAGAACTTTGGTCCCTGTATCCTTTTACTAGTGTTTATTTTGGGAAAGTGATGAAGTCTAAGCACATTGCTCTAGCATGTCAGAGCTTATGGAAGCTACAATTGGGGATGAAATGCCATCTTGAAGAGAATCCAGCCAGGAGCTAATCGCTATTACAGTTTGCTAGAAGTTGCCCTATAACAAGCATTTAAAGCATATCCTGAATTTACATGCCAAAACTTTATTCATGACCTAGGTAGAGAGCTTTGAAGTTGTAAAAACCAGAGTTTTAGCCCTAGATTTTTCCATGAAGGACAGGGCTATGTCTAACTTATATATATCTCCCAGGATAGGAAGCAAAGAAGAATGAGTTGAGATTAAAACAAACAAAAAAAAATAACTACACATGTTTACTGATTTATAATCCATGAGAATTCTGCAGATCAAATTCAGGGCCTTGCTACAGAGCCCAGACTGGCCACTGGCCTATGATTCACAGCGACCCCTAGTGCTAGGATTACAACATGCTTCCACACCCAGTGTTTGTTTTTTTAAATAGGATTTCATCTTACCTGGTAGCCTCGCCTGGCCTTGAACTCTCCATCCTCCTGCTTTAGCCTTCCCAGTTCCCAAATTATATATGTGCACCATCACACCCAGCTAGTTGAATCGTTTTTAGCCTTATCGATGTGGTAGGAGGTAAGGTACGATGAGTGAAATAATTAGCATGATCAGTGGTAGCTACAGCATCTCATACCTTTGATGATAGGCTACAATGTCCTGGAAGCTATCACTCACAGCTTAACTCAAATTAAATATCTAACGTGTCAAATAGTGGCGATCACTGAACTCAAGCTATCATGTCACTGCTGTGTGGTCAGAATATTATCTGTATGAGCATCTTAACTGAGAAATTAATGTTGAAAGAAACTAGTATTCACTGAGACTTAAAAGCTGTTTATCTGAGTCTGCTGCTTAAGAAGCAACAAGAAGTCATTTATTTGTGTCTTTGTCCATGTTTTGAGGGGTTTTTAAAATTTAATTCTGTTTTTTGTCTGTTTGAGATAGAGTTTCACTGCGTAACTGAGCCTGGCCTGGAATTATCTGTGTAGTCCAGGCTGGTCTTTGAACCCAGCCTCCCAACTGCTGGGATTATAGACCCAAACCACAACATAGATTATTTGTTATCAGTCAAAAAGAACTGACATTTGCCAAACTAGATTGCTGGTTCATCTAATCAGCTATTTAACTTGGCTAGTAGTACCCACATTTCAAAGGCTAGAGATTTGCTTCCTCTGAAGGGCAAAATAGGGTAGAATATATGAGAGTAATTAGAAAGCCAGAGCAAATACCACTACTATAGGAAGCTTTGGACATAAAAGGAGGGGGCTAGAAAGATAGCTCTGCAGTACAAGAGCACTAGCTGCTTCTGTAGAGGACCCAGGCTTGGGTCCCTGCACCAACATGGTGGCTAACATAGCTCTAGTTTTAGGGGATTCCATGCCTTCTTCTGGCCTCTGAGGGCATTGAAGGACATGGGTGCACTTACATACATGTAGGCAAAACAGTGACATAAAAAATAAATTATACTGGGCATGGTGGCACACGCTTTTAATCCCAGCACTGGGGAGGCAGAGGCAGGTGGATCTCTGTGAGTTCAAGGCCAGCCTGGTCTACAGAGTGAGCTCCAGGACAGCTGGTACTAAAAGGGAGACCCTGTCTCAAAAACACCAAAATAAATAAATAAATAAATAAATAAATAAATAAGTTGGGGGCTGGAGAGATGGCCTAGCGGTTAAGAGCGCCGACCACTCTTACAGAGGACCCGGGTTCGATCCCCAGCACCCACATGGCGGTCGAGAACCGTCTGTAACTCCAATTCCAGGAGAACTCCAGTTCCAGGGGAATCCGACGCCCTCTTCTGACCTCCGCGGCATTGCACGACACGGGTGCACAAACTTACACACAGACAGTACATTCACACATACAGAAATAAATAAAATTAATAAAAAAAAAACTTAAAAAAAATAAATATTTTTAAACTTGACACTATTTCTTTTAGTCTTTTCAGGAGTAGTGAATTTTGAAAATTAGTTATAACAACTGTCTTTATGAATCCTAAATCTGTACTTTAAAAAAAAATTATTTATTTATGTTTATGTGTTATGCAATGCCCGTGGGAGTCAAAAGAGGGCATTGGATTCCCTGGAACAGGAGTTACAGATGGTTGTTAGCTCACATGTGGGTGTTGGGAATTGAACCTGGGTCCTGTGCAAGAGCAGACAGTGCTCTTAACTACTTGGCCATCTCTCCAGCCCCCTAAGTCTGTTCTTAGTTTTACATAATAAAATAAAAGGTAGAGGGCTGGGAGGTGTCAAGTGCTTGCCCTGAAAGACTGATGACCTCAGAACGCCCATAATGGTGGAAGGAGAGACATGACTCCCCACGGCTGTTCTCCAAATTCACGTATGTGCCATGCAGGCATCCACGGCACCCACAGACGACAGTAAGAAATGAGCTAAGGGGGCCGGAGAGATGGCCTAGCAGTTAAGAGTGCCAACTGCTCTTGCAGAGGACCCGGGTTCGATGCCCAGCACCCACATGGCAGCTGAGAACCGTCTTTAGCTCCAGTTCCAGGGGAATCTGACGCCCTCTTCTGATCTCCGTGGCATTGCATGACACAGGTGCACAGACCTACATGCAGACAGTACATTCATACACATAAAAAAATAAATAAAATAAAAAAAGAAATAAACTAGTATAAGGAATTTTAGGGGTGAGAGTAATGGCTCAGCAGTTAGGAAAGAGTGCTGCTGTGGTAGAGGACCTGAGTTCAGATCTCAGCCTGTTTCCTCTACTCTAGCTTCAGGGAACCTGATGCCCTTTTCTGGCCTCTGCAGGCATCCGCACTTACATGCATGTACATGATTAAAAATGAAAAATAAGGGCCTGGACATAGGGCTCAGTGGTTAAGAGCACTGGTTGCTCTTGCAGAGGACCCAAGTTTGGTTTTCAGTACTCATATAGAGGCTAATCGGTAACTCCAGTTTCAGGGGATCTGATGCCCTACGCCCTCTTCTGCCCTGCTTTCTTGGGCATTATAGAGTATGAGTGCACTTACATATATGTAGGCACAAATACACATCAAAAAAAATTATTTTTTCTCGTCTTTTTGAGACAGGGTCTCCCTTTAGTTCCAGCTGGCCTGGAGCTCACTATGTGAACCAGGATGGCCTTGGACTCACAGAGATCTGCCTGCCTCTGTCTCCTAAGTGCTGGGATTAAAGGTGTGTTCCACCACACCGGCAACATAAAAGTCTTTAAAAAAAGGTAAGGTTGGGGCTGGAGAGATGGCTTAGCGGTTAAGAGCACCGACTGCTCTTGCAGACGACCCAGGTTCGACTCCCAGCACCCACTGGGGCTAAGAACTAGACAGTTCTTGAAGCTGGCCATGGTGGAGCATGCCTTTAATCCTAGTACTCAGGAGGCAGAAGCAGGCGGATCTCTGTGAGCTCAAGGCCAGCTTGGTCTACAGAGTGAGTTCCAGGACATCTGGAGCTACAGGGAGATCCTGTCTCAAAAAAAAGGTAAGGTGATCAGATCACCAAAGGTGGTGGGTGCTGGTGGTGTATTACTGGGATCCCAGCTTTTGAGAGGTGGAGGTAGGGATATCAGGCGTTCTGGGTCAGCCTAGTCTACATAGCAAATCTGAGGCTAGCTTAGGCTACAAGAGTCTCTGCTTCAAAACAAAAACAAACAAGCACCTCAACAAAACCCAAACCCAAAGGTTAAGGTTAAAAGACTGAGCACTTTTCTCGTGTGTGTGTGTGTGTGTGTGTGTGTGTGTGTGTGTGTGTTCAGCAGTGCGGGGATCCAAAGCTGCTCTTTGCCTGTGGTAGACAAACTGTACCAGTATTACAGTCTCAGACCCCCAAAGAGCCACTTTTCCAACGGAAACATAACTTCTTATACAGTTTTCCTAAATTAAAAACACTAATCTGTGTAAAGATTTTGTGTGGGGACCCTGCCCCAGAGCAGTGTGGAGTCAAGGACTTGTCAGCTCTCCTCCTAGCACATGGGTTCTGGGATGGAAATCAGGTTGTCAGGAGGCATCTTGCTGGCCCCAAACTTAAAAAAAAAAAAGCTTTATTTTATTATTGTGCACATATACGGAGGGGTTAGAGGCTAACTTTGTGGAGTCGGTTATCTCCTTCTACCTGTAATGATTTTCAGGAATTAAACTCAGGAAGTCAAGCTAGTGGAGCAAGGGACTTTGCTCCCTGGCCTATTTTATTGACCCAATTTTCCTAAATTTTTAGAGATTACAGAACTCAATAGTATCCTAGGACTTGACGTCTAAAAACTTTATTATGACCCAGGTGAAGGGAGGAGAGCAAATAATATGTTTCAGATTTTCCCCATAGTAAATATATTTTTAAAATTTGATTTTTTTTTTTTTTTTTTGGTCTTTTCGAGACAGGGTCTCCCTGTAGCCCCAGCTGTCCTGGAACTCACTCTGTCCTGGAACTCACTCTGTAGACCAGGCTGGCCCTGAACTCACAAAGATCCGCCTGCCTCTGCCTCCCAAGTGCTAGGATTAAAGGCGTGTGCCACCATGCCCGGCTTAAAATTTGATTTTTTAATTTAATTTATTTATTTATTATTTTTTATGTGTATGAGTGTACTGTCTGCATGTAGGTTGGTGCATCCGTGTTGTGCAATGCCATGGAGGTCAGAAGAGGGCGTTGGATTACCCTGGAACTGGAGTTAAAGACGGTTCTTAGCCGCCATGTGGGTGCTGGGAATCAAACCCAGGTCCTTTGCAAGAGCAGTGGGCGCTCTTAACCGCTGAGCCATCTCTCCAGCCCCAGTAAATATATTTTTTAAATATTTTATTATTTTTACTTTTATGTGTACATGTAAGGACACTCGTGTCGTAAAATACCACAGAGGTCAGGGGAGGTGGTGGGATTCTCCTGGTAAGCACAGTTGTTAGCTCCCACGCAGTTGCTGAGAATTGAACCCAGGTCTTCTGCAAGAGCAGTCAGTGCTCTTACTGCTAAGCTCCAGCCCCAACCTGTGGAAAATATTTTAACCCACAGATTTCAGGGAACTTAAAACAAGTGTGAAAGCTATAAAATATCTGTGTAAAAATAATTAAAGAGAAGCAAAGCTACTGCCGTCATTAATGATTCACGATGCGAAGACTGCTACCCGGTCTGCACAAGATTATTACGGGTAAAATGACTTTCAGGACTCAATGGTGTGCCACTTACGAAAATTTTACTGTCCGTCGCTAATGAAATGTCAGGTCGGTGGAAGGGGTCTTGCTCAGTGTCTGGCCTGAGCCTGCTCACTGGAGCAGCTCTTTTCAGTATCCTCGCTTGATACTTTTCGGGAATGGGCAGTTTAACAATCACAGCACTAAGACCAAGCTTAGGAAGCTAGCTCCCGGAGACTCAGTGACCGTCGCCTTCTCCACTCCACCAAGGTGACTCACACGGGCTGTTCCTCAACCCTGCGTTATATGGCCTCAGCAATGAAATCAAGTCACACTGCAACCTTCAGAGGCTCCTTTGGCAGTACAAATGTCACTTCGGATCTGGCTAAGGACCTTTCCTGGCTAGCTTAAGTAATTAGTCAACAAAATCAAAGATACCCTAGCCGGCCGGGCCCTTTTCATAGGTCAAGCTCTTTCTTGCATGCTATTCCAAGTCGATTAAGTTCTCTCCTCTTCCAAGCAGTTCCCAAGGCCGCACTGTGGCCAAGCCTTCTCCATCTCCCCCTTGCCTCTGCTCATGAGTTAGGAACTTAGCCGGGAACATTTTAAGCACCTCCACCTGCATTTTGGCACCAGGGGTTCAGGCTACCTGACACCATCTGGGCGAGTCTTCTCACGGATTAAAGGCGGGTCTAGCAAGGAGGAGGTCGGAAGGGCAGCTGGCCGGCCTCCGAAGCGCTTCGCACTGGCCCGACCGGCGGGGACAGCTCAGATCTCCCGGTTCAGCCGCCCCGCCGGCCTCCGCCTTCCCGGCAGGCTCCGGAGCAGCGAGGGCGGGGAGAGCAGGTCACCGCGCCTGCGCGCTGGGAGGCGTGACCCGGGTGGGAAAGCCCTCGGCGTCCGCCATTTTGGCTACCTCTGTCGGTCTGTTCAGTTACCACGTGAACCGCCGACGGAGACCCGTGAGGGGGGGGAGGCGGCGGCAGCGTTAAGTGAGAAAAGGGGAAAAAAAAAAAAGACCAGGAGGAGGGGAAGGGGGTGTCAGGGCAGAGGGCGACGCGGCGACGCCCGAGGCCTGGCGGCGGCGGGGTGCACGACCCAAGGCTGAAGCGATCTAGGGAACGGCGGCGGCGGCGGGCGGACAAACGGACTGACCGAGCCAGGTGGTGGCGGGAGCCGCGGGAGGAGCCGGAACGATGCCGGCCGTGAGCCTCCCGCCCAAGGAGAACGCGCTTTTCAAGCGGATCTTGGTGAGTGTGCGGCCGCGAGCGTCTCGCCGGCACCGGGCCTGTCACTCCGCAGCCGGCCGGCCGGGCACCGGGCCGCCCCCTCCGGGACCCCGCCTTCGTCGTACTAGCCAGGCCGCGCGCGCTCCTTCGCATCGCCCTGGGGCTCCCATCTCAGGCCGCGCGCCGGCGTCTGCGGGCTTCGAGGCCCGGGTTCCGGACTAGGCCTCGACCTCCCCAGTTCCCACTCGGTCGCCTTTCACCCTCCTGGAGCGTAGGAGGAGCGGCCTGGCCTGGAGCAGGGAAGTGGGCCGCACGGGGCCGCGCGGCCGCCGGAACGGGGCCGGGATCCCGCAGGCCAGCCGGGTGGCACCCTGGGAAGGAACAGGTGGTGTGGCTGCGGCAGGACTCATTCATTGCCTGGACACGCTTCTCCTGCGTCCCTCCCTCTTCCTCTTCCTCCGCTCCGAGGATTCACCTGTCCCCGCCCGGCCCTGGGTCACTGAATGACCAAGAGGGGGGAAGGATGGAGACGGGCAGGGGCCTTTCGGCCGGCCACTTCCTTGAGTCGTTTGCATACTTGAGGCTGCTGCCCCCTGGCCTCTCTGGGAGTGGGAAGAGGCATTTATTTCTTAGTTTCCGAGCGGCAAATAGCCCCACCCCATCACCCTTCTCTAGAGGTGGGACCCATGGCGAGGGGGCGGACCGGTAGGAAATGAAAAGTTGAGGCGTTCTGGTGCACACCTCTTTTACAATGAGTGAAGTTTTTAACATCTAGGTCAAAACTTAGAATGCAAGAGTCTTCGGAGATGGATCTTGGCGCTAGCTCAGGCGCACTCCTAAAGTTCCAAATGTTTGTGGTGTGCATGCAATGATACGTGGAGGGATACTGGATTGATACTATTGACATGGTGAACCGTGTCTTGTAGCCTTGGCCAGGTAATTAATACATTGTAGCACACCCTCCCCCCCCCCGCTTTTTTTTGGTAGTTTGCGGGTCGCTTCTTCTAACCAAAAACTTCTTTGTGAAAGAATTAACCTTATGTGTCAGACTTAAGGCTTGAGTTTGTAGGATATGTAGGTTAGCCTTTCCTCTTGAAGTTATCATTCATTGCTTGAAAAGAAAATAGAAATTTGAAGGTCCGGTTTTTCTACAAATAACCATTCATGTCAAAGTAATTGATTTACAAAACTACCCTACAGATGTAGTCAATTCGTGTTGACAAACATAGTATAGGAAGTCACATCTGATGCCACTCGAAATCCTTGTTGGCATTTTGCTTTAAGATTGTTTTGAGTTAAGTGGGATCATAGCCTAGTTTTGTTGTTGTTGTTTTGAGATGGGCTCTCACTCTAGACTAGACTGGATTGGAACTCCTGCCTTAGGACTTGCAAGTGCGGGGAGTACAGGTGGGGTCCACTACACCCTCCTTGTGGTATAGTTCTAGAAGAATATTTGCGTGTGTGTTGTCAGAGGACAGCTTGCTGGAGTTGGTTCTCTCCTTCCGTCCTGTGGGTCTCTGGGATTGAACTCATGTCCTTGGACTTGGCAGCATCATCTTTACCCTCAAAACCATCTCACAAGCAGAATGATTATTATTTGCTGTGCTGTAGATCTGACGGAGACCCTTGTGTATGCTGAGTAGGGGCTCTGCCACTGAACTATACTGTATTTTTTTTAAATTTTTGGTCTTTTTGAGACAGGGTCTCCCTGTAGCCCCAGCTGGTCTGGAACTCCCTGTGTAGACAAGGGTGGCCTTGAACTCACAGAGATCCACCTGACTCTGCCTCCCCAGGGCTAGGATTAGAGACGTGCACCACCACACCTGGCTATTTTTAAAACTTTAAGAAGAACTCATGCCTAGGTTGAAGGATAGCATAGTTTTCTTAACTTTTTTTGTCTGTTTCCCCATTTTTTTTTCTTCTCCCTTCTTTTTATAACGCTAAAGGATGAACCCAAGGCTAAGTACAAGGTGAACTGTACTTCCAAGCTCCCTCTTGTTCATCTGTGTTGAAAAAAACCAAACTGAAATGCTCAGAGTATCAGAAATATACTAATAAGTTCTTTGCCTATATATAACATTTGACCAGATTTGTTTTTTCCATATGTATAAACAAAAGATAACTGCTATGCTTCATCTCTAAATATTTTAGCGTGTCCTAAGAATAAAGACACTGTCCTTTACAGCTGTATTACCATCAACAGTTGTTTTCTAATATTGCTCAATATTCAGTTTTCCAGCTGCTACACTTTTAAAAAATTTGTCTGGGTTTTTTAAGGTTTTTTTTTTTTTTTTTTTTTTTTTTTTGATACCTGTGTATGAGTATTTTGTCGCATGTATGTAACGGCACTCATGTTGGTGCAGTGCCTGTGGAGGCTGGAAGGAGGCGTTGGTGTTCCTGGACCTGGAGTTACAGGGCAGCCGTTAGCTAACCATGTGGGTGTGCTGGGAAAGAAACTGGGCCTCTGGAAGAGCAGCCAGTGCTCTCCACAGTGAGCCATCTCTCCAGTGAGCCATCTCTCAGTGAGCCATCTCTCCAGTGAGCCATCTCTCCAGAGAGCCATCTCTCCAGTGAGCCATCTCTCCAGTGAGCCAATCTCTCCAGCTCCCCTGGTTTTTTGTTTTGTTTGTTTTTATTAATTTTTGTTGTTTTTGTTAAGGCCTCACCTTGTAGCCCAGGCTGGCCTCTTTAAAAATTTTTGTTTAAAGCCTGGTGTGCATGCTGGCGCACACCTTTATTCCCAGCACTTGGGAGCAGAGTGCAGGTAGATCTCTGAGTTCAAGGCCATCCTGGTCTTCACAGTGAGGTCCAGGCCAGCTGGGCATACAGGGAAGAACCCTGTCTCAAAAAAAAAAAGTAAAGGACAAAAAAAAGTTTCATTACTTTTTTTTTTTTAATGTGTATGAGTGTACTGTCTGCATGTAGTTGGTGTGCCCGTGTCGTGCAATGCCATAGAGGTCAGAAGAGGGCGTCGGATTTCTTCTGGAACTGAGTTAAAGATGGTTCTTAAGCCGCCATGTGGGTGCTGGGATCAACCCAGGTCCTCTGCAAGAGCAGTTGGTTGCTCTGACTGCTGAGCCATCTCTCCCAGCCCCTACTTTTGTTTTTATGTGTATGAATTTTTATTTGAAAGTGCCCATGTGTTTGCAATGCTGTGGAGGTCGGAAGAGGGCATCAGATCCCCTGGAGCTAAAGTTAGAGTTGTCAGCTGCCATGGGTGGTGCTGGGATCAAACCTTGCTGGTCTTGCAAGAGTAGCCAATACTCTTTAACTGTCGAGGCCACTCTCCACCCTTTTTTTTTTTTTTGGTCTTTTCGAGACAGGGTCTCCCTGTAATCCCAGCTGTCATGGAACTCACTCTGTAGACCAGGCTGCCCTGGAACTCACAAAGATCCGCCTGCCTCTGCCTCCCAAGTGCTAGGATTAAAGACGTGCGCCACCACGCCCAGCCTCAGCTCCCCCTTTTTTAACCCAAAAGTTAAAAAAAAAAGCCCAAACTCTTAACTTTTTCCAAAATATCCATGATTAGCTTAAAAAAATGGGTGTACATCTTCAAACTATTTTCTTTTAATGAGAAATTTAGCTTTATAGAATTGAAGCATTAAAGTTAAAAAAAAACAAACCAACCAACCCAAAAATCAGAATCTAGCTTTAAGGAAATCCAGGAGCCAGCATTGTTATATTATTTCCATTTAGCAAAATTTTATCTAATTTGGTAATCCTTCTTGTTGGTGTAATGTCAAATTCTGTGACATCTTCCAGCAGCATATTGATAAAGTTACCAAATCCTAGAGGTGTACCAATAATTTCTTTATCATTCTTCATCACAGTGTGGATTCCTTGTCCACAAGCTCTAGTGGCAGAAGTTGAAGAGAGTTAGTGGTGACATTAGTCACCACTGTTGACTCTGGCAGTGGCATCTGGCCTCAAATTCTTAGTATTCCTCAAGCCCTGGTCTTGCAGGGCAGGAATATGGCAGGTGTGAGCCGCTGTGCTGGACAAAATCAGCTCCTGCAACTGGGTACGTGGACATGCTAGGAACGGAATCCAGGGCTGTGCACATGCTGAGTTGTAGATCCCCTCCTGAAAAATCATCTCTTTTTGAGGTAACTGTAGATTCTAAGGTATTTTGTAAAATAAAATATATTCCTTGTAGTTTTTCACCTATTTTCCTGAACATTAATACCTTGCAAAATGTTGTAACATTAATGTGTACTAATTTTACTCATGTTTCCCTAGTTTTACTTGTAATTGTTTGTATATGTGTCTGTTTAGTTCTGAGCAGTGCTATTTCATATATAGGTTCCATCTCTTAATCAAGGCGTATATAGGTATATATAGAGACAGGCCTATTTCCAGACAAAGAATATCTGTGTTACTCTCTTAGAACTGGATCCACCAACCTCTTTCCTATCCTTTTTACTCTCACCCTCCAGCAACCTGACTGATAGATTCTGTATTTCTATAATTTTTCAAGAATTTTTACTAAAGAGAATCATACAGTATATAACTTCTAGGTTGGCATTTTCTTAAGTGCAGCAGAATTCCCTTGTGGTTCATCCAGATTTTCACTTGTCAATAGTCTGTTCTTTTTTATTTCTAGATAGTATTTCACAGTATAGACCCATAGGACTTTGTTTATTCATAGAATAAAAATTCTTGGTAGTGATGGTGGGACTTTTTTTTTTTAAATTTCATGGCTAAGATCATAGTGCTAAAGGCTTTATTTTTACTGTATTTTTGTTTTATGTGTGTTTATGTGTGTGGGTATTATATGTGTGTTGGGGTGTGTGTGTGTGCGCCATGGCACATGTATGAATGTTAAAGGACAGCTTTTGATAATTACTTCTACCATGTGGGTCCCTGGACTGAACTCAGGTCTTTAGTAGGTAGTATTCTAGTTTGTTTTCTTTTTTTTTCTTTTTTTTTAATTTTATTTATTTCCGTATGCGTATGAATGTATTGTGTGCATACAAGTCTGTGCACCCGTGACGTGCAATGCCGCGGAGGTCAGAAGAGGGTGTCGGACTCCCCTGGAACTGTAGTTCTCCTGGAATTGGAGTTTCAGACGGCTCTTGGCCGCCATGTGGGTGCTGGGGATCGAACCCGGGTCCTCTGCAAGAGCGGTCGGCGCTCTTAACCGCTAGGCCATCTCTCCAGCCCTCTAGTTTGTTTTCAAATTGCTATAACAAAACACTCTAATAGGATTTATTCATTTTACCCCCCGCATCATACACTCATTAAGGGACCCCAAGGTAGAAACTTAGAGCAGGAACCTGGGAGCAGGGAGCACAGGCCATGGAGGAACGCTGCTCATTGACTTGCTCCTGTGGCCCATGCTCAGTCTGCTTGCTTGTTTGCTTGCTTTTTTTGTTGGTGGTGGTCTTTTCGAGATAGGATCTCCTTGCAGCCCCAGGTGTCCTGGAACTCGCTCTTCAGACCAGGCTGGCCTTGAACTCACAGAGATCTGCCTGCCTCTGCCTCCCAAGCCCTAGGATTAAATACGCTACCACCTCTGGATTCAGTCTGCTTTTTTTTTTTTTTATAAATTTTTTTTTTAATTAATTTTCTGTATATGTATGAATGTACTGTCTGCATGCAAGTCTGTGCACCCGTGTCGTGCAACGCCGCGGAGTTCAGAAGAGGGTCTCTGATTCCCCTGGAACTGGAGTTCTCCTGGAATTGGAGTTTCAGACGGTTCTCAGCCGCCATGTGGGTGCTGGGGATCGAACCCGGGTCCTCTGTAAGAGCGGTCGGCGCTCTTAACTGCTAGGCCATCTCTCCAGCCCCTCAGTCTGCTTTTTTTTTTTGTCTTTTTGAGACAGGGTCTCCCTTTAGTCCCAGCTGGCCTGGAACTCACTCTGTAGACCAGGCTGGCCTTGAACTCACAGAAATTCACCTGCCTTTGCCTCCCAAGTGCTAGTATTAAAGGCGCACACCACCACGCCCAGCAGTCTGCTTTCTTATACAGTATAGGAACACCTGCCCAGGGGTGGCATCACCCACAGTGGGCTGGGCCCCCCACATCACATAACAATCAAGAAAATACCCCACAGATACTGACACGGGCTAGTCCAATGGAGGAAATTCCCAAATCGAGGTTCCCACAAGCCAGGTGTGTTGACACTAAAGCTGTCCAACACAGTTCCAAGCACCTTTACTTACTGAGCCAATCTTGCGTGCCTGCTAAAGCCTTGTTTGTGATGAGGCATATGAAGAAAAATGTGCAAATCACTAAATGAAAGAAAAGGAGATTGAAGAATGAAGAAAATGTCACCAATCAGAATGATAGTGCTGTTTCAAAATTGCATATGCTTCAACTTTATAGTGTGAGTTCTTTGAATTTTTAAGCCCCCACCCCTTAACTATCTGATAAAAGTTGGCCTTCTTCCAGTGCTTTATAATCATGTGTTGGTAGGTTGGTGACCGTTGAGTCATTTCTGCAGAGTACTGAGTTGTGAGCTGGTACTTTTGTTGTTTTGTTCTGTAGTTGTGTGTAAACTTATATGGGGATCAGTTTGTATTTAGAAATTTTTAGCCTAAATTTCAAAATGATGAAATATATTTGGGCCTCAATTTTTTTTCAATGGAAACTTGGTTCAAGTATCAGATTGCAAAATTTCAGAATTACTGCAATGGATTTGCCTTGATTGGTTTAGTCTTGTTTGAAACCTGGAATTAAATTTTGTTATCTGGTTGCCCCTTATCCACAATCTCGTTTTCTGACTAAGCATTGTCAGAAATAACCTGCATGATGTTTCCACCAAGAGAAAGGAAAGGCAAATTTAATGGTGTGTGTGTACCAGGAACCAACCTGGGTCTTCTGCAGGAGCAGCCAGTGCTCTGAACTCTGAGCCATCTCTCCAGCCCTCTTTCTTTCCTTCTTAAATTTCACATTGTTCTGGTATATTGGGAAAATAAAATCATTTGAAAATTATGACCTGTGTCCTTTGATACTGTTTGCTCACTCAACATAGTTTGAGAGCTACCCTGGAACTTTACAGTACTTTCCTGTAATCTAGGTTTGGGGTAGGAAAGATGTGTTAGCCCCTGTGGAGAGTAGACCCTCCCTTAGCCTGTAGTCAGGTATTTCGAAGTTCCTTGCTGTTGGTGCTACATTCTTTTCTCCTTTTTACTCTTGTTTTTAAAGATTCATTATGATTATATTTAATTATGTGTGTGTCTGTGGGAGTGTAGGTGTACATGGCGGTGGGAGACATCAGATGTCCCAGGAATTGGAGTTACAGGTAGTTGTGAGCCACCTCATGTAAGTGCTGAGTACTGAACGCAGGTCCTCTGAAAGAGCATCACAAGTTCAGAATTGCTGAGCCATCTTTTGAGCCCCATTCTTTTTTTTACTCTGTATTTATATGAATTATCAGAAAATAAAATCCAGGCTGAGTGTGGTGGTGCATGCTTTTAATCCCAGCACTTGGGAGGCAGAGGGAGTGGATCCTGGGCAGCATAGCAAATTCCAGGACAGCTGGGGCTACAGGAGATTAAAGGCAAATGCTACTGGGCATGGTGGCGCACAGGCGGATCTTTGTGAGTTCAAGGCCAGCCTGGTCTACAGAGTGAGTTCCACGACAGCTGGGGCTACAGGGAGACCCTGTCTTGAAAAGACAAAAAAAAAAAAAAAAAAAAAAAAGCAAATGCCACTGTGCCTGGCTTTTTTTTTAGGCAAGCTCTGGCCTGGAACTCACTATGTAGACTCACAGAGATCTATCTGTCTCTCTCCTTCCCCAGTGCTGGGATCAAAGGCCTGTACTACCAAATGGACCAACAAATTTAAGACAGTTTTTTCATATAAATTTTGTTTATCATTTATGAGAGGAAAGCAAATTTGTGTACTGTGATGGTTGGGTTTTTTTTTTTCCCCTTATGTGTATGAATGTACTGTCTGTGAAGGTCAGAAGAGGGCGTTGGATTCCCCTGGAACTGGAGTTAAAGATGGTTCTTAGCTGCCATGTGGGTGCTGGGAATCGAACCCCAGGCCTCTGCAAGAGCAATTGGTGCTACTAACAGCTGAGCCATCTCTCCAGCCCTGATGGTTGGTTTTAATTGTTAGTTTGACATAATCTAGAATCACCTGGAAAGGGAGTTTCATGAAAGACTGTCTAGATCAGATTCTCTTGTGGACATTCTGTGTGGGATTGTCTTGACTACATTAGTTGAGGTAGGAATACCTGCCCACTGTGCTTGGCACTGTTCCTTAGGCAGAGGTAGGCTCAAGCAAGTTGAGTGCAAGCAAGAATGCATAACTTGTTGCTCTGCCTTTTGTCTGTGGCTGTGATGTCACTTCGTTGATATGGACTAGAATTATGAGCTAAAATAAACCCTTTATCTCCTAAGTTGCTTTTTTAAAATAGTTTATTTTTATTATTTTTGTTTTTCGGTCTTTTTGAGGTGGGGTCTCCTTGTAGCCACAGGTTGGCCTGAAACTCACTATGCAGCCCAGGCTGGCATGGATCTCTGAGATCTGCCTGCCTCTGCCTCCTGGTGCTGGCATTGAAGGAGTGTACTACCACACACAGGCTAAGTTTTATGTGTGTGAGTGTTTTGCCTGCATGTATATAGGTGCATCTGGGGGCTGGAGAGATGGCTCAGCGGTTAAGAGCGCCGACTGCTCTTACAGAGGACCTGGGTTCGATCCCCAGCACCCACATGGTGGCTGAGAACCTACTTTAACTCCAGTTCCAGGGGAAACCGCCGCCCTCTTCTGACTTCTGTGGCATTGCACGACACGGGTGCACCACCACTCTTCCAGAGGACCTATGTTCAGTACTCAGCACTTACGTGAGGTGGCTCACAACTACCTGTAACTCCAATTCCTGGGACATCTGATGTCTCCCACCGCCATGTACACCTACACTCCCACAGACACACGCATAATTAAATATAATCATAATGAATAAATAAAATTAAAAAAACAGAAAGCAATCTGCCCTTTCTTTAAAATTTATTTATTTACTTATTTTTATTTGTATGAATGTACTGTCTGCATGCAGGTTTGTGCACCCGTGTCGTGCAATGCCGCGGTCAGAAGAGGGTGTCGGAGTCCCCTGGAACTGGAGCTAAAGATGGTACTCAGCTGCCATGTGGGTGCTAGGGATCGAACCCGGGTCCTCTGCAAGAGCAGTTGGTGCTCTTAACTGCTAGGCCATCTCTCCAGCCTCCAGATTGCTCTTTTTTTTAAACATTTTATTTACTAAAAAATTTTATTTATTTTTGTGTGTATAAATGTATGGTCTGCCTGTAGATTTGTGCACCCGTGTTGTGCAATGCCACTGAGGTCAGAAGAGGGTGTGGGATTCCCCTGGAACTGGAGTTAAAGATGGTTCTCAGCCACCATGTGGGTGCTGGGGGTCGAACCTGGGTCCTCTGCAAGAGCAGTTGGCGCTTTTAACCACTAGGCCAGCTCTCCAGCCCCCAGATTGCTTTCTTTAAAAAAAAAAAAAAGTGCATCTGGATCAAGCAATGCCTGGGGAGGTCAGAAGGTGTCAGAATCCCCTGGAACTGGAGTTAGGGTCATGTGGGTGTTGGGAATCAAACCCAGGTTCTCTTAAAGAGCAGTCACCGCCGGGCCATTTCTACAGCCCCATGATTTTTAATTTTAATGAAATTTAAATCATCAACCCCACAGTCAAAGGTTTTAAGCCTGGAGTGGTTGGTGCAAGCCCTTAATCTCAGCACTGGGGAGGCACGAGGCAGACGGATCTCTGTGAGATCAAGGCCAGCCTCGTCTACATAGCAAGTTTCCAGGCTAGCTAGGGCCACAGGGAGACCCTGTCTCAAAAAAAAAAAAAAGTTTTTTAAAAAATCAAACATTCTAACAGTATTAATCAGTATAGGACAGTATACATATTAGCCGATGAATGTGGTCTTTGCTTTTCATAGTTAAGAGCAGAAAGTTCTATGTACAATAAAAGCAATGTAATTAATAACAAAATATTCTTAAGTGTGAGATGAAGTGTTTTAGGCAGTGTAGTGCAACAGGCACATTCTGAGTTAGAATCAAGGCTGCAGTGGAGCTGTGGAATGTAGCATAGGTGAGCTCTGCTAGAAACACCTTGAATTCATTAAGTTCTGGATTTTGAATTACTTTTTGGTCCTTGCACATTCAGAAACATTTTACTGTTGACAAATTAATGAATTTTTCCAACTCTGATAGGTATAGGTAAATAAGTTTAAATTAGTTTGTGTCATAAAGTGCTGAGATCACGGTTAATAAGTTGTGGTTTGGGTCATGGACATGGCTCAGTGGGTAAAGGTACCAAACCTGATGATCTAGTTTTGATCTTGAGAGCTCACATGGCTGAAGGGGAGAACCCTCAGGTTGTCTTCTGACATCCACATGCTTGTTGTGGTGTGTGTGTGCGCCCCCCTATAAATAATGTAAAAAATAAAACTTTTGATTTAAACTATAACAGAAAAACAAAGGAAATAAAGTTTTACTTGCTGTGAGAGCCTCTCTGTATATAGTAATTGCTCATCAAGCTCTCTCAGAAAATAGTGTATCAGAGTGAGAGGAAGGAACGAGCGAGGATGGTTATTGAGTATAGGGGACAGTTGGAGTCACTTCCAGTGTTCTGCAGGACAATATGGTAATTATGGTTGACAACAGTTAACTATGTGCTTCAAAGTAACTAGAGGGGGTTTTGAACTTTTCAACACAAATGATAACTGGTCGAGGTGATGGATCAGTTACCCTGATCTAGTCATTATACATTGTTTGCATGTTTTGAAGTATTACATTGGCTTCCATAAATATGTATAATCATTCTGTGTCAATCAAAATAGCTGGTCCCAGCAGTGCACATATGTACTCCCAACTGCTCAGAGGATTATGGTGCACGGCTAGCACTAGGGCAGCCGAGGCAGGAGGATGGCAGGTTCAGGGACTGTGCTACAGTGAGTTCAATGAAAAGTAAAAGTGGAATGGAGATAGAGCTCAGTGGTAGATTGCTTGTCCAGCATGTGCAAAGCCTTAGGTTTAATCTTTAGTACAAACAAAGAATAATAAAGAAAATTCAGAAAACAGAAAGAAAGCCAGAAAACCAGATACAATTTTTCTGTCATGTAAAATATTCTGCTATAGAAATCACATTTTCTGACGTCTAAAAACTGAGTAAGGCATTTTTTTTAAGTTAACGAAGCATGTATTTTAAAAATGTTATATTGTGGGTCTGGAATACGGTTCAGCAGTTAAGAGCACACTGGCTCCTCTGGCAGAGACCCCAGGTTCTGTTCTCAGCATCCACATGGCAGCTAACAGCTATACATAATTCTACTTCCAGGGGATTCTGGCCTCTGTGGGCATTGCACACACACACCTGCACTTAACACACATATAGGCAAAACACTTAACATAAAATAAAAATACATAACACATAAAATAACACATAAAATAAAAATAAATAAATAAATAAAAAACTGGATACTGGCTGCTTTTGCAGAGAACCTGGGTTCAGTTCTCAGCTCCCATATGGTGGCTAACAACCATTAGGAGCTCCAATTCCAGCGGGAGCCTACAGCTGCTTCTGTCCTCCTCAGGCTTTGCACAACATGGGTGCGCCTATATACATGCAGGCAGTACACGCATACGCATGTGATAAAAATTATATGCAATATTGAGTTTGAACAAATTTTTTATCATTTGAGGGAATAGGATTTTTGGGTGAAGTAATGACCACAGTTCAGTTTTCAGTAGTGGTAGACAATACTATATTCTCATAAAAGCAGACAAAAGCTATATAAGGAACTAAACTGTGTTTAGGTGTTGCCAAGCTGTACAATTTGTCTGGGTCACTTTTGGGGCTCACGTAGACTAGTTGATAATAGAATTGCTATCACAGCTGTTGCTTTGAAGCAGCGTAAAGGACTTTGCAGAGAGGCATGAGTGGTATTCTCTGTGCTTGGAGGACTGGAGCCCTACTGACCAATTGGCTTCAACTGAGTGGGTTGCTCTTCATAGTGTGCCTTCTTATTTCCTTTAAAGTTTCTGCTTCTGAGAATGTACTTCTGACAGAGGACTGATTCAAATATAACTTCTTTGTTCATAAAAGTGTGTTTGGTCATAAAAAGTCAAGTTATTTAAAAGATCAAAGAAAAAAAAATAAAGATATGCAAAGAACTGTGTGTTCAGAATTTTCTCTCTCAGATAAGTGTGTGGCTCCTTTCTCCTGTGTCTTTTAGACCTATGTTTAGGTGTCCTCTTAATGTTAGTACCTTCTTTTATCAGGAGGAGTATTTATCAGCCTATTTATTTTTAGTTCCTATTTTCTTTCTTTCTTAATTTTTCTCCAATATAATTTATCGCCATTTGATAAATACTCACTTGTATACTTATCACATATCTTCTACAGTTAAAATTTTTTTTTTTTTTTT
>VZQC01014815.1:1651873-1725058 GCA_009823505.1 Rhizomys pruinosus | reverse complement strand
TTTTTTTTTTTGTCTTTTAGAGACAGGGTCCCCCTGTAGCTCCAGCTGTCCTGGAACTCACTCTGTAGACCGGGCTGGCCTTGAACTCATAGAGATCCACCTGCCTCTGCCTCCCAAGAGCTAGGATTAAAGGCGTGCACCACCACGGCCGGCAAGTTCTTTTTTTTCATTTTCAACAAAACTTAGATTTATTATTTTTATTATTTTATGTGTAAAAAAGTATTCCCTAAAAAAAAAAAAAAAAAAAAGCAGTACCAGAGTAGGTCAGAAGAGGGTCAGATCCCCTGGAGATGGCCTTATGGGTGGTTGTTAGCCACCATGTGGGTGCTGGGGATCCAACCCAGGTCACCTCCAAGAGCAGAGTGGTCCTAACCACTCAGCCATCTCTCCAGCCCCTTAGCGAGATTGTTTGAAATGATTTGATTTTTTTCATTTTTCTGAATCTCGTCTTCCCTTTTGTCCTGTTTTTCATTCTTTTGTATTTGAACCATCTGTGATTTTTTTTTCTTAGTGGTGATTTATTTTATTTTTGATGCTGAGGATGGAACTCATGGCTTTGTGTGTGCTTGGCAACTATTCTACCTTTAGCTACATCCTTGTCCCCTTTTGGTGGTCATTAATGGGGTTCAGAAAAATCTAGAAATGATATTGTTATATTTAATAGCATAAAATTTTAACATTGAGTTTAGAAAAGTTTTGCATTTCTTGTTAAACTCACAGTTCTCTTTTTGTTTTGACAGAGATGTTATGAACATAAGCAGTATAGAAACGGATTGAAGTTCTGTAAACAAATCCTTTCTAACCCCAAATTTGCAGAGCATGGAGGTAAGAGCATCTTTAAGTAGCCTGACTCAGTTTTTCTGTATGTCTGTGCGGCATCCCTTATTGGGTTTTTACCCTGCTGTCTTCATTATCCAGCGTGGACCTTTTTACTTGAACTCTTATGAGAATATATAATTTAATAATGAATTTTGAATTAAATATCAAGAAAATGATAGCACATTACATTAAGTTCTGTTTTATTCCCATTTTCAATGTTAGCTTTGTAGGAAAAGCACAAGAACCTAGGCACTAGGCTTATTTAAGTAAAATTAAGAAAAATTTTCTTTAGAACTTTGAGCCTAGAGGATTTTATTCTTTACAATAAGTTTGTTCAGAAACTGACCACCATTTAGTCTCTGATACTTCTTTCCATTGTATGTTTTGTTTTGTTTTTTTCTTTTTCTTTTGGAGACAGGGTCTCCCTGTAGCCCCAGCTGTCCTGGAACTCACTCTGTAGACCAGGCTGGCCTTGAACTCACAAAGATCCGCCTGCCTCTGCCTCCCGAGTGTTAGGATTAAAGGTGTGCGCCACCATGCCTGGCCCATTGTATCTTAATTAGCTCTTCACAACTGAGTCATGTTTAATATATTGTGTATTATAATAGACAGTTACATAGCTTTTGCCTAAATGGTAGTTAGAGGTTGACTAGACATTTGGGGAGCAGCTGGTGAATATGTGATGAAACTTATAACGAGACAAAGAAAAATAATGTTTTGTAGATATGATTTGTACAGATTTAGTAAACATGGCTGATCAGGAATTAATAGTTCCCTATTACTTTTCTTCATTCTTTTCCTCCCTGTATTCATTTTTACGTACACTGCAGTTGTTGGAGATAGTAAGCAGTGTAAGTAAAAGTACCTAAACTGGTCTCCATTTCCTTTTTGAAAATTATATCTTCAATTGTCATCTGCATATTAGGTTCTTTTATAGTCTTTTTTTTTTTTTTTTGTCTTTTTGAGACAGGGTCTCCCTGTAGCTCCGGCTGTCCTGGAACTCACTATATAGACCAGGGTGGCCTTCAATTCACAAAGATCCACCTGCCTCTGCCTCTGCCTCCCAAGTGCTGGGATTAAAGGCGTGCTATGCTGGGCTTTTAAACTCAAGATCTTCCTATATCCACCCTCACTGTCTTCCTATATCCACCCTCAGTATCTTCCTTGTTTCACTTTCCAATTGCTGGGATTAGGAGAATACCAAACCTGAGGCCCTCTAGATGTGTCTTTAGTCTTTTATTGTGAATTAATTTTTCTGTAGGTTCTAAAATTAGGCAAATAAGTCACAATGAATATTTCTATTCCTTTATGTTACATAGAGATACATTATAAAATGAGAAATTTTTCTTTTCAGAAAATTTAATAATATTTCTTACAGTGCCATTTTTAAACTTGTGACTAGAAGTGAGAAAGCTCTGACATTTTTTACTTCATAATCCCAAAGACTCACTAAAAACCAGAAATGTGGTGACTGGGAAGATGACACAGTGGGTGCAGTACTTGCTAATGCAGTATGAGGACTGAATTAGAATCCTCATAACCCCCATAAAAGCCAGATGTGGCAGTGTGCATCTGTAATCCAGCACTCCTATGGGGAACTGGGAGGCCAGCTGTCTTGATAAGTAGCAGCAAATAACAGTGAGACTGCTTTGAACAAGGCAGGCCTGTATAGCAGGGTTATATAGCAGAGACTCACATGCACATAAACATACACAGGCCATAAACACATGTACACAAAATCAGAGCTGTAGGTAATTATGTACATGTCTTAATGGAGAATAGATTTAACCTTTATATAACTTAAGTTCATAGAAATAAAATTGTTTTCAGCCGGGCGTGGTGGCGCACGCCTTTAATCCTAGCACTTGGGAGGCAGAGGCAGGCGGATCTTTGTGAGTTCAAGGCCAGCCTGGTCTACAGAGTGAGTTCCAGGACAGCTGGGACTACAGGGNAAAAAAAAAAAAAAAAAAAAAGAAATAAAATTGTTTTCAAGAGGATGTTTCTTGTTCTTGTTGTTGTTGTTGTTGTCTTTTTGAGACAGATCTCCCTGTAGCCCCAGCTAGCCTGGAATTTACTATGTAGACCAGGCTGGCCCTGAACTCACAGAGATCTGCTTGCCTCTGCCTCCTGAGTGTTAGGATCAAAGGCATGTTTCCTATTTTAAAGGGGATAAGTATATAGTCATCCCATTAAATTCCTCTAAAAGTAGTAAAAGAGGGATTATTACTAAGTAGCTGTTTAGTTAGGTGCTCCGTCTAGTTAGATGCTTGTGCATTTTGTGCTTTTTAAAATTTATTTTTATTTTATGTGTATGAGTATATTGCCTGCATGTGAGTGCACTTATGTTGTGCAATGGTGCCGGGCTCAGAGGAGGGCATCAGATTCCCCTGGACAGATCTTAGCCACTATGTGGATCCTGGGAATTGAACCCAGATCCTCTCCAAGAGCAGTCAGTGTGCTCTTAACCTCTAAGCAATCTCTCCAGCCCGAATTTTATGTTTTTATCTTTTAAAAAATGGAATGTCTCCAGGATTAGCATCTATATGGTAATGTATACTTGCCTTGCCAGTTTTTGAAAATATTTTAATTCTGTACAAACCTGGGAATGTCCTATTAATCTCCTTAAAAATGTAATTCTGAACATAATGTAATGTTTGTTTTTGAGGTTATATTTACTTGTTTAATCTCTTCTACCTTCCTTTTCCTTTGTTATTAAAATTAGAAACCCTGGCTATGAAAGGATTAACGCTGAACTGTTTGGGGAAAAAGGAAGAAGCCTATGAGTTGGTTCGCAGAGGTTTGAGAAATGACTTGAAGAGTCATGTGTGTATCCTTTTGAATTTGCTTAACAACTGAGCAAGGGGTTTGGAGCTAAGTTGGCAAACTGAGGCAAGAAAATAACCCTATTAGGGCTAGAGAGATGACTCAGCAGTTAAGAACACTTGCTGTTCTTCCAGAAGACCCAGGTTCGATTCCCAGCAGGTGATGGCTAACAACCATCTGTATAACTCTAGTTCCAGGGAATCCCACATCCTCTTCTGACTTTTGTGAATCTTTAATAATTGTATCTTGAGTACTTAACTATTTCTTTTTCCTTTTAATGATAAAGATTGTTACTTATTCATTGAGTATTTACTTTTTTTTTTTTTGTCTTTTCGAGACAGGGTCTCCCTGTAGCCCCAGCTGTCCTGGAACTCGCTCTGCAGACCAGGCTGGCCTTGAACTCACAAAGATCCGCCTGCCTCTGCCTCCCAAGTGCTAGGATTAAAAGCGTGTGCCACCACGCCAGACAGGTACTTACTTTGTAACAGCCAGTGAGCACTTTCATGTATATCCCATTTAGTCATCACTGCTTTGCGTTACTGCATAGGCATTTCTATTTACATTTTATTGAAACTTAAGGCTAATTTGTACAAGGTTATAGTGTTGATAAAGCAGGCTAGACTTAAATGTCTCTGGCTCCAAAAGCTGTGTTCTTTTCTGTTTGTTAAAGTTACTTTTGTTTTTATAACCCTCCCCCCCCCAATTCACATCCATAATTTTACAAATGGTGTTGTATTAACTCTTCAAGTTTCCTGGTAGATCATTTGGAAATAGTATTTGACAGGTAGACTGTATCCTTAACTACATTCTGTCAGGTTGGCATGTTTATGGCCTTCTTCAGCGGTCAGACAAGAAGTATGATGAAGCTATTAAATGTTATCGCAATGCACTAAAATGGGATAAAGACAATCTTCAAATCTTGAGAGACCTTTCCTTATTACAGATTCAAATGCGAGATCTTGAGGGTTATAGGGTAAGTAGAGTTCTTTTTCTTTTTTTTTTATGTTATGTATATAAATGTATTGCCTCCATGTATGTAACTGCACCCATGTTGTGCATTGCCCACAGAGGTCAGAAGAGGGCATTGGATCCCCTGAAACGAGTTATAGACAGTTATTAGCCACCTTATGGGTCCTGTGATCCAACTCTGGTCTTCCGCCAGGCATCCAGCCAACTCTGCAGCTGACAGCTGAGCCAACTGTCCAGCTCTATAGATTTTTTTTTTTTGTATCCTAAGAGGAAAATCTTAATTAGAACTTTTGAGTATTTTCTGATAGAGATTTTTTTCCTTTCTGTTCGTTGAAACAAATGTAATTGACTGCCCTCTACAGTGGTTGTACCTATGATTGTAACAGCTTTTCTTTTTTAATTTTTAAAAAATTTTTGTTTTTTATGTGTATTAATGTACTGTCTGCATGCAGGTCTGTGTACACGTGTCATGCAATGCCGTGGAGGTCAGAAGAGGGCGTTGGATTCCCCCAGAACTGGAGCTGAAGACGGTTCTCAGCCACCATGTGGGTGCTGGGAATCGAACCCAGGTCCTCTGTAAGAGCAGTCTGTGCTCTTAACCAGTAGGCCATCTCTCCATCCCCAACAGCTTTTTTTTTTTTTTTTTAATTTTTATTTATTTCTGTATGTGTATGAATGTAATGTCTGCATGCAGCTCTGTGCACCCATGGCGTGTGGTGTGGGATTCCCCTGGAACTGGAGTTCTCCTGGAATTGGAGTTTGAGACGGTTCTCAGCCGCCATGTGGGTGCTGGGGATCGAACCTGGGTCCTCTGCAAGAGCAGTCGGTGCTCTTAACCAACTGCTAGGCCATCTCTCCAGCCCCAACAGTCAGCTTTTAAAAATAACTTGTTTTGTTGTGAGACAGGTGTGCAGTAGTTGTGTGGACTGATACATTTGTTACTAATATTTTGTAACTGTACTTTTTACTTACAGCATTTTTTGGAAAGCAGATTTTAAAATTTTAGTGTGTGTCTCTATATTCATTGAGACTTAATATGGTTTAGTGCCTTAAGTCACTCTTGGATTTACTAATCACTCTGCAGTACTCAACTTTTTCATGGTAGTACCTGCCAAGCTATATTCTCCCTGTATCTTGTATGTTTGTTTGGGTAATTTACTTTTTTTTTTTTTTTTTTTTGTCTTTTGTCATTTTGAGACAGGGTCTCTTTGTAGCCCCACCTGGCCTGGAACTCACAGAGATCCACCTGCCTCTACCTCCCAAGTGCTAGCATTAAAGGCATGTGCCACCATGCCCGGCCAGGGTAATTTACTTTGTAAAGAATTTTTGAGCAGCTGGGTAGCTGGCTCAGTGGTTAAGAGCGCTTGTTGGTCTTTCAGAGGACCACAGTTTGTTTCCCAGCACCAACATCGGCTCATAGCCTCCTGTAACTCTAGTTCCAGGGAATCTAGTGGTGTCCTCTGGCCTCTCTGCAAGTGCCTGAACACACAAACACTAATAAAATCTTTAACATAACTTTTGAATATTTTGTTTCATTTGTGCTGCCTTAATCATCTCTTCTCTTCTTGGAGATCAAGAAATAAAGAAGGGTGTCTGGTGTCAAGTATTATTATTTTTTAATCATAGTATTGTTGGTTTAAACTATTTCTTTGTCTCTGTAACTCTGTATAATGATGCTAAACTTTTCTAAAATTTTTTACCAGTATTATGCTACAAAATTGAACAGTAAAGTAGTGAGATTTTTTTTTTTTTTTTGGTTTGTTTGTTTGTCCTCTTAAGGCCCTGGGGATTGAATGAAGGGTCTTGTGTTGCTAGATAATAATACGATCTTTCAAAGCAACATTTGTGGGGCTGGAGAGATGGCTCACTGGTTAAGAGCACCTACTGCTCTTGCAGAGGACTCAGGTTCAATTCCCAGCATCCACTTGGCGGCTCAGAACCATCTTTAAGCTGGATGTAGTGGAACATGCCTTTAATCCCAGCCCTCGGGAGGCAGAGGTGGGGGGATCTCTGTGAGTTCAAGTCCAGCCTGGTCTGCAAGCCTAGTTTCAGGCCTACAGTTCCAGCCTAGTTCCTGGGGCTACAGGGAGACCCTGTCTCAAAAACACCAAAGGGGAGAACAAAAAAAAAAACATTTGCTTGAACTGTGAGAATAAATTCTGTTTCCCCTCTTGAAGGAAACAAGATACCAGTTACTTCAGCTCCGACCTGCACAGAGAGCATCATGGATTGGTTATGCCATTGCTTACCATTTACTAGAAGACTATGAAATGGCAGCAAAGATTTTAGAAGAATTTAGGAAAACACAGCAGGTAATAAGAAGCCAGTTTATTGGGTCTGACTCTTAAGTATAACTGAAAGAAAGTTAAGTTTATATAGTTTAGCTAACAGTTTTTGGAAATAACTTAAATTTAAAAGTTGTGCCAGGCATGGTGGTGCATGCCTTTAATCCCAGCACTTGGGAGGCAGAGGCAAGCAGGTCTCTGTGAGATCAAGGCCAGCTAGAGCTACAGGGAGACCTTGTCTCAAAAAAATAAAAAGTTGCAAGAATAGTACAAAGAATTCTATACAAGAATCAGTTACCAAGGATGAATATCTCCCTTAAATATTTGAGAGTCATTGTAAACATTCTCTTTTAAATGCTTCAAAGTATATTCCCTAAGTGTTACTCTCTAGTTGTTAGTGCTGCAACCAACATTAGATTTATTTCCCAAGCTGTAATACTTAACTGAAAATGTAATAATTGCTTTACTTTTATCCTTTCTAACACCCCCTCCCCATTCCAGTTTCCGGTTTTGAAGTGTGCCTTCAATGTAGTTTTCATTTCTCTTGACTCTCTTTATCTGAAAGTCTTAAAGACTTTGTATTTCTTGACATTAATTATTTTGAAGAGCACAAGGCAATGCTGTTTTGAATTTGGATTTGTTTGCCATTTCCTTATTAGAATTTTTCACAGGAAACCACAGACTAATTATGAGTTCTTCTCTGTTCACACATCAAGAGGCATAGAATATGTTTGTTCTTTCTGTTACTTCATTAAAGGTGGTTATATGCAGCTGTAAACTTGATGGATTCCCCCCCCCCCTTCATTTATGAGCAACCTGAGACCAAACAGCCCATTCCCTTATCAGACTTTAACCACTGGTGCTTAGCACTTCTTAGTTAATCTTTTTGCCTGAGTCATCTGTTACTGTGCTAGCTTTTGATGCATTGACAGGTATTTAGGAAATATAAAAAACAAAACAGTACAAACGAGATGTTACCTTTTTACTTTTTGTTTTTGAGAGTAAATAATTTTCTAATATGAAAATAACACCGGGCATGGTGGTGCAAGCCTTTAATCCTAGCACTCAGGAGGCAGAGGCAGAGTGAGCTCCAGGCCAGCTGGGACTTAAAGCAAGACCCTGTCTCAAAGATACAAAAATAAATAAATAAATAAATAATAAATAAAATTCTTACTATTGGTATTCTTTATATCCACCTACAGACATCTCCTGATAAAGTGGATTATGAATATAGTGAACTCCTTTTATATCAAAACCAAGTTCTTCGGGAAGCAGGTCTCTATAGAGAAGCCTTGGAACATCTTTGTACCTATGAAAAGCAGATTTGTGATAAACTTGCTGTAGAAGAAACCAAAGGTATTTTAAAAGAATGTTATTGTAATTTTTAATGCTAGCAAAGAGCAGGCTGAAAATTCATAGTTGCTGCTGATAATCACATTATTATTGATAATGGAAAATGTGTTAATCATATATTTTGAATAATTTACAAATGGGAAAGCATATTAAATGATGGATGAATATTATAGATAACAGGAAAAATTAACAAAAATTCATTGAATAAAATGACTTGATAAAGCATTTATGTTTTTGATTTTTCATTTAAAAGGGGTCATGCTGTGTTCTCTTGGCTGGTCTCAAGCTCCTGGGCTCAGTGATCCTTATTCTTCAGCTGGGAGTAGCTGGGACTATAGGCATATGCCCAGTGTAAGCATCTACTCTTTAAATAAAGTATCTTTCTATTGAAAATTACTGGGCTGGGGATATATAGGTCAGTTGTAGAGCATTAGCCTATCATGTGTGAGGCCTTGAGTTCCAATTCTGAGTATTGCAAAAAAAAGGAAAAGAAAATATTACAGGATTTGATCAAAACACAGAGGACAATTATGTAATTTTATAAAACAAAATTAACTGTCTTAGAAAAAAAATTCAACATAAGTACTGTGTACCAGACTTCTTTATTAGGAGTAATATACATTGGTAAATTAGTCCTTACTAAAATACACATAGGAAGCTGGATCTAGTGGTGCTCTCCTATCATCCTAGCACTGAACAGCTGAGTCAGGGTCCGGAGTTTGAGGCCAGCCTGGGCTATAGAGCAAGGTCCTTCCTGTCTCTAAAAAACCCCAGAAACAGTCAAACAAAAACAAACTATAATGAGGAGAAGGCATTCCCAAGTATTTATAGTTAATCTAGATTTCTTTGAGAAAACAGTAAGACCATGAGTTCTAGAAGGAAAGGAAATGAGATTGGGTTCATTTTTGTAATAAGAGAGGTAGGTCCTTAATGGCTCTAAATGCAAATGCTACCTTTTATTAGTAGATTGAGAAAAGAGTCTTAGAGCTTTTATTCAGAATATTTATTTATTTATTTATTTTTATTTATTTATTTATTACTTTAAGTATTGTCAAATGTAGCTTGGTTGAGAACCACTGTTATACATGTTGGATTCAAATTCCAGCTTTGACAACACTCTCTGAAAGATCCTTGACAAGTTTACCTAAATTCTCTCTGGTTTAAAATATTGAAAATGGGCTGGGCGTGGTGGTGCATGCCTTTAATCCTAGCAATTGGGAGGCAGGGGCAGGTGGATGGATCTCTGTGAGTTCAAGGCCAGCCTGGTCTACATAGCAAGTTCCAGGCCAGCTGGGACTAAAGGGAGACCCTGTCTCAAAAAGACAAAAAAAANATGGTTCTTTTCAACTGAAATTTATTGTGTGTTTATTTATACACTTATTTACATATTTGTGTGTGTGCACACACGCACCCGCACATGGGTATATCATTACATGACATGCATGTGGAAGCCGGACAACTTGGGGGAAACTGATTCTCCTGTTCACCGTGTGGATCTGGCGGTTACTGAAACTCATGTCATAAGGCTTTGCCGTACCTGCTTTTAACCATTAAGTCATCTCACCTGCTCAGTTTCATCTTTTTTTTTTTTTTTTGGTCTTTTCGAGGACAGGGTCTCCCTGTAGCCCCAAATGGCCTAGAACTCGCTCTGTAGATCAGGACTGGCCTTGAACTCACAGAGATCCCCCTGCCTCTGCCTCTTGCCTCCCAAGTGCTTGCTAGGATTAAAGGCTGTTGCCAACCACCATCGTTAACGCGACCTCCTGAATCCATTGTTAGTAAACATTTTTTTTTTTTGTCTTTTGGAACAGGGTCTCCCTGTAGCCCCCGCTTCCTGGAATTACTGTGTAGACAGGCTGGCCTGAACTCACAAAGATCTGCATGGCCTTATGCCTCCCAAGTGCTAGGGTTAAAAGCGTGCCGCCACCATGCCGGCTTTCTACTAACTTATTATAATAGATTTCAACCCTGGGTTCTTGGTGGCACTTGGGAGACAGGAGGCAGAGGACAGAGGCAGGGGGATTCTGGAGTTCAAGGCCAGCCTTGGTCTTCATAGAGTTCCAGGATATTGTCAGTTTGCGATATGCCATAGAAGTATACAGTGTACTTTGGTATTTAGATTTTGGACCTACTATTATTACTACCGTTATTTTGGTTTCCTGAGACTCAGTATGTAATGCTGGCCTTCCAGTCATATGTAGCCCAAAGATGGGCTCAACATTCACGAACCTACTTGCCTCACCCTCTCAAGTCAAGGAAAGTCATGAACTATAAAAATTAGTCTGAAAACTGGGTGTGGTGATGCACGCCTTTAATCTAGCACTTTGGGAGGCAGAGGCAGGTGGATCTTTGTGGTTCAAGGCCAGCCCTGGTCTACCTAATGAAGTTCCAGGTCAGTCAGAGCTACGTAGGGAGACCCATGTCTCAAAAGGACCACACCCCCCCCCCCAAAAAAAAAATTTAAACTGGCCAGGTTGTGTGTGGCTCACGCCTTTTAATCCTATCACTCGGAGGGAGAGCAAGAAGATCTCTGTGAGTTCAAGGGCCAGCCTGGTCTACAAGTGAGTTCAAGGCCAGCCTGGTCTACAAAGTGAGTTCTAGGACAGCTGATGGAGCTACCAGGGAGACCTCTGTCTTAAAAAAAAAAAAAAACAGGCTAGATTTTGAACCAATTCTTAACCACTATTTTTCTAGCTGTGCTTTTCAATGAGTTAATAAAATATACATTAACAAAAGAAACAAAACAGTACCTGGCTTCAGTGCTTTTTCTAAGCCTTTGTAATAGGCCCAGTTTTCAGGATTCCTCTCTTGTAATCCTCTGTAAACATCAGCAGCATCTTCTAAACGACATAATTGCACAGAAGTTCCCCTATTTAAAAAAGAAAAATTTTAATTAAAAATATCTGGGGAAAATTCCCTCAAAATTTCTCCTCAAAGCCTCATTATGATTCAATATTTAATAGGAGATGGACCTAGTATCCTCCTAAGTTCCCAACTTTCTTTACCGGCTGTGTCACTGCTCCTTTTTTGAAGCTGACATTTTAAAAAGACATCCTTCGCCAGGTACTGGTGGCACACAACCTTTAATCCCGCACTCCGGAAGCAGAAAGCAGGACAAGATCTCTGTGAGTTCAAGGCCAAGCTCGTCTGCATGTAAGGTCAGGCCAGCTGGGACTACAGGAGGGCGACCCTGTCTCAAAAGAAAAAAAGGAAAAAAAGAAAAAGAAAAAAGACATCCTCTTCCAAACCTCACCAGGCAGAATTCCCATATTCATTGAACACTGTCATCAAGCCATCCTCTACTATTCCTGGTTATCACATGAACAATGTCAATATCTAAATTAACAATGTCAAATATCTAAATTAATGATGCAATAAATACTCCTAACCTTTCATTAATGAATCAAATAAAAAGCAGTTCAATGACAGCAGCCTGAAACTTGCCGCATTCAAAACCATCTAGTCTTGGGCAGATCCCTGAGCTCTGGCAGGCAAGCTAGCTTAATCAAAGGCTCAAATCGGTGAGACACCTTGCCTCAAAACACCCCTGGACAGTGCCTGAGGAACACCACCACCAGAAGATGTCTGTCCTGAGGCCTACACACACACACACACACACACCCCACCACACACACACACAAACACAGTCTTTTTTTTATTATTTTAATTTTCTGTATGAATGTACTTGCTTGGATATAAGTGCACCCATTGCCATGCAAAGCCTGTGGTCTCCTCTGAACAGTTTTTGCTCCATATGGGTGCTGGGAATTGAACCCAGCTCCTCTGGAAGAAGAGCAAGTGTGCTCTTAACCACTGAACCATTTTCTCCAGCCTGTCTTTAGCTTTTCATCTCTTCACACAACCAAATAAGCAAACTTTTTCTAGCTCTGTTTTCATTTCTTCCTGTCACCTCACAAATCTTACTTCAATCTCAAAGCATTCCCTTTTTTTTTGTTAATCTTATTTTTCTATGTGTCTGAATGTACTGTCTGCATGTAGGCCTGTGCCACCTGTGTTGTGCACTGCGATGCAGGAAGAGATGTGATTCCCCTGAAAATAGAAATGGAGGTCAACCACGCATCAAGGGTGCTGGATTAAACCGGTCTTCTGCAAGAGCAGTCAGTTGCTCTTAACCACTAGGCCATCTCTCCAAGCCCCACATTCCTTTTTCTTTATACAACAATCAGATTCATTACTTGTTTCTCCCTGGTTGCATAATCAATCATATCCCCTGAATGACATTAACAGTTTCAATATATTAAAATAAATTTCTTCTTCAAGATTCTTTAGCTACTCTACCAATTTTAAGGCCTGGATCATTCCAACTGTTTGCTTGCTTGAACATTTTCTCATGGAAGGAAGGTAAGTCATGAACTGACAGTGATTGTGGCTTCAATACAAATATGAGTTTCAAAGTCATTATGAGTTTGAAGCACTGTATTCAGGATTTCCAAATCCTTAATCAGCTTCTATTCAGCAAAGGTTTTATTTTCAAAAACTACTTTGCCCTTGCATCTGTGTTATACTACGGTAATTAAAAATTAATGCTTGGGGCTGGAGAGATGGCTCAGTGGTTAAGAGCACTGGCTGCTGCTGGCAAAGGACTAGAGTCAGTTCCCAGCCCTCATATCATAGCTAACAACCCCTCATGACTCTAATTCTAAGGGATCTGATGGCTTCTTCTGGTCTCCATTTGGCTTTTGCCTTGACAGGTGAGCTTATACACCCAAGCAAAACCACTTTTTATACACATAAAAATTTAAAAAAAGGATAATTAAAGATTTATTGTGACAATGACTTAAATACTTCATATGTATGGGGTTGAATGAGTGTCCCTCATAGGCCTTAAGTATTCAGACATTTGTCGCCAGTATTGTGTGGCACTGTTCTTGGAGGTCTTAGAAGGTGTCGGCCATGCTGGAGGAATATGTCACTGGGGGCGGCAGCTTGTGAGTTTACAAGCCTTCGCAGTCTCAGTACTGTCTCTCTCTCCGCTTCCCTTCGCTCATTCGAGACGTGACCCTCGGGCTTGCTGCTCCAGCCCTGGCCTCCACGCTTCCCTCCACAATGGACCTGATATCCCTGGACGTCAATTGTAAGCTAAGAAAACTCTTCCTGTTATATAGTTTCCTTGTCATTGTGTTCTCTAATCACCAGCAACAGTAAAGGTGACTAATACAATATTGATCAATTAAATTACTTCAGAAAATCTATTAAAGAGGATTATCCTACCATTTTCTTTTTCTTTTCTTTTTTTCTTTTTTTTTTTTTTAAAAAAAAAAAAAAAAAAAAAAAAAAAAGAAAAAAAGAAAAGAAAAAGAAAATGGTAGTAACCTCTTTAATAATTCTAAGAATTTAATTATCACATATTGTATTAGTCACTTTACTGTTGCTGTGATAGAGCAAAGGAACTTATAAAAGGAAGAGTTTATTTGAGCTTACAATTGACGGTCCAGGGAATCAGAGTCCATTGTGGCGGGAAGCATGGAGGCCAGGGCTGGAGCAGCAAGCCGAGGGTCACGTCTCGCAATGAGCACAGGAAGCGGAGAGAGAGAGACTGGAGACTGCAAGGCTTGTTAAACTCACTAAGCCTGCCCCCAGTGACATACTTCCTCCAGCATGGCCACACCTTCTAAGACCTCCAAGAACAGTGCCACAACTGGAGACAAAATGTCTGAATACTTAAGGCCTATGAGGGACACTCATTCAAACCACCATACATATGAAGTATTTAAGTCATTGTCACATAAATCTTTAGTATCCTTTTTTTGACAAAATTTTATGTGTATAAGTGTTTTGCTTGGGTGTAAGCTCACCATGTCAAGGCAAAGCCCATGGAGACCAGAAGAAGCCATCAGATCCCTTAGAATTAGAGTCATGAGGGGTTGTTAGCTATGATATGAGGGCTGGGAACTGAACTCTAGTCCTTTGCCAGAGCAGCCAGTGCTCTTAACCACTGAGCCATCTCTCCAGCCCCAAGCATTCAGTTTTAATTACCTGATGTAAGCACAGGATGCAAGGGCAAAGTAGTTTTTGAAAATAAAACCTTTGCTGAATAGAAGCTGATTAAGGATTTGGAAATCCTGAATACAGTGCTTCAAACTCATAATGACTTTGAAACTCATATTTGTATTGAAGCCACAATCACTGTCAGTTCATGACTTACCTTCCTTCCATGAGAAAATGTTCAAGCAAGCAAACAGTTGGAATGATCCAGGCCTTAAAATTGGTAGAGTAGCTAAAGAATCTTGAAGACGAAATTTATTTTAATATTTGAAACTGTTAATGTCATTCAGGGATATGATTGATTATGCAACCAGGGAGAAACAAGTAATGAATCTGATTGTTAGTATAAAGAAAAAGGAATGTTGGGGCTGGAGAGATGGCCTAGTGGTTAAGAGCACTGACCGCTCTTGCGGAGGACCCGGGTTCGATCCCCAGCACCCACATGACAGCTGAGAGCCGTCTGTGACTCCAGTTCAAGGGGAATCCAACATCTCTTCTGACCTCCACAGCATTGCACAACATGGGTGCACATGCCTACATGCAGACAGTACATTCAGACACATAGAAAAATAAGATTTAACAAAAAAAAAGGGAATGCTTTGAGATTGAAGTAAGATTTGTGAGGTGACAGGAAGAAATGAAAACAGAGCTAGAAAAAGTTTGCTTATTTGGTTGTGTGAAGAGATGAAAAGCTAAAGACAGGCTGGAGAAATGGTTCAGTGGTTAAGAGCACACTTGCTCTTCTTCCAGAGGAGCTGGGTTCAATTCCCAGCACCCATATGGCAGCAAATAACTGTTCAGGAGATCCACAGGCTTTGCATGGCATGGGTGCACTTATATCCAAGCAGTACATTCATACAGTAAAATTAAAATAATAAAAAAAGACTAGGTGGGTTTGTGTGTGTGTGTGTGTGTGTGTGTGTGTGTGTGTGTGTAGGCCTCAGGACAGACATCTTCTGGTGGTGGTGTTCCTCAGGCACTGTCCATGGTTGTTTTGAGGCAAGGTGTCTCACCGATTTGAGCCTTTGATTAAGCTAGCTTGCCTGCCAGAGCTCAGGGATCTGCCCAAGACTAGATGGTTTTGAATGCGGCAAGTTTCAGGCTGCTGTCATTGAACTGCTTTTTATTTGATTCATTAATGATAAGGTTAGGAGTATTTATTGCATCATTAATTTAGATATTGACATTGTTAATTTAGATATTGACATTGTTCATGTGATACCAGGAATAGTAGAGGATGGCTTGATGACAGTGTTCAATGAATATGGGAATTCTGCCTGGTGAGGTTTGGAAGAGGATGTCTTTTTTCTTTTTCTTTTTTCCTTTTTTTCTTTTAGAGACAGGGTCTCCCTGTAGTCCCAGCTGGCCTGGACCTTACTATGCAGACTAGACTGGCCTTGAACTCACAGAGATCTTCCTGCTTCTGCTTCCGGAGTGCTGGGATTAAAGGTGTGTGCCACCATACCTGGCAAGAGGATGTCTTTTTAAAATGTCAGCTTCAAAAAAGGAGCAGTGACACAGCCGGTAAAGAAAGTTGGGAACTTAGGAGGATACTAGGTCCATCTCCTATTAAATATTGAATCATAATGAGGCTTTGAGGAGAAATTTTGAGGGAATTTTTCCCCAGATATTTTAATTTAAAATTTTTCTTTTTTAAATAGGGGAACTTCTGTTGCAATTATGTCGTTTAGAAGATGCTGCTGATGTTTACAGAGGATTACAAGAGAGGAATCCTGAAAACTGGGCCTATTACAAAGGCTTAGAAAAAGCACTGAAGCCAGGTACTGTTTTGTTTCTTTTGTTAATGTATATTTTATTAACTCATTGAAAAGCACAGCTAGAAAAATAGTGGTTAAGAATTGGTTCAAAATCTAGCCTGTTTTTTTTTTTTTTTAAGACAGGGTCTCCCTGTAGCTCCAGCTGTCCTAGAACTCACTTTGTAGACCAGGCTGGCCTTGAACTCACTTTGTAGACCAGGCTGGCCTTGAACTCACAGAGATCTTCTTGCTTCTGCCTCCCGAGTGCTAGGATTAAAGGCGTGAGCCAACACACCTGGCCAGTTTAAATTTTTTTTTTGGGGGGGGGGGTCTTTTTGAGACATGGTCTCCCTGTAGCTCTGACTGTCCTGGAACTCATTATGTAGACCAGGCTGGCCTTGAACTCACAAAGATCCACCTGCCTCTGCCTCCCAAGTGCTAGGATTAAAGGCGTGCATCACCACACCCAGCTTTTCAGACTAAATTTTTATAGTTCATGCCTTGACTTGAGAGGGTGAGGCAAGTAGGTCGTGAATTTGAGCCCATCTTGGGCTACATAGGACTTGAAGGCCAGCCTTTACATACTGAGTCTCAGGAAACCAAAATAACGGTAGTAATAATAGTAGGTCCAAAATCTAAATACCAAAGTACACTGTATACTTCTATTGCATATCGCAAACTGACAATATCCTGGAACTCTATGAAGACCAGGCTGGCCTTGAACTCGCAGAGATCCCCCTGCCTCTGTCTCTGCCTCTGTCTCCCAAGTGCCACCATACCCAGGTTGAAATCTATTATAATAAGTTAGTAGAAGCCGGGCATGGTGGCGCACGCCTTTAATCCTAGCACTTGGGAGGCAGAGGCAGGCAGATCTTTGTGAGTTCAAGGCCAGCCTGGTCTACAGAGTGAATTCCAGGACAGCTGGGGCTACAGGGAGACCCTGTCTCGAAAAGACAAAAAAAAAAAAGTTACTAGAAATGATTCAGCGGGACATGGTGGTGCACACCTTTAATCCTAGCACTTGGGAGGCAGAGGCAGAGGCAGGGGGATCTCTGTGAGTTCAAGGCCAGCCTGATCTACAGAGCGAGTTCTAGGACAGTTGGGGCTACAGGGAGACCCTGTCTCGAAAAGACCAAAAAAAAAAAAAAAGATTGAAAACTGAGCAGGTGAGATGACTTAATGGTTAAAAGCATGTACTGCAAAGCCTGATGACATGAGTTCAGTACCCCAGATCCACATGGTGGAACAGGAGAATCAGTTCCCCCAAGTTGTCCTGACTTCCACATGCATGTCATGTAATGAATATACCCATGTGCGGGTGCGTGTGCACACACACAAATATGTAAATAAGTGTATAAATAAACACAATAAAATTTTTAGTTGAAAAGGAACCATATGTGGTGGTACTCGCCACAAGTTAGAGACCAGTCTGGGCAACAAACATCACAAGACCTCATCTTCGAAAAGAAAACAGTGGCTAGATGTAATAGCACATGCCCTTAATCCCAGCACTCAGGAGACAGATGCAGGCATGCCAGCCAGGGGTATGCAGTGAGTCCCTGTCTTCAAAAAAAGGAAATGATTACAAATAGCTTCTGGAAAACATTTTAAATGCACAGTAGCATTGAAAACATGAAAAGAAAATCAAATTTCCACTGACTAGTGGTGATACCTCCCTAAAAGAAAGAAGTATGACCTCGGGTCGGCTGTGGCAGTAGCAGAGCGGCCTTTTCAAGTCAGGAGGATACCATAAGGTAATGAACTGCGGCACTATCTTGTGAGGTATCAAATTTCTGTGTCTTGAAAGCAACGGAAATCACTACTTTTCATAATCACAACAGTTTTTTTTTTTTTTTTGTCTTTTCGAGACAGGGTCTCCCTGCAGCCCCAGCTGTCCTGGAACTCACTCTGTAGACCAGGCTGGTCTTGAACTCACAGAGATCACTTGCCTCTACCTCCCAAGTTCTGGGATTAAGGGCATGCGTCACCACGCCTGGCCTAAGACCCATGTGGATGTTGGGAATTGAACCCAGGTCCTCTGCAAGAGCACCAGGTCCTCTGCAAGAGCAGTCAGTGCTCTTAACCACTGAGCCATCTCTCCAGCCCTTGCAACAGCTTTTTTTTTTTTTTTTTTTTTTTATTTTATTTTATATGTATGAGTGTACTGCCTGCATGTAGGTAGGTGCACCTGTGTCATGCAATACTTTGGAGATCAGAAGAGGGTGTCAGATTCCCCTGGAACCGGAGTTAATGACATTTCTTGGCTGCTATGTGGGTGCTGGGAATTGAACCTGGATACTCTGCAAGAGCAGTCGGTGCTCTTAACCGCTGAACCATCTCTCCAGCCCCATACAACAGCTTTTTATAACCTACACTGAGTCATTAAATTATAAGCAGAAATACAGAAAGCAAGCACAAATTACTAAAACTCTTAAAAGAAAAAAAACATGAAAAGGAAGAAAGGATAGAAGCATTTAAACTGAAAACTAGAAAGAGTACTGTGAGATTCACAAAATGTACTGTAGGCCCAGATAAACGAAAATGTATTGTTCCAAATTCTGAGCAGAGAAGTGACAGCCAAAATATTGGAAACATCACCCACATGATCTGATTTGAATCAGTTCCTCTCAAGGCTAGTGTACTGGGACACTCCTCATGTCACCAGTACATGCAAGAAGAGTTTTTCTTGTTACTTTGTAACAAGGATTTTTGCACTTTCATAGGAACACCATCATTCCATGTTAGATGATAGAGGAATCTAAGTTAGAGGGAAATACAGCCATGAAACATAGTTTTGAGAAAATACTAACTAGCAGTCTGAGAAAAAGAAAATTTAAAACCAATTTAATAAAAATGTCAACAGAATGATTAGAAGAGAGGCCACAGAGGACAAAAGTGAAAACTGGTGAAATGGAAGATTGAACTGAGGAAAGCTTTAACATTTGCACTTAAAATGAAAAGTGTAAAATGGGAAAATAAGAGATAAATACAAAAAAGTTCAAATAAATCAAAGGAAAAGAGAGTAGAAGGAGCTAAGTAACAGAAACATAGTAACCAACTTGTTCAGAACTAAAGCCCTGAGATTTTGAAAAGCTACCTAATCAGAATAGGGTAAAGAAAACTTTTTTTTTTTTTGGTCAGGGTCTCCCTGTAGCCCCAGTTGATCTGGAACTCACTATGTAGTCCAGGCTGGCCTTGAACTCACAGAGATCTACCTGTCTCTGCCTCCCGAGTGCTGGGATTAAAAGCGTGTGCAACCATGCCCAACTTTTTTTTTTTTAAGTTGTTTTTTTTTTTTTAATTTGTACGAGTGTACTGTCTGCGTGTAGGTAGGTGCACTCGTGTCGTGCACTGCTGTGGAGGTCAGAAGAGGGTGTAGGATTCCCCTGGAACTGGAGTTAAAGACGGATCTTAGCTGCCGTGTGGGTCCTGGGAATCAAACCTGGGTCTTCTGCAAGAGCAGTCGGTGCTCTTAACTGCTGAGCCATCTCTCCAGCCCCTTTCTTTTTTTATTTTATTTCTATTTTTTATTTTTTATTTTTATTTTTTTTGTCTTTTCGAGACAGGGTTTCCCTGTAGCCCCAGCTATCCTGGAACTCGCTCTGTAGACCAGGCTGGCCTTGAACTCACTAAGATCCGCCTGCCTCTGCCTCCCAAGTGCTAGGATTAAAGGTGTGCGCCACAACGCCCAGCCCTCTTTTCCTTTTTTAAAGATAGGGTCTCATGCTATAGTCCTCTTTGACTTGGAGCTCCCTATGTAGACAAGGCTGACCTAGAACTCAGAGATCATCCACCTGCCTCAACTTCCCCAGTGCTGGGATTAAGGCATGTCACCACACCTTTTCATTTGTCATTTAATTACAGAAACTTGTAATTTGGCAGGAAAGTATGCCATATATATATACACACACACACACAGTTTTTCTTTCTCTACAGGTAATATGTTAGAACGACTAAAAATATATGAGGAGGCCTGGACTAAATATCCCAGGGGACTGGTGCCAAGAAGGCTTCCACTAAACTTTTTATCAGGTAAGAGCAATTGCAAAGGAAGGAAAGTGCTGTTGTGAATTAAAGTTTTTTGCTTTATTTTTATCATGATTATGCATCTTAACTCGAAGGTATGCATTGTTATGAGATATCGATAAAAATTTTCTCTTCAAAGGTGAGAAGTTTAAAGAATGTTTGGATAAGTTCCTAAGGATGAATTTCAGCAAGGGTTGTCCACCAGTCTTCAATACTTTGAGGTCATTATACAAAGATAAAGAAAAGGTAAAGCAAAATAAATTTTTTCCCTTTGGCTGTCATTTCTTTGCTCAGTATTAGGACTGATTGTTTCTTGGTGATCTGTGCCTCCTATGACCTGTTTTGAGACTGTGGTGTTAGTCTTCCTAACTTACTGTTTAAATGCTTCTATGCTTCTTTCTTCCTTTCCAATGTCTTTGCTCTTTAGCAACAGGTGTTTGCCTTTTTACCCTCTGCTTCAGCTCATACCTTAATGAGTCAGTTTGGGTTATGAAAGTTGGTACGGTAATGATTTCTTAAACATTTTTTCTAATCCCTTTGTCATTGTTAGAAGTCAGAAGTACTTTAATACCATCACACAGAAGATAGGAGCAGGTGGATCTTTGTGAGTTCAAGGCTAGCCTAGTCTACATAGTGAGTTCCAGGCCAGCTAGGGCACATGCCTTTAATTCCAGCACTCAGGAGGCAGAGGCAGGTGACTCTCTGTGAGTTCGAGGCCAGCCTGGTCTACATAGTAAGTTCCAGGCCAGCTGGGGCTCCAGGGAGACCCTGTCTTTTTTTTGGGGGGGGTGTCTTTTTGAGGCAGGGTCTCCCTGGAGCCCCAGCTGGCCTGGAACTTACTGTGTAGACCAGGCTGGCCTTGAACTCACAAAGATCTGCCTGCCTCTGCCTCCCAAGTGCTAGGATTAAAGGCATGCGCCACCAGAGAGAGAGAGAGAGAGAGAGAGAGAGAGAGAGAGAGAGAGAGACTGAGACTTACTGAGTAGTCCAGGCTAGCCTCGGACTCTAATTTTCCTCTCTTAGTCTTCCTGGTACTGGAATTATAGATGTGTACCACTATATCTGGCTCTATTCTCTTCTGAGGTAGCATAAAATTACAGACTATGCTGAAATGGCAGGTATTTCTTTCTTGAGAATTGAAAAGTAACACAGCTGTGCCTTTATTACTCTCCTTAAAGCTTTTAAATCAAAGTGGCCTCTTTTTAACCATCACTAACTGGTAATCAAANTCCTGGAACTCACTCTGTAGACCAGGCTGGCCTTGAACTCACAAAGATCCACTTGCCTCTGCCTCCCAAGTGCTAGGATTAAAGGCATGCGCCACTGCGCCCGGCAAGACATTTTAAACTGTATATAGATCACTTCTTTGCAAGAACAGTGCCATCAAACTATACTGAGTTAAAAACATGAATGACATTGAAAAGATTTAGAAAGATGGAACAAAGCATGCATAATACACAGTGCATATTTATTTATTTTTTAAATATATGTATTTTTGAGACAGGGTCTCCCTTTAGTCCCAGCTGACCTGGAGCTCACTCTGTAGATCAGGGTGGCCTTGAACTCACAGAGATCTGCATGCCTCTGCCTCCCAAGTGCTAGGATTAAAGGTGTGCGCCACCACACCCAGCTCACAGTGCATATTTTAATTTTTTTTTATTAATTTTATTTATTTCTGTATGTGTATGAATGTACTGTCTGCATGCAAGTTTGTGCACCGTGTTGTGCAATGCTGCGGAGGTCAGAAGAGGGTGTCGGATTCCCCTGGAACTGGAGTTCTCCTGGAATTGGAGTTTCAGACGGTTCTCGGCCGCCATGTGGGTGCTGGGGATCGAACCCCGGGTCCTCTGCAAGAGCTGTCGGCGCTCTTAACCGCTGAGGCCCAATGTAGGACTTTATTGATTTCTCTCTCTCGTTTTCCTTCATAGGTCCTATCCATAAAATCTAATCTATTTATAGTTTCCAAAGTATCAGAATTTGGTCTTTGTGAAGCAATCTTAGGATCCTGTAGTTTTGTGATTTTCTTCTAGAGTCCATGGTATTCAGCTTATAGAAATGGTTCTTAAACAGGTCGTGGTGCGCACGCCTTTAATCCTAGCACTTGGGAGGCAGAGGCAGGCAGATCTTTGAGTTCAAGGCCAGCTTGGTGTACAAAGTGAGTTCCAGGACAGCTGGGGTTACAGGGAGAACCTGTCTTGAAAAGCCCAAAAAAACAAAAGAAATAGTTCTTTTTATTCTAAGTCTACATAGTTGGATTAAATTTTGTATGGTGATAATTCTTAATATATACAACTGATTCAAACAGTTTGGGAATATAACTGAATCTTAGTAAGTATGTAGCATAACTTTTTGGAGGAGAATACAGATATACTAGAAAAACTTGGCTGCTCATAGTCACTCACAAGGAGAACTAGTATTAATAATTTGCGGGTCATTTAAGAAAGATTCTGTAGTAATACAAATTCTTTAAGGATGACTTAAAGAATTACTGTTATTTTTTTTTTAATTTTTATTTATTTATTTTATGTGTATGAATGTACTGTCTGCATGTAGGTTTGTGCACCCGTGTTTGTCGTGAAATGCCGCGGAGGTCAGAAGAGGGTCTCGGGTTCCCCTGGAACTGGGGTTCTCCTGGAATTGGAGTTACAGACGGTTCTCAGCCGCCATGTGGGTGCTGGGGATCGAATCCGGGTCCTCTGCAAGAGCGATGACTTAAAGAATTACTCTTGTTATTTTTTAGATTAGTGGTGAGTGGGTCTTACTATGTTGCCCTGGCTGGCCTAGAACTTCTGTGCTCAAGTGATCTTCCTGATTCAGTCACCTGAGTAGCTGGGATCACAAGATCTGCCACCATCCTCTGCATAAATTAGGGAATTAAAGTATTCAAGATTTCTGAGGAAGCCAGAAGAAAGAGGTGTAGTTAAAACTCAGGAGAAACCTCAACCTAGACGGACAGGTACTCTCTTGGACTTCAGACATTCCATTCTTGTCTGTTAGAGTATTAGTAATGCTTTCCCCTTGATTATACCAATGAGAGTTTATCAGACACTTAAGGAAAAATGCTTTTTTCCCAGGACTTTTTTTTTTTGAGACAGTTTCTCACTATGTAGTTCTTGCTGGCCTTGCAGTCTTGCAGAGATTCTGTTGCCTCTGCCTCCTGAGTGTTTTGGATTAGAGCTGCACTGCCATGCCTGGCCCTGTTTTGTTTTTTCAGACAAGGTTTCATTCACCCAGGTATTCTGAAACTTGCTATTCAGCTGGCATTGATCAAACTCCTGATCCTTCTGGCTTGAGCTTCCATATGTTGGGATTACAGGCATGTGACACCACGCCAGGTCATGGCATTCTTGTTTTTTCCCTGTCTTTTTGAGACAGGGTTTCTCTGTAGCACCAGCTGGCCTAGAACTCACTGTGTAAACCAGGTTGGCCTGGAACTCACAGAAATCTGCCTGCCTCTGCCTCCTAAGTGCTAGGATTAAAGGCCTGCATCAACATGCCTGGCATCATGGTATCCTTGATTGTTAAAAAGCAGGCGTTAATTGTGGGTATTCTTTATGTGGTTTGAGATAATGAGTTAAAATCTGAATTATCCACAACATTATTTTCAACCCTCCCTGATTTTTGGTTTGGTTGATGCTTTATTTGCTTTTTTTCTATGTTTCCTTTGGTCTTTTTGAGACAGGGTCTCCCTATAGCCCCAGTTGTCCTGGAACTCACCATGTAGACCAGGCTGGCCTTGAACTCCTAGAGATCTGCCTACCTCTGCCTCCCAAATGCTGGGATTAAGGTGTGCACCACCTTTGTCCTGCTGATGCTTTCTTTTTTNTTGCAAACCACAAAAGACTGCAGTAAACAATTAGAAGATGTACTTGACTGCAGTAAACAATTAGAAGATGTACTTGACCACTAGAGTTCTTATAATGGGATTCCTAGCATCAAGGAAAAGCCTAATGAGGGGAAAATCTGGAATGAGGATGACTTCCAGTCATTCAATGGCTCATCTTCCCACTCTTTTCCAAGACCATTTTCATATCATAAATATAGAGCCCAGATCCCAAGCCTTTGCCAGATCATTATTCTTTAAAAGGATGAGTAAGAAAATGTTTTATTTTTCTGTTTAATAAATAATGATCTCTCAAAATTAATACAAGATGTTAGGGCACATACAATTTACTGAATATCAAATATATGGCAGGACTTGCAGATGATGGTCTTACTTTTTGAGACACTGACTCACGTACAGAAAAGTAAACAAGCACAGATTTTTTTTTCTGGTCTTTTCCAGACAGGGTCTCCTTGTAGCCCCAGCTGTCCTGGAATTCGCTCTGTAGACCAGGCTGGCCTTGAACTCACAAAGATCTGCCTGCCTCTGCCTCCCAAGTGCTAGAATTAAAGGCGTGCGCCACCAAGACCGGCAAGAGGAACTGTATTCTTTTCAATTAAAGTATATTTGTGTGTTTGTACTCTAGGTGGCAATCATAGAAGAATTAGTTGTAAGCTATGAAACCTCTCTAAAAAGCTGTCGTTTATTTAACCCCAATGGTAAGTGCATAAGTTTTATGTTTTTTAAAATCTTGAAATTTTTGGCACATTATTAAACTCTTAATCAGAAGATCAGTATTGAGGCAATAAGTGAAGTATATATGAATTTTTTCCATTACGATGGAGATCCATTAATTTGCACATTGTGTTATGGTTTATTGAGAATCAGATTAATTTATTGGATAGAAAGCTATATAAATTACAAATGATCTATAAAATGATTTCATAATACAATGATTCTCAATGTACTCATTACTTAGCTACAATGTGTGTGTGTGTGTGTGTGTGTGTGTGTGTGTGTGTGTGTGTGTGTGTGTGTTTGAGACAGGGTCTCTCTGTAGCTCCAGCTGTTCTGGAATTCACTATGTAGACCAGGCTGGCCTTGAATTCACAGAGATCTGTCTGCCCTCTGCCTCCTGACTGCTGGGATTAAGGGCATGCGCCACCATGCCTGGAAGCTACAATAATTTTAAATTCATGTCTAAACATATTTCACCTATAGTCTTAACCTACTCCCCTTCTAGTCTTAAATCCCAAACTTGATATAATTTCATTCATGAATATGTCAGCTTGTCTAAAGATAAGCATTTAGTTAAAACATAGTTCCAATATCAGCCGAACTTGATTTCCTGGGCCTCTAATCCCAGCTCCTTGAGGCCAGGAGGATTGTTAAGAAGTTCAGGGTCAGGCCTGAAAGATGGCTTAGCAGTTAGGAGCACCGACTGCTCTTACAGAGGACCTGGGTTCGATCCCCAGCACCCACATGGCGTCTGAGAACCGTCTGTAACTCCAATTCCAGGAGAACTCCAGTTCCAGGGGAATCCGACCCTCTTCTGACCTCCGCGGCATTGCATGACAGGGGTGAACAAACCTGCATGCAGACAGTACATTCCTACACATACAGAAATAAATAAAATTAAAAAAAAATTGATTAAGAAGTTCAAGGTCTGCCTGCCTGAAGTACAGAGTAAGTTTAAGGCTAGCTTGAACAACATAGTAAGACCCTGTCTCAAGATTTAAAAAAGAGGGTTGTTAATACAGCTTGGTGGTAGAGTGCTTAGTTAGTATTTACAGGACCATGGGTTTAGTTCTATATATTTTTGTGCCCCCCCCACAATACCCATTAAGAAAAATAGTACACATTATTATATTTAAAAATTGATGCTTCTGCTGGTTGTGGTGGCACACGCCTTTAATCCTAGCACTCAGGAGGCAGAGGCAGTCGGAACTCTGTGAGTTCAAGGACAGCTGGGGCTACAGGGAAACCCTGTCTCAAAAACAAACTGCCCCCCCCCCAAAAAAAACTGGTGCTTCTTGGGGCTCAGCAGTTAAAAAGTACAGATGCCCTAGGTTTGATTCCCAGCACCCTCCTAATAGCTAACAACTATGCTCAACTCCAGTTCCAGGGGATCCAGTACCCCTTTCTGACCTCCATGGGCATTGCATGAGATGGGTACAGGTACATACATGCAGGTAATACAGTTATACACATAAAATAAAAATGAAATATTTTAAAAATTGATAGTCATGGCTAGGGAGATAGCTCAGTTTGTAAAGTGCTTACAAGTATAAAGACCCAAGTTTTTTTTTTTTTATAATCATATTTGCATTTTTCATCCATAGATGTCCACTCAGATTAAGTTTCATCAGGGACAGGACCCAAGTTTTTATCTCAAGTACTCACATTTTAAAAAAAAGAGTGGTGACACATGTCTGTATTACCAATACTGGGGCAGGATTTGCTGGATAGAGAGCTTAACTTAATCAACAAGCCATAGGTCCCAGTGAGAGACCCTGTCTCAGCAAAACAGGTGGATTAGCACTGAGAAATTGAGGTTGTGTTCTGGTCTCCACATGTGTGTGCACTGGCACGCAAATGGGCACATAACACAAAATTAATATGTTCTTAATTCTAAGTATCCAGTTTATGCCCACATTTCCAGTTATAGTGTGTGTTAAATCTTTTCCTCTGCTCCCCTGTCTTCCCCTCCCTTCCTTTTCCTCCTTTCCATCTTTGTTTCTCTCTCTCAAGATTTTTTGAAACAGTTTCACTCTGTAATCCAAGATATTCTTGAACTCATGGCAGTCCTCCTGCCTCAGCCTCCAGAGTGCTAGGATTATAAGAATGAACTATCATGCCTAGCCTTTTCCTTTGCTTGTTTGATGATCTAAATAAAAGAGTTTGATTGGTGTCTTTTAACATTTCTTTCAGTCTGTTTCTCGACTATATCTTCTACTTGTGATTTAGTAGAGATTTTTTTTTTCCTTGAAATTTCTTTAGTCTAGATTTTGCCTAATATATCTACATAGCCTAGCATGCTATTTTTCTCTCCTTTGAATACTCTTAAGTTGGTAGCTGGGATGTCTTCTATGCTAACCAGTGGTCACAGTGGCTAAATTACATTCTGAAAATAAAGTCCAATTGGTTTGTTACAGTGCAGTTCAGTAGTCACACATACAGGCAGTACCTGTTGTCTCTGAGCAGGGCTGCTGTGGAAACTGCTGCTGCAGCATTTTCTAATGGGCATGTTGTAGCTATGAGTTTGAGATTTGATTATTTGGGAGTTTTTCCGCCTTTTTTTTTTTAGACAGGGTTTCCCTCTAGCTCCAGGTGGTCTGGAACTTGCTTTGTAGACCAGCCTAGCCTTGAACTCACAGAGATCCGACTGCCATCCACCTCTCAAGTGCTGGGATTTAAGGCATGTGCCTGTACTCCTACCTAATTTGACTTCAGTTTTTAAGCATAAGATGAATGAGCCAAAATGACCTTCTTTTGTCACTTCAGATACTGTTACCTTAAAAGCTCGATTACCAAGTATTTCAGTTGGCATAGGAAAAGCATGATAAATATTTTTCTTCCACCCTGTATTTTAGTTCTTTTACCAGCTTCCAAAAAAATTGAACTAATTCAGTATATCTTTCAGAGAATGATAAATAAAAAATTTTAAGTTATGAATTTAGGGTTGGTGAGATGGCTCAGCAGGTAAAGGCACTTGTCACCAAGCCTGTGATCTGAGTTCAGTCCTCTGGTCTTACATGGTAGAAGGAGAGAACTGACTCCTACAAGTTTTCCTCTGGCCACATATGTACCAAAGCATGCCTGCACCCAGATCCATGTACTTCCACAATAAATAAATGTAATAAGGTCTTTTTGAGACAGGGTCTCCCTTTGGTCCTAGCTGGCCTGGAGCTCACTTTGTAGACCAGGCTGGCCTTGAACTCTTGAACTCACAGAGATCTGCCTGCCACCACACTCGGTGTAATGAGGTTTTTTTAAAGTTAGGAATTCATGGGGCTGGAGAGATGGCCTAGCAGTTAAGAGGGCCGACTGCTCTTACAGAAGACCCGGGTTCAATCCCCAGCACCCACATGGCAGCTGAGAACCGTCTGTAACTCCAATTCCAGGAGAACTCCAGTTCCTCTTCTGACCTCCGTGGCGTTGAAACAAACAGGTGCGCAGACCTGCATGCAGACAGCACATTCATATAAATAAATAAATAAATAAATAAATAAATAAATAAATAAATAAATAAACAAACAGGTGCGCAGACCTGCATGCAGACAGCACATTCATATAAATAAATAAATAAATAAATAAATAAATAAATAAATAAATAAATAAATTAAATAAAATTAAAATTAAAGTTAGGAATTCATATTTGGGCTGGAGAGATGGGTCAACTTTTAAGAGCACTGGATTCTCTTGGAGGGGACCTGGTTTTAATTTCCAGCACCCACATGGCAGCTAATGACCATCTGTAACTCCAGTTCCAGCAGATCTGACACCTTCTTCTGACCTCTTTGGGCACTGCATGTCACAGGTGCCCTTACATACATCTATACAATGCATTCATACACATAAAATTAAAAATAATAAATTTTTTAATGAGATACAAATTAAGCATACATTATAAATGTTTTTTGTTTTTTTTTTAATCTTAAATTGTTCCATCTTTCAAGTGGCAGGGCTGGAGATGGTGCAGCTGTTAAAGGCTAAGGCCAGCAGCCACAGTGGCACATGCCGTGGTGGTAGGTAATCCTTTATTTTTGGATGAGAGCTTGTGCACTGCCACTGGAGTTGAAAGCCCATTGTGGTTCCTGGAGTGCACATTGCCATTAAATTGCACCTTGGTTCTAGGTCTCAGATGAAATTTAATAGTACTTTTTTAAAAGGTTTTACTATGGTTTCATTGGTTAATCATCATGATATTCCTTTGATTATCAGCATTTTCCTACATATTTTACAAATGTGGAAGAGGTTCAGTGACATGCCCACGAATATGCAGCACTTTTGTTGCAGATCTGTCAGATGGGGAGTTGGTGAGTTCCACTCCTGTTATTTGTCCACTGAGCCATCCTGCTTTTACTGGGGGAATAAAGCAATATATTGCTTTTATTGAAAACAAATATATTTCTCAGATTTTAGAAATTTATATTTAAGGAAGCTATTTTTAATGTGTGAGGTTTTTCTTATGAATATATTAAAATTATATCTTGAACTAAAATATAGAATAATAGAATAAATGTTTTTGTCTTTTGGGGGGATATGCTTTTTATTCAGCCTAAAGAATTGATCTTTATATACTCAATGTAATAAGACCTAAAACCCTCACCAAAATTCTAAGTGTCTACATCACAAATAGATTTATATATGGGTAGTTTATTGCCTAGAAATCTAATTAAGCAGTCACGCTCTTTTAATTTTTTGAGACAGGATCTTCATGTAGCCCCAGGTGGCCTGAAACTTGGCTTTGTAGACCATGGCCTCTGCCTTATGAGTGCTGGAATTAAAGGCATGATGCTCAGCAGCCACACATTTTTGCTTAAACCTTATAATATGGAAAGTTAAATACAGCTCCTGTAAATAATATTCTGATCAATACACTCATAATAGCATGTCTTGCTCTTTTTTAGTTTTCTTTTTAAGTATTTAGTTTTAGGATTTATACAAGTTATTATGCTAAGGTACTGTTAAGATTCACAACAGAAACTACATAAGTTTTGGAGGTCTTAATGTTGTTAGCTGTAGTAAATAGCTAGTTCTGTACACAAACTAGTTTAGAACTACTTTTCTTAGAAATGAAGGGACCATTGTGCAGGAGAGGATACTTTCTTAATGTAGGTAATAACTAATCTTGATTTCTTCATTCTCTCACCCCTATCCCCTACATTTTGAAGATGATGGAAAGGAGGAACCACCAACCACATTACTTTGGGTCCAGTACTACTTGGCGCAACATTATGATAAAATTGGTCAGCCATCTATTGCTCTAGAGTACATAAATACTGCTATTGAAAGTACACCAACATTGATAGAACTCTTTCTTGTAAAAGCTAAAATCTTTAAGGTAAAAATATTTACTCCCTCTTTTAAGATAATGATATTAGTTGTAATTTTTTTTAAATTTTTATTTTACAGCTTCTAAATAGAGTAAGTAAATATGTGACTTGAGAAATATTAGTCTTGATTTATTATTCAAGTTGTCCTGATCATGTTTGTGTGATCACTAATCAGTAATGATACAAATGGCATATGTGACTATTTCATCTGTCTACCCATATCCATCTGGTAAATAGTTTGGGAGAATAAGGTCATTTTACTAAATGCAAAGTGTTTCTGTTAACAGTTGAGTAAAAGAATGACAATTTTGTTGTGAATTCTACATTATCTGTTGAATCAGTTCTTTTCCCAAAATTTTTATTTCTATTTTTATTTTATGTGTATGAGTGTATTGCCTACATATGTGTAAGTGCACCCATGTCATGCAATGCTTGTGGAGGTCACAAGAAGGTGTTGGATTCCTCTAGATGGTTGTTAGCCAACATGTGAGTGCTGGGAATCAAACTAATCAATTTTTAAAATTTTTTATTTACTTTTTTTATTATATGTGTGTGAATGTATCGTTTGCATGTATGTTAGTGTACCCATGTCGTGCAGTGCTGCAGTGGTCAGAAGAGAGCATCAGATTCCCCTGGAACTGGCGTTATAAACGATTCTTAGCCACCATGTAGGTGCTGGGAATTGAACCCAGGTCCTCTGCAAGAGCAGCCAGTGCTCTTAACTACTCTAGCCCCTTGAATCAATTCTTGAGATATGGTTGAGAATCTCTATAGTCATTTTGTTATTTTGAAGATAGGGTCTCCCTGTAGCCCCAACTGGCCTGGAACTCACAGAGAGAGCTGCCTGGGAATAAAGGTGTGTACCACCACATCTGGCTTGGTGATCTGTTGTAACATCTTTTTTTTTTTATGTTGTATTATTTTTATTTTTATTTTATATGTGAGTATAATGCCTGCATGTGCACCCATGTTGTGCAATGTCCAAGGCATCAGAGCCCCTGGAATTGGAGTTACAGATAGTTGTTAGCCACCATGTGGGTGCTGAGAAAGGAACCCAGGTAATTGGCATGAAAGCCAATGTTCTTAACCACCAAGCCCACTCTCCAGTCTCCAGTGTGACTATGTGTGGAGGCCAGAAACTGAAGTCTGTTGTTTTCCTCCATTGCATTCCACCCCGTTTTTTTGAGACAAGGTCTTGCTGGCTGGCGAGTCCAGGGATGCTCCTGTCTCTCCCTCCCTAGTACTAGTATTGCAAAATGGGTAACACCTGTTTTTTTCCTCTTTTTTTTTTTCTTTATTATTTTTATTTATGTGTATGAGTGTAATGCCTGCATTGTAGGTGGGTTCATTTATACCATGCAGTGCCTGAGGAGGTCTAAAGAGGGTATCAGCCGAGCATGGTGGTGCACGCCTTTAATTCCAGCACTCAGGAGGCAGAGGCAGGCCGACTGTGTGAGTTCAAGGCCAGCCTGGTCTACAGAGTGAACTCCAAGCCAGCTGGAACTAAAGGGAGACCCTGTCTCAAAAATACAAAAAAAGCCAGCTGGAACTAAAGGGAAGACCCTGTCTCAATACAAGAAAAAAAAAAAAAAAAGAGGGTATCAGATCTCCTGGAAGTGGAGCTACAGATGGTTGTTAACTGCTTGTAGGTGTGGGGAATTGAACTCAGGTCTTCTGAAAGACGAGTCAGTGCTCTTAACTGAGGAGTCATCTCTCCAGGCCCAAGTCCTCATTCTTATGTGGCAAGTACTTTACCTACCTCTACTGGGTCTCTCCAACCCTAGTTTGCCTCTTTTAGGATGTTTACATTGAATTATGTTGTTCAGACTTACTTTTGAGTATTTTCTATGTGACAGGTAGTTTTTTTGCACAAGAGGGATGTAATAGTAGATAATGAAATAAGTCAGAAGACCAATGTTCTAGGTAGCCAGGAAAGTATAAAAATAGAGCGAGGTTGGAAGGATGGCTCAGTAGTTAAGAGCACTTGGAAGAAGCTCACAACTGTTTATAACAACTCCAGTTCCAGGGAATCCAATGTTCTGGCTTTCCTGAGCACTAGACACATAGGTGGCACACATAAATGCATTCAGGGAGAACATTCGGGAATGCATGCTTCTATATTGGTCATTATTTTGTGAATCAAAAGAATACATTCTCTTTTATTTGTTTTAATTCTCTATTGGAAACAAGTTAGTTCTATAGCAAAGTTATCATGCTTATGGGTTTATTTTGTTTTTGTGTTTTCATAAGCATGCTGGGAATATTAAAGAAGCTGCAAGGTGGATGGATGAAGCCCAGGCCCTGGACACAGCAGACAGGTTTATCAACTCCAAGTGTGCAAAATACATGTTAAAAGCCAATCTGATTAAGGAGGCTGAAGAAATGTGCTCAAAGTTTACAAGGGTTTGTATGGCTAATGTTCTTGATGAATAAACAGGACATGAATTATCTTATACTTTTACCTTTCTCTTTTTCAAAGTTTGTTTTCAATACCACAGTCACCCAGATGTTAAATTACTAGAGAAAGAAATGCCAGCATTAACATAAAGTATTTTCATTTTACATAGTTCTGTAATCGTTTTTAAAACTAGTTTATAGGGGCTGGAGAGATGGCCTAGCGGTTAAGAGCGCCGGCCGCTCTTACAGAGGACCCAGGTTCGATCCCCAGCACCCACATGGCGGCCGAGAGCCGTCTGAAACTCCAATTCCAGGAGAACTCCAGCTCCAGGGGAATCCGAGACCCTCTTCTGACCTCCGCGGCATTGCACGACACGGGTGCACAAACTTGCATGCAGACAGTACATTCATACACATATAGAAATAAATAAAATAAAAAAAAAATTAAAAAAAAAAAAAAAACTAGGTTTTTTTTTTTTAAAAAAAAATTGTCCATGGGGGCTGGAGAGATGGCTCGTGGTTAAGAGTGCATGACACTGCTTCTTGACAGAGTACCACACGGGTTATTGATTCCCAGCACCCACATGGTGGCCTAAGACATCATTTTTTCAAGCACAGGCGTGGTGGCACACAGAGAAGCTACGCACTCAGCGAGGCAGAGGCAGAGGCAGGTGGAATCTCTGTGAGTGCACAGGCCAGCTGGTCTACAGAGTGAGTTTTCCAGGCCGCTGCGGGTACAGGGAAACCGTTCAAAAAAATAACAGCAACAAAAACAAAACATTCTATGATGAACAAAAATAGTTAAGTAGAAAGAATTTTTCTAGGCGTTGAGGAAACTAGTATTTGTTGGTTATCTACTGTGTGCTTTTTGCTTTGTTAATCCTTGTCATCAATTAAGTGTAGTTCTTTTTGTTTAATCATGAAAAAAATTAATTATCTCTAGTTGGTGACGAAAGTTTCAGGTGGTTGGGCGCTTTTTTTTTTTTTTTTTTTTTGTTTTTGTATTTTTGAAAAGGGTCCTCTGGGCTCTACAGCGAACCGAGTGCATGAATTTATGAAGGCAATGCGATCACCACACCCAGCTCATTTTTGGTCTTTCTGGAGACAGGGTTTCCAGCTGGCCTAGAACTCACAGAGATCCATCTGCCAATGTCTCCCAGGTACTGGGATTAAAGGTGTGCATCACCACACCCAACTTAATTTCATTTATATACCAATTATTTTCTCTTAACCCCTGATAGAATGCTTAAACATCTCAAAAAGAATTCTGGTCAGTGTTAACTTATTTCTTCTAAAATTTTATACAGTGATGTATTTGGTGAGAAACTGTCTTGAATGTTTCTAATTTTCCTTAGGAAGGAACATCAGCAGTGGAGAATTTGAATGAAATGCAGTGCATGTGGTTCCAGACAGAGTGTGCCCAAGCGTATAAAGCAATGAATAAATACGGTGAAGCACTTAAGAAGTGTCATGAAATTGAGAGAGTAAGTACCTTAAGTACATGAGTTTTCATTTTATTCTGTTAGATGTTGAAGCTTTTAGGAAATTTTTGTAGTTTCTCAATATAATTTATAATTCAGAGTATGTGATTTGACAGTCAGTATTCCTATTTTCTAGCTTTTGAAATAGAAATACTTACATCGCATTGTATTTTTAGCCTGCACATTGTCTGTTCATTCTTTTTTTTTTTTAATTTTTTATTTTATTTTATTTTATTTATTTATGTGTATGAATGTACTGTTTGCGTGTAGGTCTGTGCACCCGTGTTGTGCAATGCTGCGGAGGTCAGAAGAGGGTCTCGGATTCCCCTGGAACTGGAGTTCTCCTGGAATTGGAGTTACAGACGGTTCTCAGCCGCCATGTGGGTGCTGGGGATCGAACCTGGGTCCTCTGCAAGAGCGGTCGGCGCTCAACCGCGAGGCCTCTCCAGCCCTGTATGTTCATTCTTTAAGAATCCTTTACAGGGGCTGGAGTGTTGACTCAGCACTTAAGAGCACTGGCTGCTCTAGCAGGGCAACTGGGTTTGATTCCCAGCACCCGCATGGGGGCTAAAAAACCGTCCATAACTCAAATTCTAGGGGATCCGACACCTTCTTCGGAACTTCTCAGGCCCTGCATGATACAGGTGCACTTAAATACATGCAGGCAATACTTACAAATAAATTCAATATATATATTTTTAAAAAAGAATACAAATTCTTTTTTTTGTCTTTTTGAGACAAGGGTCTCCCTGTAGCCCCAGCTGTCCTGGAACTCACTCTGTAGACCAGGCTGGCCTGGAACTCACTCTGTAGACCAGGCTGGCCTGGAACTCAAAGATCCACCTGCCTCTGCCTCCCAAGTGCTAGGATTAAAGGCGAGTGCCACCACACCCAGCAAAGAATGCAAATTCTTTATGCAACTTGTTTCTGCTGGTGATATTTGTAGTGGGTTTTCAGCTTTCGGAATTGCTCCTGACTACAGTGAGTAATCTCAAGAGTCGTGTTCACTGTAGTGTTAATTTATGCTGTCTACCCTTAATAAAGATCCAAATTTTGAGGCTTTTTTAGTGCTTTTGTAGGTTGTTAATTTATCCTTCTTTAATAAAGTAAATGTGGGGCCGAAGAGTTGGCTCAGCGGTTAAGAGCACTGGCTGCTCTCACAAAGGACTGGGGATTAAATCCCAGCACCCACACAGCCGCTAACAACTGTCTGTAGTTCCCGTTCCAGGGGACCCAGTGCCCTTTTCTGTCCTCCAGGGGCACTTCACGACATGGGTGCACTTATGTACAGGCAGGCAAAACACTCACACATAGCTGGGCTTGGTGGTGCACGCCTTTAATCCTAGCACTTGGGAGGCAGAGGCAGGCGGATCTTTGTGAGTTCAAGGCCAGCCTGGTCTACAGAGTGAGTTCCAGGACAGCTTGGGGGGTACAAGGAGACCCTGTCTCGAAAAGACAAAAAAAAAAAAAAATACGCATACACACACACACACACATACATATTGTTTTTTAAGGTGGGCATGTTGGTACATGCTTGTAGTCTCAGCACTTGGGAGATAGAGGCAGGAGGATCTCTGGAGTTCATGGTCTGCCTGGGCTACATATGTTTGACGTTAGCCTGGGCTACATAAGACCTTTCGTCAACTCCCCCACTACCACCACCACCCTCCAAATTAAAAGTAATTATTGCTTTGTTAGTGAGTATAGATTCATTTCTATAGTTAGTAGCAGACTTTCCTTTTTGTGTGTTTTTCACATAGCTTCTGTAATTAAACTGACATTTGTAATATTGTCGAATGTAGAATATCAGTGCTTTGTTGAAATACAAGATTGCCGATTGGTTAGATTACTGGCTAATTTCTCTCATACATGCTGATAGCATGTTGCATAGAGATCAGATTTATATCCTAAAAAAGTTTACTAAGTACTATGTATTAGAATCCATAGTATATAATCCCTGCCAAAAATTGTTCTAAATAAAACTTCCATGTTTAGTACATGTGCCCACTGTATATACCATTGTATATACTAATCAATGGCTGGTTTGTCAGAATAGTATGACTAAGGAGACTATGTGAGTGTATTTATGCACATATTTAAAGCATTATACTTCTTTTATTTTAATTTATTATTATTATTATTATTATTGCCTTTTTGAGACAGGGTCTCTCTGTAGCTCCAGCTGTCCTGCAGTTCACTATGTAGACCAGGCTGGCCTTAGGCCTTGAACTCACAGAGATCCGCCTGCCTCTGCCTCTTGAGTGCTGGGACTAAAGGTGTGTGCCACCACACTTGGCGCTCCTTTCTTTTTAAATATTATAGTTCCTCTTGTATATGCTTTGCTAGGTGTTAGCCAACTGTATTTGTTTATTTTATGTACATAGCATGTGAAATGATAGTGATTTTTTGTTGGTTTTTGTTTTACTAATTTTGGGGGCCTAAATAAATAATTCCGGGGCTGGAGAGATGGCCTAGCGGTTAAGAGCGCCGACCGCTCTTACAGAGGACCCGGGTTCAATCCCCAGCACCCACATGGCGGCCGAGAACCGTCTGAAACTCCAATTTCAGGAGAACTCCAGTTCCAGGGGAATCCGAGACCCTCTTCTGACCTCCGCGGCATTGCACAACACGGGTGCACAGACCTGCATGCAGACAGTACATTCATGCACATACCGAAATAAATAAAAAATTAAAAATAAATAAATAAATAAATAAATTCCAAGGTTTGGTTTTATAGTTTTCTTGCTATACTTCAGTATAATAATAAAGATAATTTTGTTAGCATTTTATAGAAATCACTGATGACCAGTTTGACTTTCATACGTACTGTATGAGGAAGATTACCCTTAGATCATATGTGGACTTATTAAAACTAGAAGATGTACTTCGGCAGCATCCATTTTACTTCAAGGCAGCAAGAATTGCTATTGAGATCTATCTGAAGCTTCATGACAACCCTCTTACAGATGAGAATAAAGAACACGAGGCTGATACAGGTATAACATTCAAAGATTTATTATTTTTTGCTCTGCTGTGTGTATAGGTAGTTATGGTTGTGAATAATACAGTTTTTTCCCTCAGAGATCATTGTCGTCTGGGTACTGGGAACTAAACACAGGTCCTCTGGAAAAGAAACCAGTGCTCTTAACTGCTGGTCCATCTTGACCTGTTTTTGATGGTACCATTTTTATAGCAAGGTCTCATGATTTCTAGGGAGAAATCTTCCCTAGTCAGTTACTTGAGAAAAAAAATGTCAAAATAAGAGTGGTCTTACATGTACGAGGATATACATTAATTATATGTACAATATTTGTAAACTTAAGACAGTTTTACTCTGGTGAACTGACATGAGTCTTTTTTTTTTATTGTTATTAAATTTTTTCCGTAAGTCATACATCATTTCTCAATCAAATCTAGAGTTGCTTCCCTTCCCATGTCCCCCATCCCACCCAAGTTCCTGCACTCTGCCATATATGTACTGCATCTTTTTCTGAGTCTTTCCAGAGTTTCTTTTTTTTTTAGTTCTTTTGTTGCTGTTCTCTTCAACTTTTATTGCTACAGTATATATACATAAATATATATATATAGATAATATATATAATATATATATATATAACATACATTATATAATAGAATAAATATATAACATATATTCACTTTGGATTTGGAGGAACTTTTTTTTTTTTTTCCTAAAAGATGTCATGTTTTCCTTAAGGAAGTGCTCGAAGGTTCCTCCATGGCAATCCCAAATAATCATCAATCCTGCACTTTTGCTCCACATTGAGGTCTTTACCTCCCATGGTCCCCCAAATGAAGTCCAATAAGCACAAGTCCTGTCTTTATACCCCTGTACTTTCCTCCATGATATAGCCTGGGTAGTCCAACAATGGCAGTCTATATTCTGACAAGGCTGACATCCCCTTAGCTGTTTAGTCCACAAGCTGGGTATCTCAGTAGTCCCCATCTGGCATTGAAGGTTTGGGGGATTCTTGGAGAGACATTCAGTCCATATTGGAAGCTTAAAAAAGCTGTGTCTCATGACATGAGCTTTTAAAGATATTTGCAGGTAATAACATATTTGGCCATAACCAGACATGGAGGCAGATGTAGGAGGATTAGGAATTTAAGGCTAGCCTGGATTATTATATTTATATATACAAAGAAAAAAATGAAGAGTTGGAGTAATGGCTCAGTGGTAGAGCTTTGGTGTAGCATGTGTAAGGCCATGGATTTAACAACTCCTGTCCCCAACACAAAGTATATAGTCCATCTGTCAAATCCACACTACAGTCTTATTTAGGTAAAATTTTATTAGAGCATAATCAGACTCACTCATTTTCATGTCATCTGTGCTACTTTCATCTTATAGCTGGTTAGTTATAAGACAACTTTGTTTACAAAGCTAGTAATATGTAGCATCTTGCCCACTACAGAAACACATTGGTGACCCTTAGCATAGTATATATGGCCAGCATAGAAGAAAAGGTTAGACTTTGGAATCAGTGAAGTAGGTCTAAACCTTTGCTTTGCCACTTTATTTATTTATTTATTTATTTATTTATTTATTTATTTATTTATTTATTTTTATGTGTGCGAATGTACTGTCTGCATGTAGGTTTGTGCACCCATGTTGTGCAATGCCTCGAAAGTCAGAAGAGGGTGTCGGATTCCCCTGGAACTGGAGTTAAAGACGGCTCTCAGCCATGTGGGTGCTGTGGACCGAACCCGGGTCCTCTGCAAGAGCAGTCGGCGATCTAAACCGCTAGGCCATCTCTCCAGCCCCTGCTTTGCCTTTTGTTACTTTCAAATAGCATTTTTCAAAACTCTCAAGCCTAAGTGTTCCTACATATTCTCAGAGTTGGTTTCAGGACTCTCTTCAGCTACTGTATCCCTGGAGTTTCAAGTCCCTTACATAATGTGATTTAGGATTTCCATAAAGCCAATGCATATCTGTCCTGATACTTAATTTAAATCATTTCTCAATTGCCTATACATAGTTCCTAGTAGGATGACTCAATTTTGATGTGCTATGAATAGTTTTATTAGAGACTATAGACTTTTTTTTAATAGGAAAAAAAAATTGTCTGAACATGTTCAGTACCAACACAAATTTTTTCTTGAGACAGGGTCTCAGTCTGTGCCCCAGGCCTTCCTGCATCTCACAGTGTAATCCAAGCTGGCTTCTAGCCATGGTGGTTTTACCTTAGCCTCTTGAGTGCTGGGATTACAGGTGTGAGCCACCGCACCCAGCTGAACAACCCCCCCCCCCGCCCCCAATATTTTTAGTCTGAGATTGATTGCTCTTATTATGCAGATTGGATGCAGATGCAGAAGCAGATGCAGAACCTGTAGAGTTTTTGTTGTTTTTTAGAGGCAGGGTTTCACTTCGTAGAACAGACTGGCTTCAGAGTTACTGAGTCTGCCTTCCTTTAGCTTGTGAGTGCTGGAATTAAAGGCTTGCATGCTCCACCATGCTCAGCACTATAAATTATTTTAAATCATATTTTATGTGCTAAATATCACATTTATAGAATCATTTGATATAGTTATTAAATAGAAAAGGGAAAGTTTTCTTGTTATAAAATCTCCCCCTATAGAAGAAATTTTTATTAAAAAAATTTTTTTAAATTATTTTATGTGTATGAGTGTACTGTCTGCATGTAAGTAGGTGCACCCAGGTCATATAATGCTGTGGAGGTCAGAAGGTGTTGGATTCCCCTAGAACTAGAGTTAAAGACGGTTCTTAGCCACCATGTGGGTGCTGGGACTCGAACCCAGGTCCTCTGCAAGAGCAGTCAGTGCTCTTAATTGCTGAGCCATCTCTCCAGCCCAGAAGAAATTTTTTTTTTTAATGTGTATGAGTGTACTGTCTGCATGTAGGTTGGTGCACCCCTGTCGTGCAATGCCACGGAGATCAGAAGAGGGCGTTGTATTCCCCTGGAACTGGAGTTAAAGACGGTTCTTAGCCGCCATGTGGATACTGGGAATGGAACCCAGGTCCCCTGCAAGAGCAGTTGGTGCTCTTAACTGCTGAGCCATCTCTCCAGCCCCAGGTAAGATAATTTTTTTTTCTTTTTTTTTTTCGTCTTTTTGAAGACAGGGTCTCCCTGTAGCCCCAGCTGTCCTGGAACTCACTCTGTAGACCAGGCTGGCCTTGAACTCACAAAGATCCGCCTGCCTCTGCCTCCCAAGTGCTAGGATTAAAGGCGTGCGCCACCACGCCCGGCTGCTAGCCCAGAAGAAATTTTTAAAGAACACTTTTTCTGCTGGGCTTTGTGGCAAAGTTAGGTGGATTTCTATGAGAGCCAATCCACCCTGGTGTACATATTGAGTTCCAGGCCACCTGGTGCCTCAGGGAGACTCTTTCTAAAATTAAATAAGTCAGAGGGCTAGAGAGATGGCTCAGCAGAGAAGAGTATTGACTGCTCTTGCAAAAGCAACCTGCTTCAATTCCCAGCGTCCTCATAGTGGATTCCCAGCACCTACATGGAGGTTAAAAACCATCTGTAAGTCTAGCTTCAGGAGATCCAACACCTTCTCCTGACCTCTGGGGGCATTGTACAACATTCATGCATTTATATCCAGGCGATACACATACACACAAAAATGAAATATTAAATTAACAAAAATAAAATCACTTTCTAAAGTCATTGTTGCAGATGTATTCAGTGACTAGTTGCGTCTTAATTCCCATTGCATTAATGTTCATCAGTATTAAAGATATACATATATAACATAAATAAAAGTAATACAAGAAATCCTTTTAATAAAAGTAGTTACAATTATTTTTTTTAGTTGACATTTCTAATTCTGTTAACACTGCCTGTAGCAAACATGTCTGATAAAGAGCTAAAGAAACTACGTAATAAACAAAGAAGAGCTCAGAAGAAAGCCCAAATAGAAGAAGAGAAGAAAAATGCAGAAAAAGAAAAACAACAGAGAAATCAGAAAAAGAAAAAAGACGATGATGATGAGGAGATTGGAGGTCCCAAAGAAGAACTTATCCCAGAGAAACTGGCCAAGGTATTTAGCAGCAATGGTTAGCATGGTTGAGTGAAATGTCATGATGAGCTGTTGTTAAATGTTTTTTAACTACACTCACTTGTTTGTGTGTATGTATGTGGGGTAGAGATTAGAGAAAACTTTGGGAGTCAGGCCAGCCTGCACTACCTACCAAGACCCTGTCTGGGAAAAAAAAGTAGTCTCCCCCCCCCCCCCCCCTCACGTGATCTTCACTTCCTAGCCTTTCTATAATCCACGGTTCCCTATCGACTCGTAACATCTCTTAGACATGGAGAAAAATCTTGTTGGATTTCACAAGGATTTGTTGACATGTGTTTAGCTGCTGAAACAAAGAACATCTTTTTGAGTTTTGCTACAGAGTAGAACTGCTATATCAGATCTCCTAATTTTGACTGTTGGGTTTCCTAGGCTACAGTTGCTTTTGTGTCACATATCAGTATAAGGGCTAATGATTCGTAGCTAGGATTATAGAGTCTCAGAACCAAATAATGCCTGCAGAAAGTGTTCTGAGTGCTTTGTTTGAGATGAGCTTAGTAGAAGGTCCTCTTTCGTGGAGTGTTGTCTTCGTAATGTTATTACCTGTTGGAGCATAAGACCCATCATCCTAGGTTAAATCCCTCACAGATGCCTGTTTAGTAGCATCCATACTTACCCATATTCCCAAGTGGGTGACAGAGTCAGATTACATCAAGCCATCATGATTAGGAGTTGCAACATTGAAGCCTGTTTTAAAAGTTCTCTGTCAAATCTGAGTACATAGACTATAGTGGCTTTTTTGTGTTACATTATATTTCAGTTTTCTTTATGTATAGATGGTAAGTTTAGTGTTGATTGACTCATGATAACACACACATAAAACAAAATGACTTAATGAAAGCATTGAATGATCAGTAATTCCACTTAAGGAGAAATGGAAATTAGAAAGAGTTAATCAGTTTAGTATTTGGTTAGAATAAATCTGAAGTTTTGATGAAAACCAAGTGTTCAGTATCTTTCTGGTAATTGTGGTGTTTCTCCATTCCTCCCCTGTGTATAGGGTATGATGTATTAGCATTCAGGCCAGGCATATAACAGTAACACCATTCTGTGGTAAACATTATACCTGCTTAGTAAAAATATTTTATTAAATATGATACATAGGACTAGCAAAGAGTAGTTAATCATAGACGTCTGTCAATACAAATCTTTTCAAATACCATCTCCTACAGCATTTGAACAAAGGTGAATTTTACTAAAATTTGTACAGAATAAGAACAGATAGTGTGCTATTTAAATAGCTTGATTGTACTTCATTCACATTGTTAAAATTATAAGGCATGCTCACTCTGTAACATTCTTTCCAGTTTCCTCCAGGTCCCTTTTCAGCACTCTTCCATGTCCTTCTGACTAGTTTCTCTTATTTCTTCTTAGTTCTGTTCAAATTTTTTCTTGCTGGATAATTCTTATCTAGAATTAATGTAGTATCTATGGTTACAAATCATGTAAGAGTTACAGAGTTCAGAACTGCCTTTGTATAGATTATGGGATATTAAAATAATGCTGTATATCTAGGTAACTGATGGATTTTTTTCTAATATAAAATAGTATTTCTATTGAAAAATTCATATTCCTCAAGAATCTTATTTCCATTTGTATACTATCTTTCATTTTTGTTAGGTTGAAACGCCATTGGAAGAAGCTATTAAGTTTTTAACACCATTGAAGAACTTGGTAAAGAACAAGATAGAAACTCATCTTTTCGCCTTTGAGATTTACTTTAGGAAAGGTAGGAAATTAGGATGCAGTGGCTCAGATAAGACTGATCACCACATTTCTTAGTGTCACCCACCATTGTCGTATTTCTTGGCAAATGTCAATACACCTTCACAGAAATGCCTGCCTATACAGCGTTGTAGGGAAGTATAATGATGTCATTCCCTCTTCTAAGGCAGATATACTAATTACCCAATCCAGTATGCTTCCGAGAAAGAACTTGGGATTTTGTGAACAAAATTTTGTCAATATAAATATAAAGCCTAGATTAGTGGTAGACACTAAACAGCAAATTAATTATGAACTGCTAGCATAAATAGAACATATTCCTCTGAGCTGGATCTTGAAGGATGGCTCCCATTTCTAAAGGAAAAGAATATCCACCAAAGAATGTGGAAATAGGGCTGGAGATGGCTCAGTGGTTAAGAGTACCGACTGCTGTTGCAGAGGACCCAGGTCCGAGTCCCAGCACTAACATGGCAGTCAAGAACCGTCTTTAACTCCAGTTCTAGGGGAATCTGACACCCTCTTTTGACCTCCGCAGCATTGCACGACATGGGTGCACCAACCTACATGCAGACAGTACATTCATACACATAGAAAATAAAAAAGAATGTGGAAATAATGTTGGTGTTGTCATAAATAATTCTTGGAGCCAGCTGAAGCATGAGTGAACTGTTTAAAATGCTCAGGATATATATAGAGCAGATAATAAAATTTTATAGTACAGAATTTATATAATTCAGGGGGTTAGTTAAAAATTTTTTATTAAGGTAGTACAAAGTGAAAAAAAAATTACTAGTAAGATCAGAGAGAGGCTGTTATTCTAGAAAGCAGTTCTTTAAGAAGCTGGACATGTAGGATGCTTGTACTTCCAACTACTTGGCAAGTTGAGCAAGAGGATTATTTTAGCCCATTAGGTCAGAACTAGCCTGGGTGATGGAGGGAAGCTGTAGTGTAAATTTGTTTTAAAATTTACTAGTTAATCACCATGCCTAGTTTGTGCATGTAGTTATGTAATACAGAAGTGACCAGGAAGAAATAGTCCAAAAGATAACAGAGATAATTTATTAGATCTTAAGTAATTAAAATACTTTGTACTATGAGCCGGGTATGGTGGCGCACGCCTTTAATCCTAGCACTTGGGAGGCAGAGGCAGGCGGATCTTTGTGAGTTCAAGGACAGCCTGGTCCCCAGCTTGTCCTGGAACTTGCTCTGTAGACCAGGCTGGCCTTGAACTTGAAAAGATTTGCCTTCCTCTGCCTCCCAAGTGCTAGGATTAAAGGCGTGCACCACCACGCCCAGCAAGTAATTTCAAACTTTTTTTTTTTTGTCTTTTTGAGACAGGGTCTCCCTGTAGCCCCAGCTGTCCTGGAACTCACTCTGTAGACCAGGCTGGCCTTAAACTCACAAAGATCCGCCTGCCTCTGCCTCCCAAGTACTAGGACTAAAGGTGTGCGCCACCATGCCTGGCAGTAATTTCAACTTTTAACAGTTAATACAACCCTCCTTTTTGAAAATAATTTTAGCTGGGTGTGAGGACTCACTCTTTTAATCCCAGCACTTGGGAGGCAGAGGCAAGCGTATCTCTGAGAGTTCGAGGACAGCCAGAGCTACAGGGAGATCCTGCCTCAAAAAGACCAACAACAAAGACATGTAAGTCTCTGTAAGTCAGCCTGCTTTTCTGGCCAATTCTTCAGAAAAGTGTACTCTCTCCTTTTCTTCTTCATACTGCTTTCTTTTTTTTTTTTTTTTTTTTTTTTATTAATTTATTTATTTCTGTATGTGTAGAATGTACTGTCTGCATGCAAGTCTGTGCACCGTGTCGTGCAACGCCGCGGAGGTCAGAAGAGAGTCTCTGATTCCCCTGGAACTGGAGTCTCCTGGAATTGGAGCTTCAGACGGTTCTCAGCCGCCATTGTGGGTGCTGGGGATCGAACCCGGCGTCCTCTGTAAGAGCGGTCGGCGCTCTTAACCGCTGGCCATCTCTCCAGCCCCTCAAATAACATTCTTTAAGGTTTTATAAAACATAGAAAACATACAAGCTTTCACAATCTGAATTAGTACCATATAAAAATTTCAAAGATTTTAATTCCTAGTTTCCATGAATCAAAACAAATGTCCTATTGCTTAAGAAACTCATTGTGCACACTTAAGAGAGCTTCCTATCCTAAACTCTAGAGCATGCAGTTCCCTTTCCAACTGATTACTCTGTTCTGACTCCTCCGCCACCTTTACATGTATTCACCCAGGTTATGTTTTCACTAACTTTCTAACTTCTCTATATTGAGGTCCCCCTTTGAAGTTAGAAGATAACCAAGAAGCCAACAAAACAGATCTCCTCCTTGCAAGGTAAATTTGTACACCTTATATTTTGGGTTTCCATCTAGAAACATTTTTATTTTTTATTTACTTTTTACACAAAGGGTCTCAACCATATTGGGACTGACCTTAAACTTATCATCCTGATTTCACCTCCCAAGCATGAGAGGTTAAGCGAATGGCCACTGCAATAGACTCTAAGAATTGGTTTTACACATTTATGATTTACTTTGTGTGTGCTTCTGAAGGTCAGAGAATAACTGTAGGAATCAGGTTTCTCCTTGCACCATGGGGTTCTAGGGACTGAACTCAGACCAGAAGGCTTAGAAGCAAGCACCCTTACCCATGCTGCGCCATCTCATCTTCGTAAGACTTTTTTTTTTTGGGGGGGGGGGGTCTTTTTGAGACAGGGTCTCCCCTGTAGCCCCAACTGGGCTGGAACTCACTGCATAAACAAGGCTGGCCTTGAACTTACAGAGACCCACTTGCCTCTGTCTCCCTAGTGCTGGTGCCCTGCATCACCAGATTCAGTGAGGTTTTTTGTTTTGTTTTGTTTTTTTGGGTTTTTTTTTTTTTTTTTTTGTCTTTTTTGAGGCAGGATCTCCCTGTAGCTCTGGCTGTCCTCGAAACTCTCAGAGATACGCTTGCCTCGCTCCCCAGTGCTGGGATTAAAAGAGTGAGTCCTCACACCCAGCTAAAATTATTTTCAAAAAGGAGGGTTGTATTAACTGTTAAAAGTTGAAAATACTGCGCAGGCATGGTGGCGCACACCTTTAGTCCTAGTACTTGGGAGGCAGAGGCAAGGCGGATCTTTGTGAGTTTAAGGCCTGCCTGGTCTACAGAGTGAGTTCCAGGACAGCTGGGGCACTGGGGCAGCCCCTGTCTCGAAAAGACAAAAAAAAAAAAGTTTGAAAATTACTTGCTGGGCGTGGCAGGTGCACGCTTTAATCCTAGAACTGGGAGTGCAGAGGAAGGCAAATTTTCAAGTTCAAGGCCAGCCTGATCTTACAGAGCAAGTTCCAGGACAGCTGGGGACCAGGGCTGGTCCGTTGAACTCACAAAGATCGCCTGCTCTGCCTCCAGTGCATTTAGGTTAAAGCTGCGCCACCATACCCGGCTCATAGTACAAAGTATTTTAATTACTTAAGATCTAATAAATTATCTCTGTTATCTTTTGGACATTTTTCCGGTCATTCTGTATTACATAACTACATGCACAAACTAGGCATGGTGATTAACTAGTAATTTTAAAACAAATTTACACTACAGCTTCCCTCCATCACCCAGCTAGTTCTGACCTAATGGCTAAAATAATCCTCTTGCTCAACTTGCCAAGTAGTCATGGAGTACAAGGATGCTACATGTCCAGCTTCTTAAAGAACTGTTTCTAGAATAACAGCTCTCCTGACATCTACTAGTAAGTTTTTTTTTCACTTTGTACTACCTTAATAAAAAATTTTTAACTAACCCCCTGAATTATATAAATTCTGTACTATAAAATTTTATTATCTGCTCTATATATATCCTGAGCATTTTAAACAGTTCACTCATGCTTCAGCTGGCTCCAAGAATTATTTATGACAACACCAACATTATTTCCAATTCTTTTTTATTTTCTATGTGTATGAATGTACTTCTGCATGTAGGTTGGTTGCACCATGTCGTGCAATGCTGCGGGAGGGTCAAAAGAGGGTGTCAGATTTTCCCCGTAGAATGGAGTTAAAAGACGGTTCCTTGACTGCCAAGTTAGTGTGGGACTCGGACCTGGGTCCTCTGCACAGCAGTCGGTACTCTTAACCACTGAGCCATCTCCAGCCCTATTTCCACATTCTTTGGTGGATATTCTTTTCCTTTAGAAATGGGAGCCATCCTTCAAGATCCAGCTCAGAGGAATATGTTCTATTTATGCTAGCAGTTCATAATTAATTTGCTGTTTAGTGTCTACCACTAATCTAGGCTTTATATTTATATTGACAAAATTTTGTTCACAAAATCCCAAGTTCTTTCTCGGAAGCATACTGGATTGGGTAATTAGTATATCTGCCTTAGAAGAGGGAATGACATCATTATACTTCCCTACAACGCTGTATAGGCAGGCATTTCTGTGAAGGTGTATTGACATTTGCCAAGAAATACGACAATGGTGGGTGACACTAAGAAATGTGGTGATCAGTCTTATCTGAGCCACTGCATCCTAATTTCCTACCTTTCCTAAAGTAAATCTCAAAGGCGAAAAGATGAGTTTCTATCTTGTTCTTTACCAAGTTCTTCAATGGTGTTAAAAACTTAATAGCTTCTTCCAATGGCGTTTCAACCTAACAAAAATGAAAGATAGTATACAAATGGAAATAAGATTCTTGAGGAATATGAATTTTTCAATAGAAATACTATTTTATATTAGAAAAAAATCCATCAGTTACCTAGATATACAGCATTATTTTAATATCCCATAATCTATACAAAGGCAGTTCTGAACTCTGTAACTCTTACATGATTTGTAACCATAGATACTACATTAATTCTAGATAAGAATTATCCAGCAAGAAAAAATTTGAACAGAACTAAGAAGAAATAAGAGAAACAGCGAGAGAGAAGAGGGCGGGAAATGGACGAGAAAGTGTAAAGAGACAGGAGGGCAGCCTGGAGAAGGAACAAGCTGGAGGGGAAGATCAAAGTACAGTGAGGAGACACGCGTGCGCGTTAAATTTAGGACAAGGAATAGTACAATCACAGATTTAAAGACACTCTGTTCCGTATTTTGTAATCACCTTGTCAGGAAGCTGGGAGTGGTATGAAAAGAGGAGTGACAGCGGTCTAGGAAACGACGTCGGGTTTGCGGTCCAGGATAGATAATAAATAATATGGTGACGTAAGCGAGGGATACATGGTTACCACAAGAATGGGTAAGTGTTGCGGTAATGGCGGCCGTAAGGCTAAGACAGCAGCTACCGAGACACAGTGGGGAATGAGAAGACACTCACAAGTACCAGAACAGAGACGAACACGTCTGGTTCACGGCAATAACTGTAGAGGTTATTCTAACCAAATTCACTAAAACTGATTAACTCTTTCTAATTTCCCTTCTTCCTGAAGTGGAATGTCTGATATTCAATTGCTGTATCATAAGTCATTTGTGTTATGGTGTGTGTTACATGAGTCAATTCAACACTAAAACTTCCCATCTAATCATAAGAAAACTGAAATATAATGTAACACAAAAAAGCCACTATAGTCTATGTACTCAGATTTGACAGAGAACTTTTAAAACAGGCTTCAATGTTGCAACTCCTAATCATGATGGCTTGATGTAATCTGACTCTGTCACCCACTTGGGAATATGGGTAAGTATGGATGCTACTAAACAGGCATCTGTGAGGGATTTAACCTAGGATGATGGGTCTTATGCTCCAACAGGTAATAACATTACGAAGACAACACTCCACGAAAGAGGACCTTCTACTAAGCTCATCTCAAACAAAGCACTCAGAACACTTTCTGCAGGCATTATTTGGTTCTGAGACTCTATAATCCTAGCTACGAATCATTAGCCCTTATACTGATATGTGACACAAAAGCAACTGTAGCCTAGGAAACCCAACAGTCAAAATTAGGAGATCTGATATATTTTTGTGTGTGTGTGTGTGTTTATATATATGATATGGAATGTACTGTCTGCATGCAAGTCTGTGCACCCGTGTGTGCAACGCCGCGGAGTCAGAAGAGGAGTCTCTGATTTCCCCGAACTGGAGTTTCTCCTAGGAATTTGGTAGTCTTCAGACGGTTCTCAGCCGCCACGTGAGTGTGGGGGANTTTTTTTAATTAAAAAAAATGTTATTTGAACATAATTAACTAATGTTAACTGGAGGGAAATTATTTGCTTTAAATATGTAATAGATCAGATGTGATTGAGTCCAACTTCCTTACTGTGTTGTGAGGGTCTTGGCCCTTCAGAGAAGGGCCATCTCTTTTATCAAATGATCAAATTTAATTTACCCTTTTCTTTTTCTAGAAAAATTTCTTTTGATGCTACAATCAGTAAAGCGAGCATTTGCTATTGATTCTAGCCATCCCTGGCTTCATGAGTGCATGATTCGACTCTTTAATTCTGGTACGTTTTTATTCTCCATCACTCCCATATTTGATTATAGTAGTTGATGATGTTTTTGATAATCTGAACATAGGGGTTAGAAAGATGGCTTTAGTGGTCCAGGATGTTTGCTGCTTTTCCTCCAAGATCTGTGTTAGGTTTCCAGAGCCCACAGTGGCTGGTTTACAGCCACTCGTAACTCCACCTCTAGGGTGTCCAACATACTCTCCTGGCCCCTGCAGTCACCCATGTATATGTTGCATGCGTGTACACACACTCACACATGGGTAAATGGCAAAAAAAAAATTTTTTTTTTAAGCTATTATTTTTAAAGATAACTGAGTTTTTTTGTTTGATTTTTGTTTGTTTTGTTTTTGTTTTGCTTTGAGACAGGGCCTTCCTGCAGCCCCAGCTATCCTGGAACTCTATGTAGACCAGGCTATCCTGGAACTCACAGAGATCGACCTGCTTCTGCCTAGATAACAGGTTTTTTTGTTTTGTTTTGTTTTTGTTTTTGTTTGTTTGTTTGTTTTGGTATTTTTGAGACAGGGTCTCCCTTTCAGTCCAAGCTGGCCTGAAACTTGCTATGGAGACCAGGCTGACCCTGAACTCACAGAGATCCATCCGCCTCTGCCTCCTGAATGCTGGGATTAAAGGCGTGCACTACCACGCCCAGCTTAAAGATGGTTCTTAGCCACCATGTGGGTGCTGGGAATCGAACCTGGGTCCTCTGCAAGAGCAGCCGGTGCTCTTAACCCCACTGAACCATCTCTTCAGCTCCATGAGTAATTTTTTTATTTTATTTTTATTTTTTTGGTCTTTTTGAGACAAGGTCTCCCTGTAACTCTGGCTGTCCTGGAACTCACTCTGTAGACCAGGCTGGCCTTGAACTCACAGACATCCTCCTGCCTCTGCCTCCCAAGTGCTAGGATTAAATGCGTGCGCCACCACACCCAGCATCCATGAGTAATTTTTTTTTATTATTTATTTATTTATTTATTTATTTATTTATTTATTTATTTATTTATTTATTTATTTATTTAGTGTATGAATGTACTGTCTGCATGCAGGTCTGTGCACCCGTGTCGTGCAATGCCGCGGAGGTCAGAAGAGGGTCTCGGACTCCCCTGGAACTGGAGTTCTCCTGGAATTGGAGTTACAGACGGTTCTTAGCCGCCATGTGGGTGCTGGGGATCGAACCCGGGTCCTCTGCAAGAGCGTCGGTGCTCCTAACCGCTAGGCTATCATTTTTAATTCCACATAAAATATGAGCATTCTGTATCCAAATTAACAATGTCAGCTATCATGGGAGTATAGGGAAAAATGTCAGCTATCATGGGAGTATAGGGAAACTCTTTTTCCAAAGAATATGCCTTTCTTAGTGTGACATAACCGTTAGTGATTACTTAATTCTGTCTGCTGGTAAGCTAATGGCGTGAACCACACATTTGAATTTCAGAGGAACTAGATCAAAAAGTTCCTTAGAAAAGTTTTTTGTTTGTGTTTTCTTTTGACCCGTTATCAGTTATTACTTTTCCTTGATTCATGACTACCCTATAATGGAATTGAGTAATCTAAGAATTTTTTAGTTTTCTAAAAAAAAAAAAATTTATGTGGGGCTGGAGAGATGGCTCAGCACTGGCTGCTCTTGCAGAGGACCTGTTTTCAGTTCCCAGCACTCACATAGCAGCTAACAACTATTGGTGTCTGCATTTTCAGGTGATCTGACGCCTCTTCTGGATGTATGGGCATTGCACAAAGCAGTGCACTTAAATATGTGCAAGCAAAATGCTCATATAAAATAAAAACATTTTTTAATGTGTATGAGTGTCTTTTTTGCACATATTCAACTGCACTATATGCACACAATGCTGACAGAGGCCAGAAGGTGTCAAATCCCCTAGAACTGTAGTTAGATGCCATGTGGGTGCTGGGAACTGAACCCAGGTCCTCTGCAAGAACTGCCAATGTTCTTAACTGCTGTACCATCTTTACAGCCCTGATGTTTTAGTTAATTGAAACCTCAGTTCCTTTTCAGTTTTTTTTTTCTTTTTTAATTTTATTTATTTTGTGTGTATGAATGTACTGTCTACATGTAGGTTTATGCACCCGTGTCGTGCAATGCCATGGAGGTCAGAAGAGGGTGTCGGATTCCCCTGGAACTGGACTTCTCCTGGAATTGGAGTTACAGACATTTCTTAGCCGCCATGTGTGTGCTGGGGATAGAACCCGGGTCCTCTGCAAGAGCAGTCGGTGCTCTTAACTGCTAGGCTCTCTCTCAAGCCCCCCCTTTTCAGTTTTTAACACTTGAAACGGTTTCTGTTCTTTTGTCCCCTGGTCTTTAGCAATTATAATTCCTGTGAGTGTGAAATTTGATCCCTCCTCCCCTTTTTTTTTTGTTTTTTTGAGGGTCTCCCTGAACTCACTGTGTAGACCAGGCTGTAGACCAGGGTGGCCTTGAACTCCCAAGTCCTGGCATTAAAGGCATGCACCACCACACCCTGCTTCTTAAAGATACTGGAAAAATTTTCCATTACACAGAACTTTATTAGGATATTTTAAGTTTTACTTTGGCAGTGTGGGTTTTGGTGGTGGTGGTGGTGGTGGTATATTTTCAAATTTTTTTCCAATTTTTATTGAAGCTTTGTTCATTTCATACAGAGTTTCCAATCGAATCGAGACCCATTTCCCCTCCTTGCCCCACCCACCACCAGCGCTCATGCATTCTGCCAAACGTGGTTGTTGTTTTTTTTTAGGGGGGGTCTTTTCGAGACAGGGTTTCCCTGGAACTTGCTATATAGACCAGGCTGGCCTTGAACTCAGAAAGATTGCCTGCCTCTGCCTCCCAAGTGCTAGGATTAAAGGTGTGCCCCACCACACCTGGCCAAACATGGTTTTCATCTTTTTCTCTTAAAATTTTCGATGCAGAAGTTTACTGTTTTCAACAAGTTTATGTAATTTTTAAACATTTATTTTATGTGTGTGTGTATGTGTATGTAAATGCATGTGAATGCCATGGTGCACATGTAGAGACCAGAGGGACAGCCTGTGGGAGTTGCCTTTCCCCCTCTGCCATGTGAGCTCTGACAATCGAACTCTGGCTTAATGGCAAGTGTCTTTCCCCTTTGAATGATCTTACTACCTACAGTTGGGAGTTTCATGCATTTTTAGTTTTGTGGACTGTTTTGTTTACTTTGGTTTTTGTTGGTTTTGGTTTTGGTTTTGGGGTGTTTTTGTTTGTTTGTTTGTTTTTTTGAGACAGGGTCTCCACCCAGTCCCAGCTGGTCTGGAGCTTGGCTCTGTAGACCAGGCTGCCTGCGTCTGCCTTCCGAGTGCTGGGACTAAAGGCTTGTGCCACTACGCCCGGCATTGGTTTTGTTTTTAACAGTTTTGGTTTTGAAGGGGGATTATTTGAGGGAAACAAGGTAATGATAATGAAAATCACAAAGCCTCCTGCCAACAGTAATGGAAACTATATACTTGCTTTCTCTTTGCATGTAAAATGTCCCCAAAAGCATTCAGCCATAGCAGAGCACATAGCTCATGGAAATTACTTTTTATCCTTTAGAAGACAGTATTCATTGGCTATAATCTATTTCAATAGATTTTATTCCTCTTTTCTTCTCTGAAACATAAGAATTGATACATGGTAAAAGTTAAAAATAAAACTATCACTGCCAGGCATGGTGGTGCATGCCTTTAGTCCCAGCACTTGGGAGGTAGAGGCAGAGGCTGATCTTTGTGTGTTCAAGGCCAGCCTGGTCTGCATAGTGAGTTCCAGGACATCTGGGGCTTATAGGGAGACCCTGTCTCAAAAAGACAAAATAATAATAATAATAATAATAATAATTATTATTATAAATATAAAACTCTCATGAAAGCTAAATCAAATTTATAATTATGTGTAGAATATTTCACTTACATGTACTTGTCAGTGTTTATTTTTTAAATTTCTGGTAATGATTTATCAGTGGGATATTAAAATCTATTCTTAGTGGTTTGTTACTAGCATTTGAAAACCTGAAGTAGAAATAAATACTATAGAAAATATCAGCATGGGTACACATATTAAACATGAGATGTTTATTTATTACGGTATAAATGTTTGGCTGTAATAAAAATTTTTAATTCAACATAGCTCTTTTCTTACTGTGAAGAAAATTTACCATTTTCAAGCTATGGTAAAATAACCAATTATTTTGTACTTGTTATAGAATTAGCAGTTTGAGATACTAGCTTTTCTTTATAGCAGTCCTTTAGGTTCCCTGTACCCCATTTCATAGATCAAGAAATTTGGTTGAGGGAGGTTATGTCTAGTCAGAGACAAAATGTATACTCAGGTTTCTCTGCCTTCCAAGTTCTAGATTTGGTCTGTACACCAAAAATAACAGTGAAACACGATGCAACTTAGATTCAGTCCAGAGGGATTGGGGCTTGCTTTTTTTTTAATCTCCAAATCCAGTGGCCTAGAAATATGATGACTGCAGTCCATTTATTTAAGAAAATGCTTTGATGGCCCTTTTAAGTTATCATACAGTGAATAGCCAAGGTGGCATTCCCAAGGATAAAGCCCAGTTTGCTATCTTTTTTGTTTTTGTTTTTAATTAGTAAAGCTCCCTTACTTAGGTATAGAAGATGAACTACTTTAAATGTTATCAGAGTTTAACTGTTAATAGATTTTTTTTTAATTTATTCAGCAGTGTGTGAAAGTAAAGATTTACCTGAAACAGTTAGAACAGTATTAAAACAAGAAATGAATCGTCTTTTTGGAGCAACGAATCCAAAGAATTTTAATGAAACTTTTCTGAAAAGGAATTCTGATTCATTGCCACACAGGTTATCAGGTAATCATTTTATTTGGTTCTTCTGTTAGCCTTCTTAAACAGCTTCAGTATTTTAGTGAATTAGTGTCCAGGGTAACATATACACTTTGTTTCAAAGTGGCAGTTTATGCACTTCACATTTTAATACCAGGAAAACAGAGAACTTACTAGTGCTTTCTCTATGTTTTAAGTTTTCATTAGGTAGAATTATTACAGGGAATCAAGATCTATTGTTTCTACCTGTTCACCACTGGCATTACAAAGAAACAAGTACAGCTGAGTTTTTAACTTTATGGATCTGTCTTCTATTATTTATCTAATATCTGTCTGTCTATCTATCTATCTATCTATCTATCTATCTATCTAATCATCTATTTGTGAGGTTTGGACTTTCAGAGCTCCTCTGCCTCTGTCTTTCATGTGCCAGGATTAAAATGTGTACCACCACACCAAACAATACAACCAAATTTACATGTATACCTTGGGTTGTATATTCACTACCTCACTTCCCCTCACAAAATGAATTTAGATCTGTATTGCATTCTATGAAGGTAGAGCTTGCTTTCTTTCACTTCATGTGACATCATCTCAAGTTTCTTGTGCTTGTGTATTTATCAAACTTGGTACTTCTGTACACCTGAAATCATCTCAAATTGAAGAAATCTAAGGTGAGAAGAGTCCATTCCCATGAGTCCAAAGCTTGGATTTACAAGACTATTGGATTATACTTTATTAGTGTGCATTTAAATTACTTGGCTGATGAGTTCAAGGCCAGCCTGGTCTACAGAGTGAACTCCAGGCCAGCTGGGACTAAAGGGAGACCCTGTCTCAAAAAGACCAAAAAAAAAAAAATTTTACTTGGCTGAGAAGCCCAGAAGCTTTGTTTTGCCATTGTGGAAAGCTGAATTCATGCCTTCAAGATTAAGTATTCCTCTTATTTCCCTTTCCCACTTGAAATTAATAAACTATTTTTCCTCATCACTAAATTACTGTTTTTACATTAGAAATAAAACTATAGTCCTATCATGTAAAGACAAGTATTACCAGACTACTTATATTGGTACATCTCTTTGTGTGTGCTTTCCTAATGCGTCGTATTTTATTGGAATTGTACTCTAATCCTCTTCCTACTTAGCCTGGGTATTTCTGGCCCACCTGTTGAGGATTTTTTTTTTTTATAACAATGTCTCCAATGGCTATAATGCATAACACTGTATATACACATACTCATATTTTATATTTGAAAGAGGCTAAGATCCTGGCCCAAGGTTCCTTAAACTAAGACAAATTTCCTTTTTTCTGTCACTTAGCTGCCAAAATGGTATATTATTTAGATTCTTCTAGTCAGAAACGAGCAATAGAGCTGGCAACAACACTCGATGAATCCCTCGCCAACAGAAACCTCCAGGTAATAGGGTTTGTTTTTTATTTTATTTTTTAAATATTAACAAACCTAACCACTTTTTTACTTTACATCAAGCAATAATTTTTTACATATGCATAATATTATTTAAATCTTTATGCATCTGTGTCAGAAATTACCTTATTTTAATTTGTTTAGGATTGTGCATGGATATGTGTGTATTTATACTGTATACTTGTACACAAACATACCAGATTACTTGGTCCTAGTAACTACTTTTATATCTATAACTTGAAATACCTTTTTAAGAAATATATTTTAGGAAGGCTGGGCGTGGTATCGCACACTTTTAGTCCCAGCACTTAGGAGGCAGAGGCAGGCGGATCTCTGTGAATTCAAGGCTAGCCTGTCCTACATAGTGAGTTCCAGGACAGCTTGCAGTTGAGACCGTGTCTCAAAAAACAAGAAAAAAAAGATTTCAGTTCTTAAGTTTTGTGACCATTTCTCAGCCAGCAACAAGCTCAGTGAGGATTCTGACATATTATGATGTACCTTTAGTGGAGTAAGTTTAAAAAAGAAAGAAAAAATAATTTAGAGGTTTTTAGTTATTATGAGGATGTAGCAAAATGTTAGTTCTAATTTAACTGAAAGCAAAAGCCAGCAGTGTTGAGTAATTAGACAGATACAAATAGTACTTGCTTAGAGATAGCTTAGTATATTCATTTAATATAAATGAAAACATTATCTTTCTTTCTGTTTATTTTCTGTATGAGTGTGCCATGTTGTGGAGGCTAGAAGAGGGAGTTAGATTCCCTGGAACTAGAGATACAGACATTGTTAGCTGCCATATGGGTGCTGGGAACTGAACCTGGGTCCTCTGCAAGAACAGCTAGTGCCGCAAACCATCTAACATCTCTCTAGCCCTTCAAGATCTTCAAAAAATTTTTTGCATTTTGTGTGTGCGTGTGTACATGTGTGTGTGTGTGCATGTGTGTGTGCGCGCGTGCGTGCGCTAAGTTGGAGGCCCAGGATGAGGCCCTTGTAAGAACAAAAATTTCCAAACTTTTGGTTGCCAATTTAATATACCATTTTATGTTTGAATGCAAACATAAGATCTTTTATCCTGGCAGTATTTTTGGTGTGTTATATATCTGGAAACTTAAGTAGTGTTGTCTAACTGAAGACATAAGGACTGGAAATCAACACAAATCATTTGAAAACACAAGAAATAAGCATAGAAGATATTGAAGGAACCATTGATTGTCATGAATCTGTACTTTTGTACTGGGGACACTTTTCTGCTTTCTTAGTGTTGGACGTTACTTAAGTTGCTCCTTATTTGAATTTGGAGTTGAATGGTAGTATTTCATTTCCTTGGCAAGAAGGGTAGGAGAACAAGGGAAAGTGGGGCTGGCAGGAAGGAAAGAAGCCTCCACGCAGCAACTGCCATTGCCGTTGTCATTTGTTTTATATCATTATTATTATTATTATTATTATTATTATCATTATTATTATTATTATTATAGCATTTTTGAGACAGGGTCTCCCTTTAGTTCCAGCTGGCCTGGAGCTCACAGAGATCTGCCTGCCTCTGCCTCCCAAGTGCTGGGATTAAAGGCGGGCACTACCACGCCTGGCTACCACTGCAATTTAACATTTATACACAGGGCTGAGCTAGGCTAAGGTCATACCACTGCCTAAGGTTGTACACTTGTTCCAAGTATCTCTTTACCAAACAGCAGGTTTTCCCCTTACTATGGAAATCGTTTGATGTTAAAATGTATCCCAGTAAAATCTTTTTTTCTGACAAGTTCTAACATGACCTTTTCCTTTATCTAGACTTGCATGGAGGTATTAGAAGCCTTGTGTGATGGCAGCCTAGGAGACTGTAAAGAAGCTGCCGAAGCTTATAGAGCAAGTTGTCATAAGCTTTTCCCTTATGCTTTGGCTTTTATGCCTCCTGGATATGAAGAGGATTTGAAGATCACAGTTAATGGAGATAGTTCTGCAGAAACTGAAGAACTGGCCAATGAAATTTGAACATCATTAATCAAGCAAATGGATTAACTTTGGACCATATCTAGTGTATAATATTTTTGTCACGCACCTGCTGCATTGCTCTAACTTACACAGAATGAGAGGAGTAAATGTTCTTGCCTTCAAATAGCCTTTTACGTTTTTTTATCCTGCTGAAAAGTATATATAAAATATCTAACATTACAGGATATAGGTTCAGTTTCTTAAAAAATTAAAAGCTGCTAAAATTGAGGGGTTGAAAAAAAGATACCATATCCTATTCCTACCTTCCCCCCATGTTTTTAAACTAATTTATATAAAATCTGGAGGCTGTTACAGCTAACAAAGCAGGTGTGTGGCAGAAATATTACTTTTAAATTTGTCTTGTGAGATTTTACTATATCTCAGACAGCATAAATGCTGTTTTAGCACTGGATTCTTTCACTGAGCACAAAGAGTTGTTGGGGCTTTAGCATCTGACTGATTTTGTTACTGGGTTGATTCTGACCATAGGAAGAATGCAATGTGAATCACTATTTACAGAGCAATCTACAACAGATGCTTGATGTTGTAGAAACTGGGACATATAGATACCAAGCAGGATCATACAAAACCTAGAAGGTGTTTAATATGCTTGTTGTGTTTCCAAAATTCACTGTACATGATCAGTTTGGTGTTCTTGTACCACAGTTTTTAACTGAAGGAACCAGTTGGAACAATCTCAATTTTAACTCAAACTTGAAGAACTAAAATAACAATGCACACCTTTCAGCATTGTTTTGGCCAAACTTGTTAAAACTGTAATGCAAGAACCAAATGCACTGTGATGTGGCACCAACTAATTAGCAAGCATGAATTTTTCACCCAAGAGTGAAAAAAAAGAAACTCTACCATGGCTTGAAGTTAAAGAGCAGAACTCCTGACTACCATTCTATGACTGATCAAGAGACTAATAGTTAAACCTCAGCAGGCCTTGTCCACGATATGCAGAGAAAAGTGCTGCAGTTTAGATACCTCTGGAATTTTCCACAGTGTCACAGGTTTGTAATACTTGAAGCCCTACATTTCTAAGAATATATTTCTCGCTCAGTTGTTTCAGGCAAGCCCAAGACTTTGTAATTTTTAAAGGGCCCAAGATTTTTTTTTTTTTCCAATAACAGACCAGCTTCTTTTTCTTGCAGTTACAAATGTAATTTCTTTTTTGTTGTCAAACATAAGGTACCAAATATGATGCAATAAATTGTTTTGAAAAACAGTTGTGTGAATATTTCCACTAACCTGAGTTGGGCTTCTGTGAAACACACAGGTGGAAACAGAGTGGCAAGCCAGAGGCAACATAACACATTATAGGTCTAGTCCAGAGGGGATATAACACATTGTAGGTCTAGTCCAGAGGGGAGCTTTTTGACTGGGCTGAATGCTGGTGTCAGGGAACTTCCAAAATGAAGTGGAATGTTGCTCCTTCCTTAAGATTTCATGAGGGCTAGGATGGTGGGAGTACATGAATGTAATTCATAATTGAAAGGAAAATGAAAAACTGCTATTTTGATTAGGAAAATGAGCCTTAAACATGTCAAACCTGTACACTGAGAACTAGCCTCAGGCTCAATACTCTTCATTGCATTTGCAAGATCTGAGCAAATAAGTTTAAGTACAATGAATTATTATGTAATGGAACTTTTGTAGTCTTTTAGTTTTTAGATAGTATATATACAAAAGGGAATTTTCAGAAGACCAGATCCTTTTATTGATTCTTTCATAGTATATGACCTGCATTCCACATCCCAGTCAAACAGTTAGTGATGTAAAGAAAATTACAAACTGAACTCCAGTGCTTTATTTTGTTTGATTAATGGGCCCTGTCTCAGGAACATCTTAACAGATGGCAAAAAAGAAACTTTTTTTACTTCTCCTGTGAGTGGCAACTGAAGTTCTTCCTATTGGGAAGACACTAGTGTTGCCTCCGCCACTAATGAGGGGTTGGAGGAGGCACCGCCATATAAGTGGGCGTGTATGTGTGAATATTGTTTAAACTCTACTGTATATTGAAATAAAATCCGTCTATTTGTCTTGACCATGTTCAAATGATGTAGATTGTCTTAGAATGCATATTCAGAAGTACTCAGAACTCTAAATGCAGATGCCACCCATGAGGAGCTAAATTCCTAACATGTATATTGTACCCCAACCCAATTTTACTGGAACTATTGAATAAATCTTTTATTTTCTTTCAGGTTTACTTAATAGTGGATACGTTGTCTGGTGTCAGAAGACCTTGACTGGGTTCCCCTGAAACACTGTACTGTACTCCAGTTGATATATATATACTGAATCATTTCACATCCACCCCAGTCAATTAATTTCCAGTGATACTGTGGGGAAAAACAGGGTTAGAAAAACAAGTGGAAAAAAAATGCAGTGTGATGTTGTAATCTAAACAAGTGCCTTATGTTTATTGCTAAGAACTGGTGTTACCAACCCTTTTAATAAGAAAGGGTCCCTTGGCCTGTATTAACATAGGAAAGTAAAGAACCTTTTGTTTTTCTTTATATTCACTTATTGTCATTTCTCATGGAAAAACTAAAATCTGAGTAGGTTAGTTTCCTCAGCTTTAATTAGATAGCCAAGTCATTCATTTTCACCATTTTTTCTGTATTTATTATGCACAATAAAGTATGATCTCTAATAGCATGACTAAAAGTAGTGCCGATGTTAGTAGAGAGCTTTCCTGGGGGCTCGCCAGGCCCTGCTTTTCACCATGTTTGTGCTGCACAAAATGGAAGCTGTGAGTGTATGAAGAGCTCAGAAAACCACAGTCCAGATTGGGTGGGTTGTGATAATTCGAATCTCCTCTGATCTGTTACCAGGGCTATTTCAGTTGGCTTGAGTGGCATCTGTGTGTGAAAAGCTAAAAAGTGAAGTACTAAACGTGGTAGGCACTAGATTCTTTGGGATAATTGCCAGGCTTGAGTTCTACAGTCATTGTAAAGAATTAAGATCAGACTTTGAGAAGGAAGGCGGGCTCCCTTCTTTGCTTCACATTCCAGTTTATTTTTAAGTTGAAAGGTTCTTGATACTCTTGCTATCATCTGAACTTTGCTAAACCCATTGTTGAATCTGAAAACAAACCTCATGAAATGGCTCTGTTGTTGCACTATAGGAAGCAGAACTAGTTTCAGTTTTGATGGTTGAAAACTTTACAACCTGTAGCAATAAAGCATTTTTTGAAAAGGTTATCAAATTTCACTTTTCCTTAGAGTATCCATACTGTGAGATGGACATTGAAGGTTTTTGGAATGTGCAGGTTCTGGAGTACACTGTATTTTGAAGAACACTTTAATGTATACTCTGGTTTATATAGTGAAACTTTTACTTTTGTTAAGACATACTCATGACATTAAAAATGAGCAAAGGGACTCGTCATGGTGGCACATGACTTTAATCACAGCACTTGGAAGGCAGAAGCAGGTGGTTCTCTGAGTTTGGGGGGTCAGCCTGCTCTACATGGTGAGGCCAGCTAGGGCTACATAGTGAGACCCTGTCTTGAAAGAAAAAGAGCAAAGGATGCTGAGTGTGGCGGCACACACCTGTAATTCCAGCCCCTGGGAGATGGAGACCAGAGGAAGAGGAGTTAGAGGCCAGTGGGGAGGGAGGGGCAGAGGGAAAAAGTTACACTGCAAAGGAAAGAATAAAAGTCTCCATCCTGTTGCTTTGCATACTTGCCTCAGAGCACTGTTACTTTGGAATGGTAGCTAAGAAAGACTTGTTTAAATCAGAACTTACTACCTTAATAACCTCAGTGTTCTTCATAGAATTCTGTGTGTCCAAACCAGATTATAGACTTTATTTCCAGGTTGGCTATACCCAAGATCAGGATTAACAAAACCATTTTGTTGTCATAAGTTTTAGGTGAAACCTTTTTGTTTCAGACAAGTTCTCACTATGTACACCAGGCTGGCTTTGAACTCAGAGATTCACCTTCCTTTGACTTCTGAGTGCTGTGATTAAAAGTGTGCCCCACCATACCTGGCTCTGAAGCTTTATTTAAAAAAAAAATTGTGTGTGTGTGTGTGTGTGTGTGTGAACATAGGCGCATCATGGTGTGGGTGTGGATGTGTAGGTCAGAGGAGTCAAATCTCTCCTTCCATCTTTACACATGTTCCAAGGATCAAACTCAGGTCACCAGGCTTGCTCGTGTGCTGCCTTTCCACGCTGAGCCAATTTACTGCCCCTTAAGTGAGGCCTTTGTCTCTAGCTTAAGGGTCTGCGTTATTTCATGCAGATGGTGTAATTCTATCTGAAAAACAAATTGATAATGAATACATGTTGGGAATCTTTCTGTGATGTAAAGATGTCCGATGGTGTTAATTCAATTTGTCTTCTCATTTACCCAGAAGTGAAGAGGCTTTGAGTGTGTGCTACATCTCATGGGTTGATTTCAGCTAATTCTGTTTAACTTCTGTATTTACCTAGCAAACGGGAACACTGTTTACTCTGGACTATCTGCAGTTTCCTTTTGTTTGGTCTTCTATGAATTTGCCATTTGTTTACTTTGTGATTACAGATTTATCAGGTCCATTTTCTTGTGCTGAATGCCTCATGATATGGCTGCATTGTTCATTGAAAACTTAATAGTAAATAATTGGATTAGCTACTACCTCTCATCTTTCCTTATGAACTATTTATTTGCCTCCAAGAAATCCTACTGCTGCTTTCTATCTTTCAAAGTGAAAAGGTGGCCATTTAAAGTAGATAATTCTGTCTCCTGGATTCTTTTTAAGTTTGAGATTCTGGAATACCAAATAATAATTCTTCATTTACTTAGCAAAAAAAAAAAAGTAATAGAATTATTCAGGAACATGTATTTAGCATTATTTGTTTCAGAAGTTCATTAAAAAGGACCTAAGAATAAGCCAGCTGCTTCGATTGTAAATTGTATTTTTTGGGGTAGTTGAAAGTGTTCAAATGTTCCACTTAACAGCATTTTCAATTTACTTACTAGAATGTGAGAAATGTCCGGTTACAATGTGAAGTTACATGAGTAACGCTTAGCTTCACATTCATGTAAATCCACTTTAATTTTTTTTTTTCTATTTCATTTTGTGTATATGCACATGTGGGCTTATGCATGTGCACGCACAGTGGTAAAAGGACAGCTTGTGGGATTCTGTTCTCATGATTTGAGGACGGAACTGAGGTCACAGGTTTGTCAGCATTTTCCTTTATCTGCTAAGCCATTTCTCCAGCCTGTAAATCCATTTTTTTATTTTATTTATTTATTTATTTATTTATTTTGGCCTTTTTGAGACAGGGTCTCCCTGTAGCCCCAGCTGTCCTGGAACTCACTCTGTAGACCAGGCTGGCCTTGAACTCACAAAGATCCACCTGCCTCTGCCTCCCAAGTGCTAGGATTAAAGGCGTGCGCCACCATGCCCGGCTAATTTTATTTATTTTTATGTGTATAAATGTACTATCTGCATGTAGGTTTGTGCACCTGTGTTGTGCAGTGCCGTGAAGTTCAGAAGAGGGTGTCGGATTCCCCTGGAACTGGAGTTAAAGATGGTTCTTATCCGCCATGTGGGTGCTGGGGATCAAACCTGGGTCCTCTGCAAGAGCAGTCAGCTAGGACATCTCTCCAGCCCGTTTTTTGTTTTGTTTTGTTTTTTGTTGTTGTTGTTGTTGTTGTTGTTTTTTGTTGTTGTTTTTGAGACAGGGTCACCCTTTTAGTACCAGCTGTCCTGGAGCTCGCTTTGTAGACCAGGCTGGCCTTGAACTCACAGAGATCCACCTGCCTCTGCCTCTCGCATGCTGGGATTAAAGGTGCACACCACCAAGTCTGGCTCAAAGAGCTGGGGGGTTTTTTGTTTTTAATTTTATTTATGTATATGAATGTACTGTCTGCATGTAGGTTTGTGCCCCCGTGTCATGCAATGCCTCAGAGGTCAGAAGAGGGCGTCAGATTTCCCTGGGACTGGAGTTAAAGACTGGTTCTCAGCACTATGTGGGTGCTGAGGATCAAACCCAGGTCCTCTGCAAGAGCAGTCAGCGCTCTTAACCGTTAAGCCATCTCTCCAGCCCCTGTAAATCCATTTTTTTTTTTTTGTATGTGTATGAGTGTACTGTCTGCATGTAGGTTTGTGTACCCATGTCGTGCAATGCCGCGGAGGTCAGAAGAGGGTCTCGGATTCCCCTGGAACTGGAGTTCTCCTGGANGGGGGGGGGGGGGGGGGGGGGGGATTAAAATAAATAAATAAATAAAGTGAACGAGGCCAGGCGTGGTGGTGCAGGCCTTTAATCCTAGCACTTGGGGGACAGGCAGGCGGATCTGAGTACCAGAGCAAGTCATCAGTCTTTAAGTTGGTAGATATATTATTTCCTGAAATGCATATCTGGCCCTAGTCAGAAAATGTTTTCTACAAGAATGCCTTTTCTGTAAGCACATGAAACAGATTGCAAATCTTAGTTGACAGGAATTTCGGTTATAGAGCAGATAGGACTCAGACTGAGAGTGTTTGGGAATGAAGGGCAGGCGATAGCTCCAGAACTGGACGAAATCTACCTAGTAAGGTCTGTTGAGCAGACCTGCATAGGACTAAAATCTATCTAGTGTTTCTGTTTAGTGAAAGGAAGAGCATTTTTGTCCCAGCCTCGATTGCATCTAGTTTGTTTTCTGCTGGCTGATGATTATTGATAGCCGCGTAGCAGAACTGATGCTCCTCCTCGCCTTGGCTTTATGAAGTCCTTCACTTATGCAAACCTGGAGATCTATGCTTTTCAGTCTGTCTTCACAGAAGTCTTAATGAGGATTAGTTACTTTCTTTGATTCTATGGCTTAACTGTTAGCTACCTTGTACAAACAGCACGTTATGGCCTAACACAACAGCAGAAATTTCAGTGTTTGAAAATACGCTATTACGCTGGGCGTGGTGGTGCACGCCTTTAATCCTAGCACTTGGGAGGCAGAGGCAGGCGGATCTTTGTGAGTTCAAGGCCAGCCTGGACTACAGAGTGACTTCCAGGACAGCTGGGGCTACAGGGAAACCCTGTCTCGAAAAAGACAAAAAGAAAAAAAAACCACGCTATTTTCGGGTTGTCAGTGTTGCTACATTGATTATACTTTACTACAATATTTCAGGAAATAGTTTATAATCTTTTCCTAGATATGCTTCATATTTTGGCTTTTTTTAGTGTTTTATATCTGCAGTAGGAAATATGAAGACTGGCTAAAAAAATGTAATTTAAAAAATAAGGTTACTGGGCATGGTGGCACATTGCAACACTCAGGAGGCAGACGCACAGGCACGTAGAACTCTGTGAAACAAAGGCCAGCCTGGTCTATGTGGCAAATTCTAGGCCAACTATGGTTACAGAGAGACCCTGTCTCAGGAAGGGGGGGGACAATTGAAGATACTGGATGTCAATCCCTGGACTCCACACATGAACATATACATACAACACATAAAAAATTTACAAAAATGAGTTCCTTCCAAAGCAGTAGCTTAGATTCCTTCCCCAAAGCAACTTAAATGGTCTTTTTTTCCAAGTATAGGCTGAGAGGAGGGTTGCAGCTTGTACCCTTGAGACGAGATCTTACTCTATTGCTCAGGCTAGCTTTTTTTTTAAATTTTTTTATTATTTATTTTTGTATGTGTATGAATGTATTGTCTGCATGTAGGTCTGTGCACCCTTGTCGTGCAATGCCGCGGAGGTCAGAAGAGGGCGTCAGATTCCCCTGGAACTGGAGTTCTCCTGGAATTGGAGTTACAGACGGTTCTTAGCCGCCATGTGGGTGCTGGGGATCGAACCCGGGTCCTCTGCAAGAGCGTCGGTGCTCTTAACCGCTAGGCTATCTCTCCAGCCCAAGAAAAGAAACATCGGGGCTGGGAGAGATGTGGCTTCAGTGGTTAAGAAGCATCGACTGGCCCTTGCAGAGAGACCGGTGGTTTTAGTCCCAAGCACCTACATGGCGGCTAAGAACCGTCTTTTGACTCCAGTTCCAGGGAAATCTGACGACCCTCGTCTGACCTCCGCAAGCATGCCACAGACACAGGTGCAAAAACCAACCGTACATCAGAACATAATTTCATACACATAAAAAATAATAAAAAAATAACGAAAGAAATGAGCTGGGCGTTGGTGGCACAACCGCCTGTTAATCCAGCACTTGGGAGGGCAGAGGGGCAAAGCAAGATTTTGGTTGAGTTCAAGGCCCAGCTATGGTTTACAGATGAATCCAGGGCAGCTGGGGGGCTACCAGGGGAAACCCTATCCTGGAAAGACAATAATAAATAATCAATAATATTTTTTTTATGTGTTTGTTTTTTTTTTGTATCTTATAAGAGGTTTGTAAAATGGAACGATTTTTACAATGTTTTTCCCAATCCATGAGGCACGAGGTTTTTCCATCTTCTGATGTCTTCTTCAATTTCTATAAAGAAAAAACTTTAAGAGTTTAAAATTTTGTTGTAGAGACTTTGGTTGTCTTTGGTTAGGTTTGTTCTTGGTTAATTTTATGTTGTTTTTGAGGCTCGTATTGTGAGTGGGAAGGTCTCTTTGAATTGCTTTCTCCCAGTTGCTTGTTGTTGGTGGTAAATAATATGTTTTTTTAAAAAAGCAATAATAACACTAGAGTTCTAGCATAAAAGCCACCTATGTGTTCGTTCTTTAAGAGAACTACTGACTTTGTTTATATTTCCAAAGCCTGTATTTAATTGTGTTTGAGACTGTCTCACCAGATAGCCCAGGCTGGCCTTAAACTAGTGATATCTTCCTGCCTCGCCTGCTGAGAGAAGAGGTTTTTTTTTATAGGCATGCACTTATGCCTAGGCCAAGCCTNTTTGTTTTTATTGGTTTTTCATCTGTTTCATTAATATGTGCCTGCTGAAATATACCAGATCAAAGCAGCATTAATTAAATTGCACACAGAGACCATCAGTATGGAGATTTTAAGATCAGAGATGTAAGACTGCAGTTGGGAGAAATTTCTGGGAGAATTCTGATTTTCTTTGAATTGTAAACTGCTAGTCTTTTGAATTAGAAATGACACAGCTCTGTTATGCCTACGGAGAAAATCAGTTTTTCTGTGCCTATACAGCCTTAAACTTGGGTTCCAAGTTTTGAGCATGCCACTGCAATAAAGGGTTTCCTCGTCCACTGGAGGTTGGGCTGGAATGGCTGCCTCTGGTGGGGTGCCTGCACAGCGACTCTTGGGCATTGCCTCCATATCTAGCCCTGTGGTGATTAATCTCAACCTGTTAAAGCAGGTGAGATTCGTGAGGTGCTTTAGCCCACAGACACAAAAGTCTAGCTGGAGTGCTTACTGTCATGGACCAGTTCCCAAGGCTGCCTGGCTAGACTTGGCCAGAGTTAGAGAAAGGGCCTACCGCCCAGGCTCTGAGGGTCCCAGGCTCGGAGGGGTAGGTCAGAAGGTCGTTTGTAACCTGTGGTTCTCAGCAGTGTCCCTTGAATTCATGTGTCCCCTGAATTCAGAAGACCCTAAGTGTAGCCCTTTTGCTACAAGGTCACCATGTGCTTTTTAGTCTGGTATTACCAGAGTGGGCGGTTTTGCAAAGTAAATATTTTCTTACAGAAAATAAAGGGCCACCCACTAGTAATGGATGGTGAAAGATAACCAAGAATACAGTCTGTAAATCAAAATAACTGCCTTGAAAACCTGGGAATGCTTTCATTAAGTGCTTAAGTTGGATAACAGACCTGTGCGGAAATCCTCAGTTGGAAATAAAACTCTCCTACCATGACGCCTGCTCATCTCTCGTGTCTTCTCTTTACTACTCTGCCCCACACAACCCCCCATGTGTCCCCGCTGTCCTTGCTGCCCCTACCTCCCACTGTCCCCAAGCCTTCCCTGACTTCCAGGGTTGGGTCTTGCTGACATCTTTACCCCCAGTGCTGGCACAGTGCCTGGCACACAAGAAGCATATTTAAATAGCCTTTCCCTCTTTGCTCCGCACTAGCCTGCCTGCAGCCTCCCTGTCTCTGAACTCTCCCCAGCACTTGACCATGGCGTGCTGGTCCTAGTGGGGCGGGTAGCACAGTGGTGAAAACACAGTGATGGAAACATGCCTGGAGTCCGTCGAGTGGTAATCAGCAGTGCCCTCCGTCAGGACGCTGTGGACAGTGCCAGTGAAAACCCTGGCAGAACTGCTGGAAGGGTCTGCTGCTAACCTCTGTGAGCTGATTTACCAGGGGACTGACCTGAAGGGCTTTTGCCCCTTAGCACCTCAGCAGCCTAGCTGAATTCCTGACTTGCCAGGTGCCGCCCAGCGCTCTGAAAGCAGCGAGGTGGTTTGTAAAGAGGAAGAAGGAAGCTGCTGTTCTTACATAAGCAGGACGGATAGCATACCGCATTATGTTCCACACGTGTCCTCCCCAAAGCAATCCAGCCTTCACAACTGCAGACCCCACCTCCGTTCTCCACTATAAAATATTTGCAGAGAAATGGGGTGAGGTCATTTGTTTCCGGTTGCTGCAAAACCAAGTATCAAAGTTAGGTTTACTGAGCCTTGTTTCGTTACACCTACCAGCAGCCATGGCCTTCAGAGCAGATGGGAGGGCTTAATTATAGGACACATGCTGACTCATCTCTGCCAGTCCCCGCTTTTGGCAGTGATGCGAATAAAACTCTCTTTAGCAAATAAATGCACATACACCGGTTCCCAGGGGAGCCAACACCCTGTGTCAAGTCTCATAAATCTGATATGTGGTTGCATTCAAGGTTCCTAATTGTATGAAATGTTTTCTTCCGAAAGTAGGTTTCACATTCCCCACAGAACCAAGTCAAATGAAAATATCATTGTGAAGATTTCAAATCAAATGGGAAATAGACAACTTGCTATTTTCAGTAACCCAAATGATACAACTCTGTTCCATTAATCAGACATAGTTTCAGGATACATTTAAAAGGCTGTGGGTGATGGTGCACCTTGAATTATCTTCTGGCAGGAAGTTGTTCAGATTGTTCAGACAGTTCTGTTGCTAGGAACGGAAAACAGATTTGTCTTTTATTGTCATAAGCATCCTGTTGTAGGCTTGGGGAGCACGCTCTGGTGTTTAGCCAGCAAACCCAGCCATTGACCACAGGTTCAAGGGGCAATCAATGTCTGTTTCCACTCCCGGCATGCCCAGCAGAAGACCTGTTGGTGACTGTGGTTCACTTCAGTAGTTTCCAGCCCTGGTGGACGGGACGGTCGTAGGTGCTGCCTTTGCTCCTTGGTGCCCTTGGCCGCCTCCCCCTTCGAGCATCATCTGTGTGTCCTTTTCGTTTTAGCCAGTGCCTTCTGTGTGCTGACTTGAGTTTGTGGCTGCTCTCCCATTCCAAACTTCAGAAACTGTTCTGTTTGCATAGGGAACATTCAGTTTTGTACAAAGTCCTGAGTTAGGTGTAGGGTGCGGCAGAGTTTCTCCAGTGAACCTCTGACAAGGAACAGAGTGGAAGCCCAGACCCCCTCTATGACACTGCCCTGTCAGTGGGTGCTGTCTCAGAAGTGTCAGCACACACAGGGCTGGGGGCCCAGGAGTGGCATGCTGTGCTGTGTAGGTTTCTGGGCTGCTGGAGCAAACTAGTAAACTTAGTGGTTTAGAACCACCATAAACTTAAAATTACTGCACACACGATTGTATTTATTTAAGTCAAATGGGAAAAAGTCCCCTTAGCTTTTTTTTCGGTCAGACCACTTTGCTCTTTTCAGTAATGGCAAAATAATTCACTTCTTCATTATTGTGCTGTCTAGAGGAGTCCAAAATAGGTGTCACTGTGGTAAAGTCAAGGTGTAAGCATGGCTGGGTCCTCTGCAGGCTCTGGGGAAGTCTTTAACCTGGGTTTTCCCAGTGTTAGAGTTGGCCTGTATGCCCTTGTTTGTGGCCTCCTCCGTCTTCAATGCCAGTTCCCATGGTGACTCTTGAATCTTCCATTTCCTTTTTCCATGGTTAAAGACCTTTCTGATTACATGGGCCACATGGCCTCCCGCCCCGTGTACGTTCGTTGCTCCTCCGTTCCTCTTCCCCCTCTGCCCCCCCCCCCCCCCCCCCCCACCCAACCCCATCCCCCCCCCCCCCCCCCCCCCCCCCCCCCCCCCCCCCCCTCCCCCCCCCCCCCCCCCCCCCCCCCCCCAACAATACCCCCCCCCTTCTCCCCTGGCTCGCCCCCCTTATCCCGCCCCCGGCGTTCGTTTCCCCTTTTCTTTTGTCCTTCCCCCTCTTCCTTGGTCTTCCCCCCCCGTTTTCCCGTCTTCTCCTCCTCCCCCCCCCCTCCCCCGTTCCCCCCTCCCGTCCTCCCCCGTTCCTTTTTTTCCCCCCCCCCTCCCTTCCCTCTCTCCCTTCCTCCCTCCCTTTTCCTCTCTCCTCCCCCCCTCCTTCTTCTTTCCCCCCCCCCCCTCCTTCTCCCCCCCCCCTTCCTTCCCTTTCTCTTCTCCTCTTCTTTTCTCACTATTTCCCTGCGATGCTGTCATAATCTTTTCTTCGACTTTCTTTGCGTTCGACTTTACCTTTTATCCGCGCCCCCACTTCCTAAACTGGCCCTGCTCTCTTTTTCGCTTAAGGAAATAATTCTCTCTATCACCTTTATGCTGCCGTTGTTCCGCGCCCCGGCGGTCCCGGACCTCCTAGATTTCCCCCTACCGTACCCTCCTCTGGCCTTTTGCTCTTCTTCCCCGTTACCCTTCCCCTAAGCCCTGTGTTGTTCCCTTTGTATACCCACACCGCTTGATGAGTCGGTTTCCCCACGCTGCATTCCTCTTCGCTCGCATATTACCCAGACTTGTCGTGCATCTTATCTACACTGGGTTCAATCCCCAGGCACCCAACATGGTGCCGAGAACCGTCAGAAAAGGAAACTCCATGTTCCAGGTGAAACCGGACACCCTCTTCTGGGACCTCCGTGCATTGCCACGACACGGGTTGCACAGACCTAACATGCAGAACAGTACTTGTACAATTCAGAACCTAATTAAAAAAAAAAAAAAACAAAATAAAAAAAAAAAAAAAAAAAAAAAAAAAAAAAAAAAAAAAAAAACAAAACAGAAAAGAAAACATCGGGGCTGGGAGAGAGGCTCAGTGGTTAAGAGAGCACTGGACTGCCCCTTGCAGAGGACCGGTGGTTTGATTCCCAAGCACCTACATGGCGGCTAAAGAACCAGTCTTTTGAACTCCAGTTCCAGGGAATCTGACGCCCTTCTGACCTCCGCAGCATGCCAGACATCAGGTGCAAAAACCAACCTACATGCAGGAACATACATTCATACACATAAAAAATAAAAATAAAAGAAGAAATAGTGCCTGGGCGTTGGTGGCACACACGCCGTTTAATCCAGGCACTTTGGGAGGGCAGGAGAGGGAAAAGCAAGATCTTTGTTGAGTTCAAGGGCCAGCCTTGGTTTACAGATGAATCCAGGACAGCTGGGGGCTACAGGGAAAACCCTATCCTGGAAAGGACAAATAATAAATAATAATAATATTTTTTTTTAGTTTGTGTTTTTTTTTTTTTATTATACGGTTTGTAAAATGGAACGCATTGTTTTTACAATGTTATTTTCCCAATCCATGAGGCACGAGAAGGTTTTTCCACTTCGATGTCTTCTTTCAATTTCTAAAGAAATCTTTAAGGTTTCAAAATTTTGTTGTAGAGACTTTTGGTTGTCTTTGGTTAGGTTTGTTCCTGGTTAATTTTATTGTTGTTTTTGAGGCTCGTATTGTGAGGTGGGAAGGTCTCTTGTGAATTGCTTTCTCCAGTTGCTTGTTGTTGGTTGTTGTATAATAATATTTTTTTTTAAAAGCAATAAACATAGAGTTCTATGCATAAAGCCACCTATGTGTTCGTTCTTTAAGAGAACTACTGACTTTGTTTATATTTCCAAAGCCTGTATTTAATTGTGTTTGAGACTGTCTCACCAGATAGCCCAGGCTGGCCTCTAACTAGTGATCTTCCTGCCTCAGCCTGCTGAGAGAAGGGTTTATAGGCATGCACTATGCCTAGGCCAAGCCTACTTTTAAGCTTTACATACACATAGGTTGTATTGGTTTGCAAGCTGTGTGTGATGGTGGACTCCTGTAATCTCAGCACAGGAGAGCCCTGATGTGTTTGAGATTAAAGAGCTTGAGCTTAAAAACGCTAAGGGGGTCCTGAGCAGTTTGTTTTTTTTTTTTTTTTTTTTTTTATTTCTGTATGTGTATGAATGTACTGTCTGCATGTAGGTCTGTGCACCCGTGTCGTGCAATGCCACGGAGGTCAGAAGAGGGTGTCGGATTCCCCTGGAACTGGAGTTTCTGACGGTTCTCGGCCACCATGTGGGTGCTGGGGATTGAACCCAGTTCCTCTGTAAGAGCGGTCGGCGCTCTTAACCGCTAGGCCATCTCTCCACCCCCCCCCCCATGTTTATTTCTTACAAAGCAGTTGAGGGACTGGAGAGCTCAGTGTTGAAGAGCACTGACCTCCAGAGCACTTCCATGGTGGCTAGCACCTGTCCTTAACTTGAATCTCAGGGAAACTGACACTGTCCTCTGACTTGTCAGACACCAAGCCCACAGGTGGAAGGCTCAGATGCATGCAGGCAAAACACTCAAACAAATTAAAATGAAAAAAAACCCACTTTTTTTGTTGTTTGTTTTTGTCATTTTGAGACAGGGTCTCCCTGTAGCCCCAGCTGGCCTGGAACTCACAGAGATCCGCCTGCCTCTACCTTCTGAGTGCTAGGATTAAAGGCGTGTGTCACTAAACCTGGCTTAAAGACAGTTCTTAGAAGCCATGTGGGTGCTGAGAATCTAACCCGGGTCCTCTGCAAGAGCAGTCATCACTCTTAACTGCTGAGCCATCTCTCCAGCCCCGGTCAAGGGTACTTTTACCATGATAATTTATCAGGATTGAAAAAAAGAAAGATCTGAAGCATTATGCTTCATAATGTCTGAAGTGCAGTATTGCTCCTTGTGATGCGGGAGTGTCTCTCTGAGGTGTCTGATGATTGCTAATGGAATAACCAGCGAGTGGGAGAGAGCCAAGTCAGAATTTCTACTGGTTGCTCAGTCACAAGACTAAATGAGCAGGAAACTGAAGCCAGGCTCTTAGTTGCAAGGCAAGCCTGCACTGTTTGGATCTCACTGTTTTGTCTAAGGGATTTATTACTGAAGGTAAAAGCTTTGTGATACTTAAAACTTCCTTAGAAGAAAGAAAAGGTGTTTTTTTTTTAATGAGTATTTTGCCAGTTTTGGTGGTGCATGCATATAGTCCCATAGCAAGACCCTATCTGAAAAATAACAGCAGAAGGGATGGGGGGGGTAGTGTATTTTAAGCATGGTTTGTTTTGAGACAAGGTCTCACTATGTAGCCCCAGCTGGCTCAGAACTTACTATGTAGACTGGGCTGGCCTCAAATCCAGAGTGAGCTGCCTGCCTCTGCCTCCTGAGTGCTAGGATTAAAGGTGTTTGCCACCGTGCCTAGTTATGATTTTTTTTTCATTTTATTTATTTTTTATGTGTATGAGTGTACTGTCTGCATGTAGGTTTTTGTGCACCTGTGTCGTGCAATGCCACGGAGGTCAGAAGAGGGTGTCGGATTCCCCTGGGACCCGAGTGGGTGCTGGGGATCGAACCCGGGTCTTCTGCAAGAGCAGTCGGTGTTCTTAACCGCTAGGCCATCTCTCCAGCCCCATGATTTTTAAAAATTTTTGTCTATATGAGTGTTTTGCCTACTTGTACGTAAGTATACCCATGTACCTCTGCACAGAGGCCAGAAGAGGATGTCAGATCTCCTGGAACTGGAATTACAATTACAGGTGGTTGTTACCCAGTATATGGGTGCTAAGAACTAACGAGTCCTATACTCTTTTTTTTTTGTTTTGTTTTGTTTTTTTGTTTTTTTTTTTTTGGTCTTTTTGAGACAGGGTCTCCCTGTAGTCCCAGCTGTCCTGGAACTCACTCTGTAGACCAGGCTGGCCTTGAACTCACAAAGATCCGCCTGCCTCTGCCTCCCAAGTGCTAGGATTAAAGGCGTG
>VZQC01014815.1:1638341-1651375 GCA_009823505.1 Rhizomys pruinosus | reverse complement strand
CTAATCCATGGATTTGGTAAGTGATCTCAGATATAATTTCACCGTTTTAAAGAGCTACTTCCCTATTTATCTAACAAGGAGTTATGAAAAAAAAAAAGACATTTGGACCAGGCTTGGTGGCACACCCTTTTAAAATCCTAGCACTGGGGAGGCAGAGGCAGGCAGATCTTGAGTTCAAGGGGCCAAACTAGTCTACAGAGTGAGTTCCAAAAAAAAAAAGATTGGCAGGAGACCCTGTCTCGAAAAAGAACCAAAAAAAAAAAAAAAAGAAAAAAGACAAAAAGAAAAAAAGCCATTGGAAACAAACTCTGCTCTTAGCATATTTTGTATGTATCAAAAGGAATAAACAAGGCTTTAAAATGCATACCTTAAATCGAAATTGTGCTGAACATGGTGGCACACAACTGTGAATCCCAGCAAAGCCAGCCTTATCTACATAGTGAGTTTCAGGCCAGCCTAGTCTACACTAGGGTTAAAACAACGGGACTGAAGAGATGGCTCAACCATAAGGATATAGGACTCGCGCGCGTGGTGGCCACGCCGTCTACAGCAGTAAGGTCAGTAAGCACTGTCTACTACAGCAGTAAGGTCAGTAAGCACTGTCTACTACAGCAGGAAGGTCAGTAAGCACTATATATTACAGCAGTAAGGTCAGTATGCACTGTCTACTACAGCAGTGAGGTCAGTATGCACTGTCTACTACAGCAGTGAGGTCAGTAAACACTGTCTACTACAGCAGTAAGGTCAGTAAGCACTGTCTACTACAGCAGTAAGGTCAGTAAGCACTGTCTACTACAGCAGTAAGGTCAGTAAACACTGTCTATTACAGCAGTAAGGTCAGTAAGCACTGTCTATTACAGCAGTGTTGACGTCAGAGATAGGGGAGTCTGCCTGCACCGAATCACAGTGGGTTTTTTTGTTGTTGTTTTCTCTTTTTGAGACAGGGTCTCCCTGTAGCCCCAGCTGTCCTGGAGCTCACTATGTAGGCCGGGCTGGCCTTGAACTCACAGAGCTCCACCTGCCTCTGCCTCCTGAGTGCTGGGACATCATTGTTAAATGAAAGAAGCTGCTGGCCTTCCAACCAGTTTCCACATTTATGTCAAGGATTCTTTTTATTATTATTATTATTATTATTTTATTATTATTTTATTTTGGTCTTTTTGAGACAGGGTCTCCCCATAGCCCCAGCTGTCCTGGAACTCGCTATGTAGACCAGGCTGGGATTAAAGGTATGCACCACCATGCCTGGCTATGTCAAGGATTCTTGGAAAGCAAAAGTCCCCCATTGAGAATTTCCACTGGGTGAGGTCAGCCTGGGCAGCAGAGTTGGTTTTGCCAAGCTCTTCAGCATCTTCAGCAAGAGAAACATTTAAGAAGTACACATCTGGGGGCTGGAGAGATGGCCTAGCGGTTAAGAGCTCCGACCGCTCTTACAGAGGACCCGGGTTCGATCCCCAGCACCCACATGGCGGCCAAGAACCGTCCGAGGCTCCAATTCCAGGAGAACTCCAGCTCCAGGGGAATCCGAGACCCTCTTCTGACCTCCGCGGCATTGCATGACACAGGTGCACTGACTTGCATGCAGACAGTACATTCATACACATACAGAAATAAATAAAATTAATTTAAAAAAATAAAAAAAAAAAAAAGAAGTACACATCTGGCACCAGAGTTTAGGACTTTTAATTTGTCCTAAAGTCACTGAAGCAAAAATCATCATAAAACATTCTTTTACAACCCCCAAGGCAAAAAACCCTCAAAAACTATTTGTAGGAAAAAATGGTTTTGTACATGGGATGAAACAATATAAATTCAAAACTTGCAGATAGCAGTTAGCTCTATCATTCATCTCTTTAGAAAGTTTATATGAATATCCAGTCAAAATCAACAGGGTATCTCTCTTGAAATGTTATCTATATGGATTCCAGGTAGGCCTCAGGACGGCATACTGTCTTGGAATGTCCTCAGAAGGCTCTGTCATTGAACAGGTAACAGAGTAAAAACCCCAGAGTCATTTCTTTCAAATGGAAGAAGGGAGATGGGAACAGAAGAAATTATTCATACTTCATCTTCTTTCCTTATAGTTTGAAGTCTCCTTCTCCTCCTCTTCCTCCTCTTCCTCCTCTTCCTCCTCCTCCTCCTCCTCCTCCTCCTCCTCCTCCTTCTCCTTTTCCTACTCCTCCTCTCCTTCCTCCCTGAAGCCTCCTCAACCTCCAAAGCCTTGCTGGCCTCTGTCTCCACCTCGTCCTCCAAATCCTCATCATCCACCACGGCCACCAAAGCCACCTTCACTGTTAGGCTTTGTCCAATCCAAGGTAACTTTGTTTGCATCAATCTCACCATCTTCCATGGCCTCCTTGGCAGCTTTGGCATTTTTTTCACAGTGTTATTCTTGAGGTCAAAACTGAGTCACTGATCAATACACCCAGAGAAACCATTGTAGCAAACTCTTCTGAATGCTCTCAGTTTTTGTTTGGTTTTGGTTTTTTTTTTCTTTTTGAGAAAGGGTCTCCTTGTAGCCCCAGCTATCCTGGAACTTGCTATGTAGACCATGCTGGCCTTGAACTCATAGAGATGCACCCACCTCTGCCTCCCATGTGCTGGGATTAAAGGTGTGCGCCACCATGCCCAGTTTTAATTTTTTTCAAGAGATTTATTTATTTACTTTTATTTTTGTATGTGTATGAATGTACTGTCTGCATGTAGGTTTGTGCACCCGTGTTGTGCAATGCCATGGAGGTCAACACACACACACACACACACACACACACACACACACACAAACCAAGAAGCAAGCTATGTAGTGAGTGCTTAGTGTGTCAGGTATATAAGTCAAGTATAATAGCATGTGTCTCTAATCTCAAGGCAAGAGGACTGCTGTAAATTGGAGGCCAGCTTGAGCTACAAAGTGAGACCCCCTCAAGTAAAAAAAAAAAAAAGGTTTTACAGCTGGCAAGTCCCTTGTCAATTGAGCAGTCGTTTTCCTCCAGAGTAGTGGGGCTAGGAATGGAGAGTATGACGAGAATAGAGAGGCATGAGAGAGCACTTTCAAACAGTGAATGAGGCAAGAGGTGGTGGGCAGAGCACAGAGGAGATTGCAGAGAAAGAGGGCTGATGATAGAGAGATTTGAGCATGATCGTAATTTGAATACAAGGAACTTACAAGAAAGAGGAACCAAGTTAATAGAGCAAGGAGCCAAAGGAGCCGGGGAGGTGAGCCTTGAAGACCAAAAAAAAAAAAGAGTTGTAACTGCTAATTTCTACTAAGTGAGCTCCATGTTAAGAACTGGCAAGTGTAAAAAAAAAGAACTGGCAGGTGATTATTAGTAATTAGGAGTGGAGTAAAATGTTATTTTGGAGGGTAAGAAGAAGTAAAATTCTTTACAATAGAGCTGATTAAAGAAAAAAAAAATAACACCATTCATTACAAAGAGGCAGGTGGATCTCTGTAAGTTCAAGGCCAGCCTGTTCTACATAGTGAGTTCGACACCAGCCAGGACCCTGTCTCAAAAACAAACAACAGATGCTGGGTAAATGGCTCAGTAATAAGAGCTCTGCTGCCCTTGAAGTGAACCTAGGATTGGTTTCCAGCACCCACATGGTGAATAACAACCATCATTAACTCCAGTTCCAGAGGCTCCAACACCCTCTACTGTCCTCCACAAGCACTGCACATGTGGGGTATACTTACATACATACAGGCAAACCACACATACACATAACTCAGGGGAGAAATAATTTATTGTAGCTCCCAGTTCCAGGCTACAGTCTATCACTACAGTCTAACACTACAGTCTATCACGTCCAGCAACAGGAGCTTGAGACTGCCAGTCAGGTCATGTCCACAGTGAAAAGTGGAAAGAAATGAAAACATGCATGCTTGCCTACTTACTTGCGCTAGTTTGGTTTCCTCACTTGTATACAGTTCAGGGCCTTCTGCCTCGGGGATGGTGCCACCCACAGTGGAGTGGACCTTCCCACATCAATTAGTATAATTCACCCAAAGACATGTCCACAAGCTACTTCAGTGTGAACAAAACAATCCCTCAGGACATTCTCACCCCAAGTGAGTTTAGGTGTGTATGTTCAGTTGATAATTAGAACTAATCATCAGCTATGTAGAGTTTGAGGCCAGCCAGAATTTGAGTGCCTCATGAGACCCTTTAAAAAAAAATTACCAAGTAAAATTTTCTCATCATTAATTATTTAATGTGTCTTATTAAACACTGAGCACTAGGGCTTGTGCTAAATACAGAGATGTCTATGACACATTCCCTGCCCTAAGACTCTTATAGTTTGCCAGGAGAGACACTGTTCTAGTTTCTCTTCAATTGCTGTGACAAAACACTCTGACCAGTATCAACTTGGGGAGGAAAGGGTTTATTTGGCTCATATCTCCTGGGTCGCAGTTCATCACTTAGAGAGCACAAGGTAGGAACTCAGGGCCAGAACCCAGAGGCAGGAGCTGAAGCACAGGCCATGGAGGAATGCTGCTTACTGGCTTGCTCACCTGGTCCATGCCCAGCCTGCTTTATTATACAATACACAACAACCTGCCTAGGGGTGGTACTGCCCACAGTGATCTGGACCCTTCCACATCACTCAGCAATCAAGACAATACTCTTCAGAGGTGGCCACAGGCCAGTCCAATGGAGACAATTCCCCAATTGAGGCTCCCTCAACACAGGTGTGTCAAGTTGACACTAAAGTCATCCACAATTGACCCATTGTCAACTTGACACACAAAACATCATTATTAAACCACAACCTTTCCATTTTTTGTCCCCAAGATATTATGTTAACATTAGTTTTACAACATTGGACAGTACAACCATAAAAGCCCCCCAGTCTTAAAAAAATCCAAACACTTAAAATTTCATATTCTCTTTTTTTTTCTTTTTGGTCTTTTTGAGACAGGGTCTCCCTGTAGCTCCGGCTGTCCTGGAACTCGCTATGTAGACCAGGCTGTCCTTGAACAAAGATCCGCCTGCCTCTGCCTCCCAAATGCTAGGATTAAAGGTGTGCGCCACCACACCCAGCTAGTTAAGAGACTTTTAAGAAAATATAAAATTTTAGGGCAGGAGGTAGTTACAGGTACCCAATTACCAGTTGTTTCATGGACATGAGGTAGTTTCAGTTACCCAGTTACCAGTTGTAACCTGGGGATGAGGTAGTTCCAGGTACCTGGTTGCCAGTTGTTTCATGGAATGAGGTAGTTCCAGGTACCCAGTTACCAGTTGTAACATGGGCATGAGGTAGTGACAGGTGAAGGGGCATGAGAGGCAACAACACCCTAAAGACAGCACCTAAAGGAAGTAAGGTAGAGGGGCCAGCTGGTCCTAAGTAAACAAGAGGAGGCTAAAGGAAGTAAGGTAGGTGGGCCAGCTGGTCCTAAGTAAACAAGAGGGGCTAAAGGAAGTAAGGTAGACGGGCCAGCTGGTCCTAAGTAAACAAGAGGGGCTAAAGGAAGTAAGGTAGATGGGCCAGCTGGTCCTAAGTAAACAAGAGGAGGCTAAAGGAAGTAAGGTAGGCGGGCCAGCTGGTCNTTTGTATGAATGTACTGTCTGCCTGTAGGTTTGTGCACCCATGTCATGCAATGCCTCGGAGGTCAGAAGATGGTGTCAGATTCCCCTGGAACTGGAGTTCTCTTGAAATTGGAGTTACAAATGGTTCTCAGCCACCATGTGAGTGCTGGGGATCAAACCTGTGTCCTCTGCAAGAGCAGTCGGCGCCCTTAACCGCTATGCCATCTCTCCAACCCCAAGAATATTCTTTATGATATGCTTTTCTCTTGTTTATGATAAAGTTAATGCTCATTACACCTTAATTTCTCTGATTACTTCATCATAATGGTGTATGGCACATGGAACTTCATGACTTTGGAAATGTTTTCTCTTACTTCAGCAAGCACATCATCTTCTTTTATCACTGTTCAACAATGATAGGGTTACAAATCTACCTATGTTCCTATCAGCCCCTTCTTATATCAGATGTCTGTGAGTTTATCATACTGCTCTTTCATAAGCCCATACATAGTTTTACAATTATTTCTGTAATCCTCTTGGAATTTCTCCAGTGTCTGAGATCTCTTAATACGAAACAAAACAGAGGGAAACTTGTCCAAGGCAAGTCTTTTATGACATTTCCCTGGTATATGTCAAGAGACATTCTTTTTTGTTTTAATTTCTATATGTGTATGAATGTACTGTCTGCATGCAGGTGTGTGCACCTGTGTCGTGCAATGCCACGGAGGTCAGAAGAGGGTGTCGGATTCCCCTGGAGCTGGAGTTCTCCTGGAATTGGAGTTTCAGAAGGTTCTCGGCCGCCATGTGGGTGCTGGGGATCGAACCTGGGTCCTCTGTAAGAGCGGTTGGTGCTCTTAAACGCTAGGCCATCTCTCCAGCCCCCTTCTTTTTTTTTTATAAGTGCCATTCTTAAATGACCATTATCACCCACCAAGAAAACTGTATGTTAATGAGGTGCCTTGAAGGAAGAGGAATAGATCTGAGACATTGGGTATGTCATTGGTTGTAATTGCCCTGTTGAATAGTTAGCCCTCTCCTGTGGGCTTAAAATGTACCACTTGGTAATACAAATGTTTGTGACCATATTTGTAGAATAATTAGTGCATTCATTCTTAAGGTGTGTGTCTGTGTGTGTGTGTGCATGAGTGTGTGTGTGTGTGTGTGTGTGTGTGACTACATGTATGTTAGTGTTACTACTGAATCATGGAGTCTCATCTTGTGCAAAGTCTGCCTTGGAAAAGGAATTCTTCATTCTTTTATTTTTAAGGTTTTTTAAATTTTATTTATTTTCGTATGTGTATGAATGTACTGTCTGCATGTAGGTTTGTGCACCTGAGTCGTGCAATGTCGCAGAGGTCAGAAGAGGGTGTCGGATTCCCCTGGAACTGGAGTTAAAGACAATTTTCAGCCACCATGTGGGTGCTGGGGATCGAACTCGGGTCCTCTGCAAGAGCAGTCGGTGCTCTTAACCGCTAGGCCATCTCTCCAGCCTCAGGAATTCTTCATTCTTGTATTCAGGCCCATGTACTAGGAAACATGTACATGTTCTTGCTTATGATTCTAAAATGTGCTACACACTGACTGCCTGTTGTAGCTCAAAGATCCTCATACTTGTCCTCTTGGCCAGTGATCACAATCCTGTCCCTGATGTATTCACTTTTTCCCTGTAACAAGTATCATTAAGATCTGACAGCAAGTGTGCCCCTCAAAGATTTAAGTACATACTACGTGTCTGTATACAGATGAAATTTTCCCCATTTGAGGTAAGTAGACCCTATAATGGTAAGACTGGAAAGGGCTACACAGGCCTTTATTATATTCTAATCCTAATTTCAGCACACACAGATGTATTTGGCTGCACCAGCACTCATCATGTTATTTCCATGTCTCCATCTTTCTTCGTATCATTCGAACTAGTACTGCAATGGGAGTCACGAGCTACAGACAGGGACTGCAGCTACACAATGACAGCTGGACTTCCTGTCACCACTCTTCTTTTTTCCTCATCTCATACCAAAGGTGCCCCTTTTCCCCAGTTACCCAAAACTCAGTAATTAAAACACAAAGAGGACATGCAAGATGACTTAATGGGTCAGAAAGCATGTTACCAACAAAGCTGATGAGCTGAATTCAATTCCAGGACACCACAATGGACTATAGAAGAAGAGAAAAGAAAAGAACTGATTCCTGAATGTTGTCTTCCAACCTTTGCCCATGTATCCTAGCATGTTCTCTCTCTCTCTCTCTCTCTCTCTCTCTCTCTCTCTCTCTCTCTCTCTCAAAATTTAAGAGTAAATAAAGGCCAGGTGTGGAGGCACATGTCTTTAGTCCCAGAACTCAGGAGGCAGAGGTAGGTGGATCTCTGTGAGTTTGAGAATAGCCTGGTCTACATGAATTCCATGCCGTTTAAGGCTACATGCTAAGACCCTATTTCTAAACAAATAAAATGAATAAATAATATAAAGCATATATTATTTTATAAATGTCCATTAATATTTTATTTCAATGAATTCCTTCAACATTTTAATTAAATGTTGTAAATAGTATTTGGTATGAAATTTCAGATAAATTCAGTGTATATTCAATGCACTTTTGTTATGCTGACAGGCTGGTTGCTCTTCTTTTACCTCCCAGAATATAGATCTGTCCACCAATACAGTCCTGTGGGAGAGAAAACTACATATTCTCTAAATGAGAGTCTTTATACTGACCGTATGCCTTAGTGGACAAGGATGCCAGAAGTTCCTTTCATGGTAAATAGGCTAAGTCATCTGTCCGTTAAGGTTCTGGCTTCTCATGAGTGCAAGGAGTTACCAAATTTGGAGATTCACCATCTGTCATGGTATTTGTCCAAGATCATTCTAAGTGTGTTGCACTGAACATGACTGAATAGCAGAGGAGTAGGGACGGTGTAATCTCTCACAGCTTGTACATGTGGTCTGAAATGCCGAGGGCTGAAGTCTGTGTTTACCATCTGCTGCTTCTTCTGGTCCCTTGAGGTTCCTATTTGGGTTTCAATTAATTTTTATTGAGGAAGTGCCTATAGAGTCTGGATAATACCCCAAATCCTTTTCCTCATGTTTCTTTGGAGTACTGGATCTGAGTTTCCATATTTGGGGCGATTCTCTGAAGTCTTTTTGGAAACCTGTGAAGATCTTTTCCCTGAGGCCAGAATGTACAGTTTGAAGTGTTGAAAACAAAACTTGGCAGGCACGTGAGTGGGCTTGCATTCAGATTAGCACAACCTTTTACTAGAGTCACAGGTGGCACAGCACAAGTGTCTTGATGGGAGACTCTAGACTATCTTAAAATCAAACATCAGACCTGTGGTTTGTCTGTTTGGCCACTAGGATAGAATCTTGATTGGCTGCAGCATGGAGTTAGTCAGTATGTTCATATTCTGTCTTTCAGCCATTGCCTGAGGTGATTTGTAGCTCAATTTAGGTTGTGTGTTGGTTGGCTTCCGTTGTCAACTTGACACACCTGGGAAGAGGGAACCTGAATTGAAGAATTTTCTCCATCATAATGGCTTGTGGCCATGTCTGTGAAGCATCCTCTTAATTGTGCCTAGCCCACTATGGGTGTTGTCATCCCTGGGAAATTGAGCCTGGGTAAGAAAAGTAGCTGAGAAAGCCTTAGTGATCAAGCCAGTAGCACAAGTACTAAATGGTCTCTGCTTCAGTTCCTGCCCTTGCGTTCCTGAGTTGGGTTTCTCCCCAGTCTTCTGTCAATAATGGTCTGTCATGTGAAATAAAACTTTTCTTCCCAATTTGTTTTGGTCAGAGTGTTATCACAGTAACAGGAAACAAACTATAACTGGTGGTAAGTAAAGGCTATTTGAAGCAGATGAGTATCACCTCAGATTTCTTGAAAGTAAACTCTCTTACAAGTGTGGGTCTTGGAGGGTTCCAAGGAGGAATGTCTGATCTTGGGAACATGAATTTAAACGTGAGCACTGATTATCCCATGAATCCAGAAGAGAGCTCCATATTTCAGTGCTTTTAGATTTTGGAGCTCAAAGGAAAGAACTCTTCTTTTAGGCTTACTTGGTATTGCATTGTATGTCTTCTGTAATTTTTTCATTGCATATTTAGGTCTTACATAATATGTTGTATTCATAGTAATTAAAGTTAACATGTAGTTTACGAGCTTCTGAGTCTCTGAATCAGGGAAGTTCTACAGAAGCTACCAACTCCATCAACTGATTTCAACTCAATAATGGTCATATGATACAAGTTAAATATTGATGTAAACAGATTTGCCTTTTATAGATGCTAGATTGGGGCTTATTTTAGCTTAGAAATCTGAGTTTTAGATTTTTCATTTTCTTCATAATATCTGTATCATACAGTTAACTCTTGATCCAACCTGCATAAAACCTTGATAACTTGATTCCTAGAAGGGTTTGATGATACCTCAGATACCTGGCCTTCCATGGACCAAAATAAAGGAGACAAGTCAGGAGCTTAGTTTTCTTGAAATCACCTGATCTTAAAATCATTCTTCTGATCAGGTAGGATTGTTCACTTAACTACAATTACATATGTGCACATTGTTTACACAGAAGGCGATTTTATTTAATATCTAAGAACTGATCCCTAAGATTATGACTTTTGCCTGCTAAGAAAGATTTGATCTTACAGTCTTTAAAACATTAATTATAGGAACAATGAAGACTGTCGCAGTCAGTTACGTCTGTGGATGATCAAACTGAGTGTATCTAGGATTTCATGAAGATATTCCAGTCAGCTGTCAGCAAGCCTACACACACCATATTGTTCAGAACAGCAAAGCATGTAGTTTCTTACTTTTGGCTATGGAGTATCTGAGAAGAGAGAATTTGAACACACACTTTTCCTGGGGTATTATAACAGAAGTTTTTTTTATATCCCTTTTACTAACTGAAGGGGCATGAGAGGCAACAACATCCTAAAGATGGCACCTAAAGGAAGTAAGGTAGATGGGCCAGGCTTGTTTACAACACAGGGGCCCTTATCCACTGGTCTTAAGTAAACAAGACAGCAGCCTAAAGGAAGTAAGATAGAAGGCACATAAAGGAAGTAAGGTAGGTGGGCCAGGCTTGTTTACAACTGAGGGGCCCTTATCAGCTGGTCTTAAGTAAACAAGACAGCAACTAAAGGAACTAAGGTAGACAGGACCAGCGGGTTCTAAGTAAACAAGATGGGGCTAAAGGAAGTAAGGTAGGTGGGCCAGCTGCTCCTAAGTAAACAAGAGGGGCTAAAGGAAGTAAGGTAGGTGAGCCAGCTGGACCTAAGTAAACAAGGGGGGCTAAAGGAAGTAAAGTAGGTGGGCCAGGTGGTCCTAAGTAAACAAGAGGGGGCTAAAGGAAGTAAGGTGGGTGGGCAAGCTGGTCCTAAGTAAAGAAGAGGGGGCTAAAGGAAGTAAGGTAGGTGGGCCAGGTGGTACTAAGTAAACAAGAGGGGGCTAAAGGAAGTAAGGTAGATGGGCCAGGTGGTCCTGAGTAAACAAGAGGGGGATAAAGGAAGTAAGCTGGGCGGGCCAGCTGGTCCTAAGTAAACAAGGGGGGCTAAAGGAAGTAAGGTGGGTAGGCCAGCTGGTCCTAAGTAAACAAGGGGGGGCTAAAGGAAGTAAGGTGGGTGGGCCAGCTGGTCCTAAGTAAACAAGAGGGGGCTAAAGGAAGTAAGGTGGGTGGGCCAGCTGGTCCTAAGTAAACAAGAGGGGGCTAAAGGAAGTAAGGTAGGTGGGCCAGCTGGTCCTAAGTAAACAAGAGGGGGCTAAAGGAAGTAAGGTAGGTGGGCCAGCTGGTCCTAAGTAAACAAGAGGGGGCTAAAGGAAGTAAGGTAGGTGGGCCAGCTGGTCCTAAGTAAACAAGAGGGGGCTAAAGGAAGTAAGGTAGGTGGGCCAGCTGGTCCTAAGTAAACAAGAGGGGGCTAAAGGAAGTAAGGTAGGTGGGCCAGCTGGTCCTAAGTAAACAAGAGGGGGCTAAAGGAAGTAAGGTAGGTGGGCCAGCTGGTCCTAAGTAAACAAGAGGGGGCTAAAGGAAGTAAGGTAGGTGGGCCAGCTGGTCCTAAGTAAACAAGAGGGGGCTAAAGGAAGTAAGGTAGGTGGGCCAGCTGGTCCTAAGTAAACAAGAGGGGGCTAAAGGAAGTAAGGTAGGTGGGCCAGCTGGTCCTAAGTAAACAAGAGGGGGCTAAAGGAAGTAAGGTAGGTGGGCCAGCTGGTCCTAAGTAAACAAGAGGGGGCTAAAGGAAGTAAGGTAGGTGGGCCAGCTGGTCCTAAGTAAACAAGAGGGGGCTAAAGGAAGTAAGGTAGGTGGGCCAGCTGGTCCTAAGTAAACAAGAGGGGGCTAAAGGAAGTAAGGTAGGTGGGCCAGCTGGTCCTAAGTAAACAAGAGGGGGCTAAAGGAAGTAAGGTAGGTGGGCCAGCTGGTCCTAAGTAAACAAGGGGGGCTAAAGGAAGTAAGGTGGGCGGGCCAGCTGGTCCTAAGTAAACAAGAGGGGGCAAATGGAAGTAAGGTGGGTGGGCCAGCTGGTCCTAAGTAACAAAGGGGGCTAAAGGAAGTAAGGTGGGTGGGCCAGCTGGTCCTAAGTAAACAAGGGGGGGCTAAAGGAAGTAAGGTGGGTGGGCCAGCTGGGCCTAAGTAAACAAAGGGGGCTAAAGGAAGTAAGGTGGGTGGGCCAGCTGGTCCTAAGTAAACAATGGGGGCGAACGGAAGTAAGGTGGGTGGGCCAGCTGGTCCTAAGTAAGCAATGGGGGCGAACGGAAGTAAGGTGGGTGGGCCAGCTGGTCCTAAGTAAACAATCGGGGTTACAGGAAGTAAGGTGGGTGGGCCAGCTTGTCCTAAGTAAACAAGACGGGGCTAATGGAAGTAAGGTGGGAGGGCCAGCTGGTACTAAGTAAACAAGGGGGGCTAAAGGAAGTAACGTGTGTGGACCATCTGGTCCTAAGTAAACGAGAGGGGGCTAAAGGAAGTAAGGTGGGTGGGCCAGGTGGTCCTGAGTAAACAAGAGGGGGCTAAAGGAAGTAAGGTTGGCGGGCCAGCTGGTCCTAAGTCAACAAGGGGGAGCTAAAGGAAGTAAGGTGCACTGGCCAGCTGGTCCTAAGTAAACAAGAGGAGGCTAAAGGAAGTAAGGTAGACAGGGCCAACCAGTTCTAAGTAAACAAGAGGGGCTAAAGGAAGTAAGGTGGGCGGGCCAGGTGATCCTGAGTAAACAAGAGGGGGCTAAAGGAAGTAAGGTAGGTGGGCCAGCTGGTCCTAAGTAAACAAGAGGGGGCTACAGGAAGTAAGGTAGGTGGGCCAGCTGGTCCTAAGTAAACAAGAGGGGGCTAAAGGAAGTAAGGTGGGTGGGCCAGCTGGTCCTAAGTAAACAAGAGGGGGCTAAAGGAAGTAAGGTGTGTGGGCCAGGTGGTCCTGAGTAAACAATAGGGGGTTAAAGGAAGTAAGGTGGGTGGGCCAGCTGGTCCTAAGTAAACAAGGGGGGCTAAAGGAAGTAAGGTGGGTGGGCCAGCTGGTCCTAAGTAAACAAG
>VZQC01014815.1:1610848-1624047 GCA_009823505.1 Rhizomys pruinosus | reverse complement strand
CTTCCTCTATTTCTATGATGTGGAGGTTTGATCTTTTCACAGTGTCCCACAGTTCCTGGTTGTTCCACTTTTGTGTATTTTTAAATTTTTCATAATCTTTTTTTTTTTTTGTCTTTTTTGAGACAGGGTCTCCCTGTAGCCCCAGCTGGCCTGGAACTCACTCTGTAGACCAGGCTGGCCTTGAACTCACAAAGATCCGCCTGCCTCTGCCTCCTGAGTGCTAGGATTAAAGGCATGTGCCACCATGCCCAGCAATTTTTCATAATCTTTACTTGAGGTTTTTAGTTGTTCTGTGTTATCTTCCAGGTCTGATATTCATTGTTCTGTTTCTTCCATTCTGCTTCTGAGGCTTTTTCCATTCCTTTCCTGTTGATTGGATGAGTGTTTGATTTCTTTTTTCATTTCCTCTTCTGATTTCTTTAGTATTTCTACTTCCTTTTGGAGCTTCTCAATCTCTTCCTGTAGCTCTTTGTTTCGATGGTTGGTTTCCTTATCTTTTTCAACATGGGATCTTTTCAGTGTTTCCACTTCCTTCTGGAGTTTGTCATTCTCTCTCTCTTGGTCCTTCTTGAGTTCTTCATTCTCTTTTCTTAATTCTTTGATTTGCTCTTTGTAATCTTGTATTTCTTTAAGTATGTTCAGAATTGTACTTCTAATATCTGTTTCCTGGGCCATCCCCAGGGGGATCCCACTGTAGGAATCTTCAACAGGGTTGGTAGAGCTTGATGTGGGATTATCCTGCACCTTTCCCATGTTGTCTCTTCTTTGGGTCCCTGGCATATGGGCTTCTTCTTGCCTGTATTCCAATGTGAATCCCAAATGCCTCTTCACTGTGTTGAAGGCTTGCTTTGCTGGCCTCCTTCAGATGCCTTCCTTGTTTGATTGGTTGATTTGTTTTTCTCCTTCACTCCTTGCTTATGGATTGTTGAGTTCTCTAAGCTCTAGGCTTTCTATGGGAAGTCCAACTCACTCTTCCCTTTCTGTTCTGAAGGTTCTCCAAAGAATCCACTTGGTAAATAAAATTAAAAAAAGGGGGGGGGCTGGAGAGATGACCTAGTGGTTAAGAGCGCCGACCGCTCTTACAGAGGACCCGGGTTTGATCCCCAGCACCCATATGGCAACTGAGAACCGTCTGAAACTCCAATTCCAGGGGAACTTCAGTTCCAGGGGAATCCGAGACCCTCTTCTGACCTCCGCGGCATTGCACGACATGGGTGAACAAACTTGCATGCAGACAGAGCATTCATACACATACAGAAATAAATAAAATTAAAAAAAAAAGAATCCACTTGGACATTCCTTCCTTTGGTAATCCCAGTTGGTGCATTGTGTGTGTGTGTGTGTGTGTGTGTGTGTGTGTGTGTGTGCTTTACCTGTGCTTCAGGTGGTCTTGGGAGATCCCCAATCTCAATCTCAAGACTCACACAAACCCACCTTTTATACCAGCTGGGAGGATAACTCTGCCCCCACAGCCACACCAGCCAATCAGGTCAAAGATCAACAAAGACAAGGAAATCCAATCAAACAATCTGCCTGGCTGAAGCATCCAGTTCTTACCTGTGCTTCAGGTGGTCTTGGGAGATCCCCAATCTCAATCTCAGGACTCACACAAACCCAACTTTTACAACAGCTGGGAGGATAACTCCGTCCCCACAGCCACACCAGCCAATCGGGCCAAAGATCAACAAAGACAAGGAAATCCAATCAAACAATCTACCTGGCTGAAGCACCCAGCTCTTACCTGTGCTTCAGGTGGTCTTGGGAGATCCCTGATCTCCAACTCATTGGCTTTTAATGAAGTTTATGGCTCCTCTGCTATTCCCAGATATTTTTGGGGGGGATCTTTTTGAGACAGGGCCTCCCTTTAGTTATTCTCAGATCTCATCACTCCTCTTGTGACCTAAGCATATGACCTTGATCTTTCAGGACCCCAGGTTGCCCTCCACCCAACATAGTGAATATGAGTGTGCTTCATTAACGTATCAAAGCATTGAAATCAACAGTATTTGTATTCATATTCTTTGGAAGCAGTAAGAATAATCGTGCTTGACTTGTGTCTATGAGCTACTTTAGGCTTAAGGATGAAAGCACAAGATTTTCTGATAAAGGGAGGAGGAATCTCTCTTAACTTCTATTTTCCAAATTGTTGCTGGAGACAGTGTTTGAATAGAAGTATGAGTGAGGTCTGGCTTAGTAGCATAGTTCCATCAGACATTAGAAGGAACAGGTGTTTCAGAGTTCAGGTCCACTCCACCATAAAACTATCCTGGAGCTAGAGAGATGGCTCAGGGGTAAAAATAAAAGCATTTGTTGCTCTTCCAGATGCCTGGGCTTCAGTTCCCAGCACTCCCATGGTGGCCAATGACCATTCCTAACTCCAGTTCCAGGAGATCCAGTGCCCTCTTCTGGCTTCTCTGGGTATTGTATACATTTATATACTTTTTTGCAGCCAAAACATTCATAAAAAATGATGCCGGGCATGGTGGTGCATGCCTTTAATCCCAGCACTCAGGAGGCAGAGGTGGATCTCTGTGAGTTCAAGGCCAGCCTGGTCTACATACTGAGTTCCAGGACAGCTGGGGCTACAGGGAGACCCTGTCTCAAAAAGACACAAAAAAATTTTTTTAAAGACTCTGACTCTGAGAGTTTGGTTGTTCCTTTATTTAGGTGTAAGTGTAATGTAGCTTAGTAACGCTGCATTACAGTGCTCTGTGTGAGAAAGAGTCTCTACTCAGAACTCACAGGGCTTTGTTGGAGCAGGTCTAAGGAAAAAGAGAAATATAGACACTCAGCCCTACATTGTAAGTTGTATGATGTAGAGTGCAAGGGTTTCCTTGATAGCGTGCACCAGGGCAATAACTCAGGGTTAAACACCTGAAAAATCCTGTGGAAACAGACTTGTTGGATATTCTCAGTCATGCACAAGGGAAAATGATACGCCAAGGAGCAGGCTTGGGAGCATAGTTCTGTGAGACATCAGAAGGAATGGTACAGGCACTGCATCGCTCAAGCATCCAGATACTAAGCATCTTAATTGACGGAGGTAGAACTCTGGGCAGGTGGCCTTAGGTTCCCAGACCCAGTTTTGTTAATACTGCTTCCCAATTAACATTTCAGGTACCTGGCTGATCACGGTGGTGCACACCAGTAATCCCAGTGCTCAGGAGGCAGAGGCAGAAGGATCTCTGTGAGTTCAAGACCAGCTGGGGCTACAGGGAGACCCTGTCTCAAAAAGACCCCAAAAATTAAAGTATAATTCCAGGTACCATCACCAGCAACATGGCTAAGCTTGATTCCCAAGAGTTGTCCTGTGTCTCAGAGCTAATATCAATGCATAGAGTTCTTCCACTTTCTCTTCCAGTTATTGTTGAAATTCTCATAGAAAAGAGTCTCCAGCTATGGATCTCTACCTCTCTGTTTACCAAATGAGGCCGGAGTGTAGCTCCATAGAACAAGTGCTCAGCATACGTGAGGTCTGGGTTCAGTCTCAGCACCAGGAAGGGAGAAAGGGAGTGACCAACCCTAGTATGTGTAAAAGAAGTTGTGCCAGAGATAAGCCTGTCATTTCTTTTTTTCTTTCTTTCTTTTTTTTTGCCTTTTTGAGACAGGGTCTTCCTTTAGTCCCAGCTGGCCTAGAGCTTGCTGTATAGACCAGGCTGGCCTTGAACTCAACAGAGATCTGCCTGCGTCTGCCTTCCGAGTGCTGGGATCAAAGGCGTGCGCACCACACCTGGCAAGTCTGTGATTTCAAAGTGAGATTAGAAGCCAGGGGCTTGGGAGCACGAGTTTATAATCCCAGGACGAAGAAGGTTGAGGCCAGGGGAATGGAGAGGTCATGTTTATCTGGATAACACAGACCCTGTTTGAGAGAAGGAAAAACAGGACTCAAGACAAGATGGAATGGGAGCCGAGGCTCTAATGTATTTGCCATGCAAACATGAGACTCTGAGCTTGGATCACCAGAATTCATATAAAACCCAGGTGTGGCAATAAGGACCTGTAATGTAGCATTGGGGGTGGGGGGAGAGACAGGAGCAGCCCCAGAGCCCCCTGGCAAGCTAATCTTGCTGAATTGATGGGCTCCAGGTTGAGTGAGAGACCCTGTCTCAAAAAATAAGGTGGAAGAAAGGTGTGGTGGCACATAACTTTAATTTCAGCACTCAGGAGACACAGGCAGGTAGCAGTTTGTGAGTACAAGGCCACCCTAATCTACACAGTCCCAAGCCAGCTAAGACTACATAAGACACACACACACACACACACACACACACACACCAAACAGCAAACAAGTGGACAGTGATGATAATGGAAGATACCTGACCTGATCTATGGCCTCAACACCTACATGCACACATACATGCCCATGTACCACACACACTAAACATGTTGCATACATATGAACAATCTATCTATCTATCATCTATCTATCTATCTATCTATCTATCTATCTATCTATCATCTATATCACAAATAAAAAAAGAAAGATGTAATGAATGTAAGTGCTACAATACCCACAAAGGATTGATGTATACCCAGCTGAGGAAATCTGTAAAGAATGAAGATTGTGAGGTTGGGGAAACAGCTCATCAGTTAGGAGCATTGGTTGGGGCCCCTGGCTCATCCCTGTGCAGGCTGGAAAGCCCCAGCCTGTCCCTGCTTAGCCTGCTCCTGCCCACACTGGAAAGTCCCAAATACCCGGATGGCACCAGGGCCAGGTTCCAGGTGACTGATGCAGCCTGTTCCCCTGGCGCTGCCAGCTCTCCCAAGTGCTCACCCAGGTGCTCAGCCTGTGAACATACATGGAAACAAACCAGCTCCTGATTGACAGGTCACCTCTCCTCACCCTGCACCTGTAAAACCCTCCTGCCTTGGGCCTGGGCACAACTTCCCTGGCCCCATTCTTTGGGACCTGTGAACCTCGCCTGAGAATTGCACTAATAAACCTACGTTTGTTTGTTACCAATCTGGTCTGATCTGGTTGCTTTGTGTTGAGCAAGCCTTTCATCTGGTGCTGAAACCTGGGAGGAATCGAGCCCTCTGCCTGGTGGGCTGGGCCCCTGGACATGGGGGACCACGCCTCTTCCATCTTATGCCTGACATGGTCCACTTTTGATTTGAGTAAGTTGCCTATCTCTGGCTGTTGCCTTCTGGGTCGCTGTCTGAAATTCAAGACCATACAAGGACAGACCCTTCTCTGTTTTCTGTTTAACTGGGAACCTTGGTGGATCGGGAGACATCCCCTCCCTGGGGGTACCCCTCGCTGTCCAGCCTCTGATCACTGTGGGAAACTCCCAGTCTTGATCCTTGCCCTATGGCTTAGGCTTTACCATGGGCAATTCTGAATCCAAACCCATCCCACAGACACCAAAATTTTTCTGTGTTCTGAAAGTGCTTAATTTTTTTTACTTTCAGTGGCTTGGCCCCTGTATATGTTACACAACCAATCGTGGTGGCCTCCAGAGGGCGCTTTGATTTCAAAACCCTCTGAGACCTTGAGAATTTTTGCTGCTACGACAAATGGTGTGAGCTCCCATAAGTAGGCTTTTTGGGAACTGAGCTCTTGCCCCTCCCTCTGCAGCCACTGCTTTACAGTTCAGGTCCTCCTGGCCAGGGCTGCCCCTCCTGCCGACATCCTTCTGATTTCCTTTCCCTTGAGGACCAGAACTCTGACTCTTCACTAATGGGGCCCCGAGTCCCTGGCTCCCCCACCTCCCCATGCCTCGCTGTCCTGTCAGCCTCTCCCATGCCAGTCTCCAGCCTCCCTACTTCCTCTTCCTCTCCTTCTGTGCCTCAGCGACCCTGGTCACCCCCACCCTTTCTGCCCCACACTGCCCCCTGGTCCCTGTTGTTGCACTGGCTCCCTCCCCAAGATTTGTCGCCTGTAGCTTGCCGCATGTGGTCTTGCCAGACTCCTCCCCTGGCTCTCCAATGCCCGTTCTTTGAGGTGGCCGGGGCTGAGGGCATTTGCCCGAGTACATGTCCCCTTCTCCCTACAGGACCTCTCTCAAATTGAAAAACTCTTGTGTTAGGACCAGGTCAGAAAGAGTTAATCTAGTTGAAACAAGCCTGATTCCTGCCGGGCGTGGTGGCGCACGCCTTTAATCCTAGCACTTGGGAGGCAGAGGCAGGCGGATCTTTGTGAGTTCAAGGCCAGCCTGGTCTACAGAACGAGTTCCAGGACAGCTGGGGCTACAGGGAGACCCTGTCTTGAAAAGACTAAAAAAGAAAAAAAAAAAAAAAAAGAAAGAAACAAGCCTGATTCCCATGACGACCTTAACCACAAGAATACAGTCCGACCCTGAGTTCCCAGTTTCCACAGCTACCTGAGGTCAGGATGAACTTTGCCAGCCCTGAAAGAGTGCTTCCGACCCCCAAGAAGCCATTCTCTCCGAGGGGCTTCACGCTGCTAAACACAACCAATCAGGTTAAAGGTCACCACTGCTTGCATTGTGTTTTTATAGCCAGGCAATTGTGTATGTATGATGTCATCAAATTCCTCTAGTTTGTGGTTTTTGTCTTTAAAAGGTCTCTGTAACAGACAGTGGAGGTGGCGCTCATCCCTGACACATCAACAATTGGCTCCCTTGATGTGTCAGTTTTCTTAATTGGGTTCTGTTGCACCAGCAAATTAAATAAATTTTGTATCAATCTGTGGCCCCTCATTGGTTAATTTTGTGAGTGTGGCAGTTTGAGTCCAACACTTGGGCTCTTTCTTGGCCAATCCCTTGGTTTACATCAGAGTTTTGCTACCTCTCTTGAGCTTATGACCTCACCTGGCACGATCTCTATGTAATCCTGACCTCCACCCTTACCCCTCCGGAGCGTGAGTTCAGGCAGTGGCAAGGCAATATGCAGACGGGACCCACTTGGTTGATAACTCAGTCCCTCGTGGGTGCCATGGTGGTGCTGGCCAAGGAGCCCAACTGGGATTATCATCCAGGCCAAAATGTCTGCCAGAGAAGGGATCTTATGGTCTGATGCCTTCTTCAACGTATGTTGGCTGTATCTAATAAGGTAGTTAATTTTGACAAACTCCTGGAAGTCACCCAACAGTCTGATGAACATCCAGCCATTTTCCTCAGGAGTTGATGGAGCCTCCTCTCTCCCACCCAGGACCTTGCCACTGCCCTGCTCCCTGGCCAGATGTTTTCTCTTCCCACTCCTTTAGTCATACCTTCCTGCCCAGTGTCCTTACTTGGCTGTGACATCCTCTGCCGCTTTGGGGCCACACTCTCCTTGGTACTGCTAACCTCCTTGAATTCTCACCTCCTTCTCCCTCCGTATCAGGACAAACAGCTAGAGAAAAACAGGGCTTTCCTCTCTCACAGCGGCCAAGCAAGGTTACAGCAACCTTTTCCCAGAGTGTAGGATGGTGGTCAAGCGTGAAGACTTCTCCTGGTGCCAGGTCCAAGCTGACTACGTCTCACAATCACTCAGGCTTAAACTTCCTTTTCTCTTTACAATCCCCATTCTTTTTTATTTTTATTATGTGTATGTATTTTTTTTTTTTTTGCCAGCCTGTATGTATGTGCACCACATGTGTGTAATGCCATCAGTGCTCACCCATGCGCTTCCTCCCTATTGTCCACACCCTGTTGCCTACTTCCCCTCACTGTTTTGCCAAAGCAGCCATATTGTTGCTGGCTGTTGTGCTCCTGAGTCAGATGCCAGATGCTGTGTCCTAAAATAAGACCTCACTTATCTTTATTGGAGTCCTGAAAAAAAATTTTGGGGGGGGTCTTTTTGAGACGGTCTTCCTGCAGCCCCAGTTGTCCTCTGTGTAGACCAGGCTGGCTTTGAACTCACAGAGATCCGCCTGCCCCCCCCCCCCCGAAGTTGCTGGGATTAAAGGCTTGCGCTACCACGCCCGTCTGGAGTCTAGAATATGTTTGCACTGCAGGGAGTCCCCTCAAAATGAACCTAACAGTGACAACTAAGAGAAGAGGCTTTGTTCATAGAGTTTTGAATACCCTCGTTATTCATGTGCTTGCTCACAGATGAATAGAAAGCAGACTTCCGGTTTTTATGACATTCTTGTGTAGTCCAGACTGGCCTCAGACTAGTCGCTGAGGATGGTCTTAAACGTCTCGTCTTCCTCCCTCTACCTCCCAAGTGCTGGGATTACAGGAGTGCACCACCCTGCATAGTCTCTGTTCAGTGTTCTGTGCATGATAGGTAGGCATTCTAAGAACTGAGCTTCATCCTGAGCCCAATACGCAGCTTAAAATTTTTGCCTTTTTTTTAAGGTATAAAATAAAACTTAAAAAATTTTTAATTTATTTATTATTTTTTATGTGTATGAGTGTACTGTCTGCATGTAGGTTGGTGTACGCGTGTCGTGCAATGCCGTGGAGGTCAGAAGAAGGCGTCGGATTCCCCTGGAACTGGAGTTAAANCTCTGCTGTTGTTCCTTCCAATCTGTACCACTTCAACATATGCATATATATATATATATATATATATATATATATATCACTTATACTAAAATTATATAATCTGTACACAAACTGTCATTTCCATATCCTATTTCAGGATTCACATTTTTCCTTTTTAAATTTATATTACTCTAAAATATGCCTCTACCCATTATACCAAGATAACTAAGTCTAAAAAATAAGCGGTCAGTTAATTCTAGAGCCTGTCAAAGGATTTACATTATCAGAGAACAGTTGCTTTCAGGAAAATAACATTGACAATGTTGCTCAGTTTGCCTTACAACTTGGTGCTTGGTGCTAGCATCCACAAATGAGGGACACCATTCCTCGTTTGCTTTTCTGGGACTGTGTTACTTCACTTAGCATAATATCTTCTAGTTGCATCCATTTACCTGCAAAGTTTATCTTTCTTTCTTTCTTCCTTCCTTTCTTTCTTTCTTTCTTTCTTTCTTTCTTTCTTTCTTTCTTTCTTTCTTTTTTTTTCTTCCTTCCTTCCTTCCTTCCTTCCTTCCTTCCTTCCTTCCTTCCTTCCTTCCTTCCTTTCTTTCAGCATGGTGTTCCTATATCCCCAGCTTGCCTATGATAGAGCAGGCTGGCCTTGAACTCACAGACTCACAGAGATGCACTTGCTTCTGCCTTCTCAGTGCTGGGATTAAAGGCATGTGCCGCCACGCCCCACAGTATTTTTCTTTTTAAAAGTAATTTATGGGGGCTGGAGAGATGGATCAGCAGTTAAGAGCACTGGCCGCTCTTGCAGAGGACCCAGCACCCACATGTAGCTAACAACTGTCTTCAACTCCAGTTCCAGCGGAATCTGACACCTTCTTCCGACTGTGGCATTGCATGACACAGGTATACTCACATACATGCAGGCAATATACTCATACACATAAAGTAAATATAATAAATAAAATATTAAAAACATTGAAAAACAATTTATGGAGAGCTTTCATATTGATTCATACAGCACATTTTTTTTAAATGCTGGGAATTTAACTCAGAGCCTTATGAATGCTAAGCACATGTTATACCACTGTTTTATCATTACAGATATTCAATAAACCTATTGACCATTTTATCTAGTTGTTTATCAGGGAATATTTCCAGAGTTAGAATGTCTTAGCAGGGCCCAGCGAGATGGCTCAGCAGTTAAAAGACCTGGGTTCAGTTCCCAGGACCCACACGGCAACTAATAACACCTATAACTCTAATTCCAGGGCATCTGAAATCCTCTTGTGGCTTCCACAGGCACTGCATACATAGGTTGCACAAATACCCACTCAGGCCGGGCGTGGTGGTGCACGTCTTTAATCCTAGCACTCGGGAGGCAGAGGCAGGCGGATCTTTATGAGTTCAAGGCCAGCCTGGTCTACAGAGTGAGTTCCAGGACAGCTGGGGCTACAGGGAGACCCTGTCTTGAAAAGACCAAAAAAACCAAAATAGAACAAACAAATAAAAAAAACCAAATACCCACTGGGTGTGGTGGCACACTCCTTTAGTCCTAGCACTTGGGAGGCAGAGGCAGGTAGATCTTTGTGAGTTCAAGGCCAGCCTGGTCTACAGAGTGAGTTCCAGGACAGCTGGGGCTACAGGGAGACCCTGTCTTGAAAAGACAAAAAAAAACCCAAAAACAACCCCCCCCCACAAATACCCACTCAGGCGCACACACACACATACAACCAATCAGTCAGTCAGTCAGTCAGTCAGTCAGTCAGTCAACCAATCCATAATGTCTGGGAAAAGGCCCATGCATCTTTTTTCTTTTTCGTCTTTTTGAAACAGTGTCTTACATGCAGGCAAAATACCCATACACATAAAATAAAGCTAAATAATTAAGAAATAAAAAGGAAAAAAACTTTTTTTTGGTCTTTTCGATACAGGGTTTCCCTGTAGCCCCAGCTGTCCTGCAACTCACACTGTAGACCAGGATGGCCTTGAACTCACAAAGATCCGCCTGCCTCTGCCTCCCAAGTGCTAGGATTAAAGGTGTGCACCTACGCTTGGCTCAGGAAAGAAAATTTTTATATAACCACTGATTTGTGTTTTATTGTATGTTTTGTGTCTGCTAGCACAGTGTCTTTACCAGTGCTGTTCTTCAAATATGATTGGCTATTCCAAGCATTTATTCTTCATGAAATCTGAAGACACTCTGTCAAATCTTGCCTCTCACTTTCCTCTATGAATTCCATTTGTTTCTTTGCTTGGTCGGAGTCTGGTTATATAGTTCAGGTTAGACTGAACTCACCATATAGCCATGCTGGCCTTGAATACATGATCCTCCTACCTCAGTTTCCCAAGTGCTGGTCTTGCAGGTGCTCAACACACCTGGGGCCATTATATAGAATCTTTGTTTGATATTTTGAGACAGGTCTCCCTGTAGACCCAGCTGGCCTGGAGCTTGCTCTGTAGATGATGTTGGCCTTGAGCTCACAGACAGGCACCTGCCCTGCCTCTTGTATGCTGGGATTAAAGGTGTGTGCTACTATACCATCTTCTTTCTAAATCTAGTTCCTTTGAGGTGCATCCTTTAATTCTGTGTCATCTGTTCTTTGTTCTTTCAGACATTTCCTACTGTCCTGGTCATGTTCACAAAGAAGCTGAGAACATGTTGTCTTGTCCTCTTCACCGCCACTGTCTGGCCTTGATATCAGTCATACCGTCTTCACTAGAGTCCTAAGATATTTGCCTCTGCCTTATACCTTCATATTCTGCCATGTTCCCTCTTTCAAGTCAGAAACTGAAGTATCTAAACCTTTATCTTTACAAGGAACAGGTTAGTCCGACATTACATTCACACTAATAAAAGCCACCAGACCTTTGAGCTAGGTCCATAAAAATCATGTTGCTCAAAGCATAGCCATCTATAACAATACCTTATATTACTTCCTTATGACTCGGTTTCCAACAAGGTGACAGGAAGAGCAGGGGCTAGCTGCTTCCTGCCAGCCTAGAGGGCTGCACCGCAGAACAGGTGTGGCCTTCGCAGATCCCAGGTTTTGTCAAAGCTGCTGGCCTCCTTCCCGTCCCACTCAGGGTTAGCAAATTTCTTTCTGGGAAGAGAGGAAGGCCTTTTGAGATTTATTACCTTGGAATTTTAATAAGCAGTAGAAATGTCTTCTTTGGTAGTCATTTTCTTTCTTTCTTTCTTTCTTTCTTTCTTTCTTTCTTTCTTTCTTTCTTTCTTTCTTTCTTTCTTTCTTTCTTTCTTTTTCTTCCTTCCTTCCTTCCTTCCTTCCTTCCTTCCTTCCTTCTTTCCTTTTCTTTTCTTTCTTTATTTTTTTTGAGACAGGGTCTCTCTTTAGCCCAGCTGGCCTGGAACTGACTCTATAGACCAGGCTGGCCTTGAACTCACAAAGATCTGCCTGCCTCTGCCTCCCAAGTGCTAGGATTAAAGGCGTGCGCCACCACACCTGGCTAAAAAGTTATTTTTATGGGGGCTGGAGAGATGGCCTAGTGGTTAAGAGCCCTGACTGCTCTTGCAGAGGACCTGGGTTCGATTCCCCAGCACCCACATGGCGGCTGAGAACCGTCTTTAACTCCACCCTCTTCTGACCTCCACAGCTTTGCACCACATGGGTGCACAAACCTACATGCAGACAGTACATTCATACACATAAAAAATAAATAATTAATTAAAAAAAATAATAAAAAGTTTTTAAATGTGAATATGTGTTTGCCTGCTTGTGTGTGCACCACATGTGTGCATTGCCCACAGAGGACAGAAGAGGGCATCAGATCCCTTGGAACTGGATTTCATGGACAATTGTTAACCAGCATGCAGGTGCTGAGAACTGAACCTGGTTCTTCTGTAGGAGCAGCCAGGGCTTTAACCACTAAGCCAGCTGTCCAGCCTTAACTTTGTTTTTTTACTTAAAAAACTGCATTTATTTTTGTGTATATGTGTACGTGTGGGTATACACGTGTGGGGGTGTGTGAGCCACAGCACATGTGTGGAGGTCAGAGGCCAACTTGAGCGAGTCTGTTGTCTCCTTCCACCATGTGGATTGGACTCAGGTCATCCAGTTGGGTAACAAGTGCCTTTACTCACTGAGCTGTCTTGAGTTAGAGTTTAGCTGTGTAGGTCTGGCTGACCTCAAAGTCATGGTGATCCGCTTCTTTAGTCTCCTAAGTGCTGGGATTACGGCGTGCACTATCATTTCCAGACCATCATTCTGAATAGAATTTATTTATTTATTTATTTTTAATTTTATTTTTTATGTGTATGAATGTACTTTCTGCATGTAGGTCTGTGCACCCGTGTCGTGCAATGCTGTGGAGGTCAGAAGAGGGTGTCAGATTCCCCTGGAACTAGAGTCAAAGACGGTTCTCAACTGCCCAATGTGGGTGCTTGGGATCGAACCCGGGTCCTCTGCAAGAGCGGTCAGCGCTCTTAACTGCTAGGCCATCTCTCCAGCCCTCTGAATAGAATTTAAATAACACCCAGTCTCAAAGCAGAATATTTAAAATGCCAGTATAGAATCCCAAATTACTGAGTATACAAAGAAGGAGAAAAATCTCAATTCACCTACGAAAAAGATGCCAATACCGACAGAACCCAGACAGAGGATTACCTGTGAAGGCTTAACCATTTGATGAAAGATAATCTTTTTCGCTGGGCACGGTGGCACACGCCTTTAATCCTAGTGCTCAGGAGGCAGAGGCAGGAGGATCTTTGTGAGTTCAAGGCCAGCCTGGTCTACAGAGTGAGTTCCAGGACAGCTGGGGCTACAGGGAGACCCTGTCTCGAAAAGACCAAAAAAAAAA
>VZQC01014815.1:1545313-1610528 GCA_009823505.1 Rhizomys pruinosus | reverse complement strand
AAAAAAAAAAAAAAAAAAAAAAAAAAAGAAAGATAATCTTTTTCAGGCTCTCACGACTGCATATCTTCTAGGCAAAGGTATCAACAGCTTTCTTTGGGTTGGTCTTTTCAGGGATATCTGTATAGTAATCATCTTAGGAAGATAAAGATAATGTCTTTCCTTGGTTCCAAGTAAAGATTCATTTGCTCTCCAGAATGAAAAAAGACAGTATCACTCTCCAGGACAAAGCCAGGCAGATTTGCTGGACCTACAGAGCTGTTTTGTGATGCCAGCCATTCCACAGACAGGTGGAATACCGTCATGCTGGGAGTTAGGGCTCAGGAAATGCATGACTACAGACACTGCCTCCTGCAACTAATGAAGGTAACAAGCTGTCCTTTGTCTCTGACCCAGGAGTCTCATATCTCCTGCCACGGTTCATCAAACTGGTACTGGAACTTGTTAAAAGATAAAATCTCGGACCCTTAAAGGAAAGGTCTTGACTCTAAAGATTGTACATGTAATCACTAGCACTGTGTAGCCCAAGCTGGCCCCGATCTCTACTGCTCTGGTCCCAGCCTCCTCAGTGCCAGGGTGATGGCATGTGCCACACCCAGGTGCATTTAGTATTTTTGAAACCACTGGAAGAATTTGGCTGGGCATAGTGGCTCACACCTGTAAGTCTAGTACTCAGGGGGCTGAGCAGGAAGATGGCCGCAAGTTCAGGACCAGACTGGAATCCATAGTTGTCAGGCCGAGCTCTCCCCAAATCTGGAATTTATGGCCTGCGTTTGCAGAGCACACGAGGATTTTCCATTCCCTCAAGAAACTGTCAGTCAGTGACCTCACTTCCTCTTTACCTGCTGTCCTGCCCCAGACCCCTCAAAGGCCTGGCCAGATGTCTTCTTGGTGCTGGCTGCTCCTCTCCATCTTGGAGCCCAAGCCCTGCTATTCCCAGAGTGAACTTCCCTGGAATGCCTAGTAGGGTTTTCCTTTCACACAAGGCTGGTTTGAGACTGGTTCAAAAAAAGGAAGAAAGGGGCTGGTGAAATGGCCCAGAGATTAAAGTGGTTGCAGAGCATGCAAGAGGATTCCCAAACCCACGGAAATGCAGAGTGGGCATTACACCTTACTGGGAGACATCCAGAGCAGACTGGTTAGCAGGACTGGGTGGGGAGCCCTGGGTTTGATCAAGAGACCCTGCCTCAAAGAGCAAGGTGAGGAAGATGGGGCACACCTGTACACATGGACGCCCCATGCACATGTGCACAACATGTGCCCCCTACATGCAAAAACATGCATCACACATACACATGTAAACACAGGAAAAAGAAAGAAAAATCCTCCAGCCTCTGCCTTCTGAATGTTGGAATTAANGCTCTGTAGACCAGGCTGGCCTTGAACTCACAAAGATCCGCCTGCCTCTGCCTCCCGAGTGCTAGGACTAAAGGCGTGCGCCACCACGCCCGGCAGCCTCATTTTTTTTTTAATTTCATTTTTTATGTGTACGAATGTACTGTCTGCATGCAGGTCTGTGCACCCGTGTTGTGCAATGCCGCGGAGGTCAGAAGAGGGTGTCGGATTCCCCTGGAACTGGAGTTCTCCTGGAATTGGAGTTGCAGATGGTTCTCAGCCGCCATGTGGGTGCTGGGATCGAACCCCGGTCCTCTGCAAGAGCAGTCAGCGCTCTTAACCGCTAGGCCATCTCTCCAGCCCCAGCTTCATTTTTTAATATAATAGTCTTTATTAATTCTTTGAGAATTTTCATACATGCATACAATACATTTTGGTAATACCCCCAACCCCCCCCCAACTCCTCTCAGTTCCACTCCTTACTCCCTCCCAACTGGTGACTATGGTTCCCTGATAAGCTTACATTCCAAATCCTGTACAGAGTATCTAGCTGTAAAAATATATTTCTCATATAAATTTGAATATTTACTGATTAGAATTAAATATGTCTAAAAGATAAAAGCAAATTTTTTGCCTGCACATAAATGTACCATGTGCATGCAATGCCCACAAAGGACAGCAGAGGGCATTGGATCCCCTGGAACAGGAGTTACAGATGGTTTTAGCTGCCATGTGGATGCTGGAACCAAATCTGGGTCCTCTGCAAGAGCCGCCAGTGCTCTTAACTGCTGAGCCTTTACTCCAGCCAGTAAAAAATAAAAAAGAAAATATTCATTGAGTCCAACTTTGCCCCTCATACACTTCTGGGTGTGGGGTTATCCACTACAGCCTGGTCCACCTACCAGGAGCAGAGACTCTTCAAGAAAGCTGGCTTTCCTGTCAGCTGCCATTCACTGTCTGTAGCTCCTCAGCTAGGGGTAGGGGCTTATAAGCCCCTCCCCACTCCACGCTGACTGGCTTGATGTTGTGCAGGTTTTGTGCAGGAAACACAGTTGGCCTCCCAGACCTCTGCCTCTTGAATTCTCTCTACCCTCTATTACAGTCGTGACCTTATTTTTTGAGACGTTGTCTCTCACTGAACCTAGGGCTGATTGTTTCATGTAGACTGACTAGTCAAGCCCTGGAGATGCATCTGTCTCAGTGCCCTCTAGTACTAGGGTACAGTTCCACACCACTGAGCCCAGCTGTTATGTGTGTACTGGAGATTAGAACTCAGGTAATTACCCATTGAGCCATGTCCCCAGCTCTCAAACATCTTCTAAAATAAAACATTCTCCATAGCTTCCATGTGTGTGTGTGTATGTGTGTGTGTGTGTGTGTGTGTGTGTGTGTGTGTGTTTTAGAGACAGGGTCTCCCTGTAGCCCCAGCTAGCCTGGAACTAGCTCTGTAGACCAAGCTGGCCTTGAACTCACAGATCCGCCTGCCTCTGCCTCCCGAGTGCTGGGATTAAAGGCACGCACCACCACATCTGGCTTATAGATGGTTCTTAGCCCCCATGTGGGTGCTGGGAATTGAACCTGGGTCCTCTGCAAGAGCAGTCAGTGTTCTTAATCGCTGAGTCATCTCTCCAGCCCCAGCACCTTTAAGTTGTTTATTAGATTTGCCATTAAATTAAAGGACAGACACCAGGTGTGGTAACTCACACCTTTTATCCCAACACTTGGGAGGCAGAACCAGGTGGATCTCTGTGAGGCTGAGGCCAGACTGCTCTACGTAGCGAGTTCCAGGCCAGCGGGGGTTATAGGAAGACCTTGTCTCAAAGACCAAAATACATAAATAGTAACTTTACTTCTTTTCCTTTTTATATTTTATTATTTTATGTGTATGAATATATTGCTTGTATGTATGTAAGTGCACCAGTATTATGCAATGTCCACAGAGATCAGAAGAGGGTGTCAGATCCCTTGGAACTGGAGTTACAGATAGTTGTTAGCTGTCATGTGGGTGCTGGGATTCGAACCTGGGTCTTCTGCAAGAGCAGCCAGTGTTCTTAACCACAAAGTTATCTTTTTAGCCATTCTTTCTTCCTCCCTCCTTCCTTTCCTTCCTTTTTATTTCCTTCCTTCCTTCCTCCCTCTTTCAAAAAATATTAAATATTATTTTATGTGTATGAGTGTAGTGCCTGCATGTGTGTAAGTGTACATGTGTTGTGCAGTGACCACAGAGGTCAGAAGAGGGTGTCAGATCCCTTGGAATTGGAGTTACAGACAGTTATTAGCTGTCACGTGGGTGCTGGGAATTAAACCTGAGTCCTCTGCAAGAGCAGTCAGTGCTCAAAACCACTGAGCCATCTCTCCAGCCTTATTTATTTATTTATTTATTTATTTATTTATTTATTGATAGTGTCTTACTGTGTAGCCTTATTTATTGATTGATTGATAGTGTCTTACTGTGTAGCCTTATTTATTGATTGATTGATTGATTGATTGATTGATTGATAGTGTCTTACTGTGTAGTCCTGGCTGGCCTGGGACTATGTTGACCAAATTGGTCTTGAACTTGTCGTTATCCTCCTGATTATGCCTCCTAAGCGCTAAGATTGTGAGCCAGCGAGCTCAGCTTCAAGGATGTCTCTGTTGGCTTATTTTTTCACCCTTGAAGGGTCCATACTCTTCTGTCCTTTGTATGTTTTGCAACTCTTTAACTTAAAAATTGAACAATTTCAGGCTAGGTGTGGTGGCGCACGCCTTTAATCACAGGACTCGGGAGGCAGAGGCAGGCGGATCTTTGTGAGTTCAAGGCCAGCCTGGTCTACATAGTGAGTTCCAGGACTAAAGGGAGACCCTGTCTCAAAAACATCAAAAAAAAAAAAAAAAGGACAATTTCATGCAATCATCCGGTGACTTTGTGAGGTTATTTTCCTGCTCCAGAGTGTGCTTTGTTGTTTGTAGTAGCTGCGCTGTCGCTGTGACAAAATTATTAAGTATAAAAAAGCATGGAACCAGGTCACTCTAGGAGCATGCTTTACTTCCATGTGGGACTGCAGGCGTGAACCGCCTGCAGACACGTGGTGGGACCGGACAGCATGGCAGGGGGCGGAGGGGGGGGGATGGGGACAGAGAGAGAGGGACACAGAGAGAGAGGGACACAGAGAGAGAGGCACAGAGAGAGTTATGGTGGCTGGGGTCCACCCTTTATACCCATGGGGCTGGGCCTCAGGTAAGTGGGAAGGGGTCAGAGGATTGGCAGCTTCTTGAGGAAGTGGGCACCTGTGTGCCCCTTAGGATTCTGGAAGCCTGGACCTAACAAAAATACCTGGCAAAAACGACTTCAGGGATTATTTTTTTTCAGTTGGAGGATGCTGCCCACCATGGTTGGGAAGTCACTGTGCTGGGAACATGAGGCAGCTGGCCACACAATGCATCCACATTCACAACATGGAGAGAGATGAATGCTGGTACCCAGTTTACTTTCTCTTTATTTAGTTCTGGTTCCACGGTTAGGGTGAGCCCTTCCTCTCACTCAACCCACTCCAGAACCCCGTCATGGGCATGGCCAGAGATCTGACTCCCGGCTGACTCTAGAACCCCTCACAGGCATGGCCAGATTTCTGACTCCCGGCTGACTCTAGCTTCTGTCAAGTTGAAGTTCAGTATTAACCATCTCTGGTTTTGTCATTGTTTGTGTTTTGTTCTCCTTGTTTGAGACAGGGGTTCCCTGTAGCCCCGGCTGGCCTGGAACTTGATGTGTAGACCAGGGTGGCCTCAGTCTCACAGAGATCCACCTGCCTCTGCCTCCTGAGTGCTGGAATTGAAGGTGTGGACAACCATGCCCAGCTCTTTTCAATGTAGTTTTAAAAATTATTTATTTTTATTTTATGTATATGAGTGTCTTTGTCTACATGTATAGAAGAGTACAAAGAACATGTATTGCCTGTGGAGCCCAGGAGAGGAGGTCAACCTGGAACTAGAGTTAAGGACACTTGCCATGTGGTTACTAGGAACCAACCCTAGGCCTTTGTAAGAACAGTGAATGCTCTTAACCACTGAGCCATCTCTCCAGTCTGCTTTTTAGTATTTTGTCTTAGATGTTTACATATGACTTCTGAAAGGGAAAGAATAAAAAATGAAGGGAGGGGGCTGGAAGGATGGCTCAGCAGTTAAGAACACTGTCTAGTCTTGCAGAGGACCTGGGTTCAAGTCCCAGAACCCACATGACGGCTAACAACTGTCTGTGACTCCAGTTCCAAGGGATCTGACCCCCTCTTCTGACCTCCTCCAGCAAAACATGACATTTTTGCCCTTACATGTATATAGGCAATACACTCATACACATAAAATAAAAAAAATAAAATATTTTAAAAAGTCACTTCGGCCAGAGGGTGAGGGCTTGCAACAATATGAATTGTAGTAACAAGGGTTACCCTGTTTGTATGTCTATGATCTCAAGCAGCAATTAGCGCTCAGAAGACAGATTCCCCAATACTAAGAGAGGGCTCCTTCTAGTTCACCCTGGATCCCACAGGCTGTGTGCACAGTGCCTGCCCATGGGCTTAGTGGTAAGAAACAGATGCCGCCACACTACCAGCTGACACTGACTGAAAGAACTGTGGTTTACTGTGCAAGTCTCCCCCCCCCCCAGCTTTAAGTACGCCTTCTAGAGTCTCCCTAGTATAACTGTAGGAATGACAGAATTCTGGTGTTTCCTACTTCAACATCCTCTCAGACTACGATCGCTCTTTTTAAGATTTTATTTTTTATTATTTTTTAAAATATTTTATTATTTTTATTTTATGTGCATGAGTGTATTGTTTGTATGTAGGTAGGTGCAGCTGTGTTGTGCAATCCCCACAGAGGACAGAAAATGGTGTCGGATCCCCTGGAAGTGGAGTGGTCATATGGGTGCTGGGAATTGAACTTGGGTCCTCTGCAAGAGCAGACAGTGCTCTGTCTAGCCCCAGAATACTCTTATTTGATTCATTTACATTTATTCTATACTGATGTTATAAACTACTTTGGTTGAATTATGTTTCTATTATTTGTTCTTAATATCATTAATTTCTTTTTTTTTTTTTTTTTTTTAATGGTACTTAGGGCTCGTGACCAACGGGGGGGACGGTCGCGGCGAGTCGGACCTACCGTGTCCTGGAACATCACATGGTAGCACAATTCAAGACCATAAGGCTAAGTTGACATGGAATGCAACAACACTCCGGCCAAGAGGAAACGCTGATCATGCACAAAACCCAAGTGCTAGGAGATTCAAAGAAGGAGGAAAAAGGAAAGGGGAGGAAGAGGGGGGGAGGGGGGAGGGAGGAAAGGGAGGAGAAAAAAAAAGGAAGAAAAAAAAAAAAGAAAAGAAGAAGAAGGGAGAAAAGAGGGAAAAAGAAAGAAAAAGAAAGAAAAAAAGAAAAGAGGGGGGAAAAGGAAAAGGGAAAGAGAGGAGAGAAGAAAAAGGGGGGGAAGAAAAGAGAAAAGAAAAAAGAAGGAAAAGGGGGGAAAAAGGGGAGGGAGAAAGAGGGAAAAGGAGGAAAAAAAAGAAAAAAAGGGGGGGGAAAAAGAAGGGAAGGGACAGGGGAAAAAGAGGGGAAGGAGGAAGAGGAGAGGGAGAAAGAGGAGAAAAAAAGGGGAAAAGGGGGGGAAAAAAGAGGGGGGGAAAAAAAGAAAGAGAGAAGAAAGGAAGGGGGAAAAAGAGGGGGGGGGTTGATGTGAGTGGGAGATGAGGACGAGACGAAGGGGGCAGAAAATGGGCAGGCGGGAGAGAGAGAGAGGAGAAAGGAAAGGAAAGAAACGGGAGAGGAAAAGGAAGAGGAAAAGAAGGGAGAAAAAAAAAGAAAAAAAGAAAGAAGGGGGAGGGAGGGGACCAAGGAGCAGGGAAAGAGAAAGACAAGAAAGAGAAGAAAGGGGGGAAAGCCAAGGGGAAAAAGAGGGAGGAAATTCGTCTGACGGCGCCGCCCCCGGTCAGCCCTCGATCCTCATCCCGTCTTCAAATTTCTTCCTCCTTTTCCTCCTTATTAGACTGCTTGTGTTGGTACTTTCCTGTGTTTAATTCTCAGCACTTCGCCCCTCCTTCCGCCCCTCCCTGTTTTTTTATTATGTGGATTATTTTATCAACTCTACCCATCTCCTTTTATATTCGTCGTTTGTCCTGTTTGTTCGCTCACCGCCCCCCCACTATTTTGCTAATATATATAATTTTTATTATTTCTCCATATTACCTACCCATATATCGCCACCCCCATTTCAGCCAAATGTCCCGTCACCGCATCTGTTCTCCTCCCTATCATTAATATCCTTTCCCTCCCGCCCGTGCTCCCGCGATCTCCTCATTCGAATCGCCCCTGGGTTCGGTGGGCAAGTACCTCGGCACATGTCTGTCCACATCCCTCAGCCAGCCAGTACAGCCCTTGGACACCAGGCGCAATTGTTAACATCATTTCTTTTAGCTCCTGGCTTCACGTTTCTCTCCATCCCTGTCTTCTGTTCCCACAGCACCTTCAGACACCCTTGCCACAGTACTGTGTTGACCGAGGATCTTGATTTCACGACACACGAGAAGCAGAGCAAAGAGAACGAGGCAGGCCTGGGATAAGACAGAGGACGCCATTCCTACTTCTTCCAGAGTCTGCTCAAAGCATTCACCAACTAGCCGGGCTTGGTGGCGGGCACGCCTTTATCCTAGCACTCATGAGGCAAGGGCAGGCAGATCTTTGTGTTTCAAGGCCAGCCTGGGTCTGAAGAGTGAGTTTCCAGGACAGCTTGGGGCACAGGGAGACCCTGGGTCAAAAATACCAAAAAAAAAAAAAAAAAAAAAAAGTAGCATCAACTAGATAGGCACTCAATAGGAGTCTGAAGGGGACATTTCATAATTAAGATTCTCCCCCCTTTCCTCAAGCATACAATACCTTGTCATAATACAAAATACACTTAGTTGCTGGGCTTGGTGGTGCAGATCTTTAATCCCAGCACTTGGGAGGCAGAGGCAGGTGGATCTCTGTCTGGTCTACATAGGGAGTTCCAGGACAGCTCAAGCTACAGGGAGACCCTGTCTCAAAAGACCAAAACAGAAACAAAAACAAAAACACCCAAAACAACAACAACAACAAAACCACTTAGTTTATCTCCAAGAGTCCCTGAAATCCTAACAATTCCAACACTATTCAAAAGTGCAGGTACAACTGAAACTCTTAGTTGTGAATCTCTTTAAAAATAAGTTCAGTTGGGTGTGGTGGCGCATAGCTTTAATCCTAGCACTTGGGAGGCAGAGGCAGGTGGATCTCTGTGAGTTCAAGGCCAGCCTGGTCTACAGAGTGAGCTCCAGGACACCTGGGACTAAAGGGAGACCCTGTCCCAAAAATACCAAAATAAATAAATAAAATAAAATAATAAAATAAATTCAACTCCAGAACAAAAGCACAAGGTAAAAATATTCTCGTTTGGGGGCTGGAAAGTGGCTCAGTGGTTAAGTGCTCTTGCAGAGGTCCCAAGTTTGATTCCCAGCACCCACATGGTGGTAACAACCATCTGTAATTCCAGTTCCAGGGAAGTCTTCTGACCTACAAGGGCATTGTACAACACAGGTGAACCTACCTACATGCAGACAATACATTCATACACATAAAATGAAAATAATAACTAAAATAAAAAATATTCTCATTTCAAAACGGAGGAATAGGACAGTAAGGAAGAATTGGACCAAGGTGTTTCCAAATGCTTCCAAATTCTTCCTGAAAAATAGTTCCAGACTTGCCACCATATGATCAAGTTTAATCACACCAATGACCCTACTCCTGGTACCAATTTTCAGAGTTTTTTTTCATCATTGTGGCAAAACCTAGCATAAGCAAGGTTTACATTGGTTCATTGTTTCAGAGGGTTCTGTCCACTGCCACTTGACTCCACATTCCTGGTCCAAAATAAGGCAGTGCATCAGGGCAATGGGAACATGCAACAGAGACCTCATAGCAGTGCATCATGGCAATGGGAACGCGCGACAGAGACCTCATAGCAGTGCATCGTGGCGATGGGAACGTGCGACAGAGATCTCATAGCAGTGCATCGTGGCGATGGGAACGCGCGACAGAGACCTCATAGCAGTGCATCATGGCGATGGGAACACGCGACAGAGACCTCACAGCAGCCAGGAAGCAAAGGAGAGCAGGCCCCAGGACAAGAAATCCACATCCTTGAGGCAGAAGGCAGTTTTAAACTACTCAGGGATGTGGCATTTCTAGGAAGGAAAAACTCAAATTGTATAGTCCCATGATCTAAATAAGATTGTTTTGTTGTTGGTGCACACCTTTAATCCTAACACCCTGGAAGCAGAGGTACATGGATCTCTTTGAGATCCAGGCCAGCCTCCTCAACATAGGAGCTCCACGCCAGCAGGGGCTATCTCTCAAAAAATAAAAAAAGAAGATTATCCTTATTAATGTACAATATTCCTTGTATTACAAAAGTGCTTTTAGCCGGGCGTGGTGGCACACGCCTTTAATCCTAGCACTTGGGTGGCAGAGGCAGGCAGATCTTTGTGAGTTCAAGGCCAGCTGGTCTACATAGCGAGTTCCAGGATAGCTGGGGCTACAGGAAGACCTTGTCTCAAAAAAAAAAAAAAAAGACAAAAAAAAAGTGCTTTTAGTTTACTTATCTTTTTTGTTGCTATAAAATATTCTGACAGCAGGGCATGGCGGCACACGCCTTTAACCCCAGCACTCCTGAGGCAGAGGCGGGTGGATCTCTATGAGTTCAAGGCCAGTCTGGTCGACATAGTGAGTTCCAGGACAGCTGGGGCTACAGGGAGACACTGTCTCAAAAAACAAAACAAAACAAAACAAAAAACAAAACACACACACACACACACACACACACACACACACACACACACACAAACCCCAAAACTCTGACAAAAACAACATAAGGGAGAAAAGTTCTATTGTAGCTTACAGTTCCAAGCTACCAGGAAAGCCTAGGCAGCAGGAGTCTGTAGGAGCTAGTCCCATTGTGTCTACAGTCAGAAAGCAGAGAATGAGGAAGCCTTTTCATACATCCAGGATTCCAGCCCAGAGAATGGTGGCAGCCATAATGGGCAGATCTTCCTGCCCTCAGTTAACCAAATAAGGATGACCCTCCAGCAGCAGGCCAAGAGGCTCCTTTTCCAGGTGACTCTAGATCTCAACAAGTTGACAATTGAGATTAACCATCAAATCATCCTAAATAATTGATGGTGCTCTAGTTGAGTTGCACTGATAAAGCCAGGTATGGCACTGGATGCCTGTAATCCCATCTACTCGGGAGGCTGAGGTGGAGCATGGCAAGTGTTAGGTCTTCCTGGGATACAGAGTGAGTTCAAGTCCAGCCTGGGCAACTTCATGAGACCCTGACTCAAAATAAATATTTTTTTATTATTTTTAAGTGTATATGAGCGTATTGCCCTCACATAAGTGAGGCTGTGGAGGTCAGAAGAGGGCGTTGGAATCCCTGGAACTGGAGTTATGAATGGTTGTTATCTCCCACATGTGTGCTGGAAAATGAACATAGGTGTTCTGCAGGAGCAGCCAGTACTCTTAACCACTAGGCCATCTCTCTGGCCTCTAAAAAATAAGTTTTCAAAAAGGTTGAGGGTAAGGGTCAGTGGTATAGCACTTGCTCAGCGTGTGCCAGGCTTTAAATTCAATCCCCAGTGTAAGGTTATGGCGCACTCCCCCCAGAATGAAAGGCCACGAGGTCTAAGCTCTTCAGAGCAAAGTTTAATTCAGGGTAGCAGGGGCTAGGCTCAGGGGAAAGAAAGAGCCAAGCCCAGAATGGCGTCTGGCTTCGGAATTTAAGGAAGAAGGTGGGAGTGGGATTCAGTGAGAGTGGGGTGGGTCGGAATCTGGAATCTGGCTTCCGAAGGGCAAGGCGGAAGATTCCTAAGTAATAGGTGGTGGCCTGCTTTAGCATAGCCAAAGGCTATGCCTGGTAGAGCAGGTTTTTGGACCTCTGGACTTAGGAGTCTCTGCATTCCAATGCGCTTCTGGATCTCACAACCTGACACCCAGTATTTCAAGATAAAATATGAGAAAGGATCCAAATTCAGTTTCTACTTAATTGTGTAGCAAAATACAAAAGACCCAGAAGTTCACACTTTGAAACCCAGTGAAACTTGAGACTCCAAATGAATAAACTGAAGGAGGGCGGCACAATCCATGCTCTCTTCCCAGAAGCAGAGAACTTTCTGATCTGAAATAATTAGTGAAAACTTCAGAGATAAGACATTTGGATTATGATAGCCAGGACATTACAAAGAACTTCTGAACTAAAATGATGCTTTTTGTGCTACTTTGAAATGCTCAGTTACTGACAGCTTTGGTGGTTTTTCATTTTAATTATTTTTTAATTTACTTTTTATTTTACGTGTATGAGTGTTATGCTTTCGTGTCAAGTGCATCCGTGTCGTGCAGTGCCCGCTGGGGTGTCGGATCAGCCATGTGGTGTTGGGATTCGAACCTTGGTCCTCTGCAAGAACAGCCAGTGCTCTTGACCACGGAATCATCTCCTCAGCCCCGGATTTGTTTTTTTGAGGTAGGCTCTTCTACACCCCAGGTGTGGCCCGGCCCGGCCCGGCCCGCCCTGCCGAAGAAAGGCTCGGATTCCCCGAAGTCCCCCAAGGTATCTGCTGCAGCTACTGGACGAAGCCTGGGTGCCAAGATCTAAGGCTGCGGGACCCGGCGGCGTGCAGCAGTAAGGCGAGCAGCCTCGCAGGCCAGCTTTGCGGTTGTTCTCGCGAGACCGCAGCCGGGCGGAACCTCTTTCTCCAGCCGGCTTTCTCACCCCGCCCCTGAGAAGCCGCTTCCTCCGGAGGGCGGGACCCGTGGACGTGGCGGGGCGGGCGGAAGGCCTAGGCGGTGCACGCTGCCGACCTTCGGGCTGTCTTCGCCCCTGCGGTGCAGCCGGGAGCGGCGGCGCTCCTTTTCGGATACACTGCGCCGGCGCGGCCGTGGACGGACGAGCTGCAGTGCGCAGGCGCGCGAGGGGTCGAGCGGGGCGGTGCGGGTTGCCACACTTGCGAGGGCAGGGGCGGGGGAGCTCGCGCACGCGTACTGCGGGGCCTGCGGGCGAGCGTTCCCGCTGCGGTGGCGTCATTCCCCCCCCTCCCGGCTTCTCTCCTCCTCAGATTGGGGCGAGTCGGGAGAATGGCTTCGGAGATGGAGTCGTCGCTGGAGGTTAGCTTCTCGTCCAGCTGTGCGGTGCCTGGGGCCTCCGGGTGTCTGCCTCCCGCCCGCTCCCGCATCTTCAAGATCATCGTGATCGGCGACTCGAACGTGGGCAAGACGTGCCTGACCTACCGCTTCTGCGCCAGCCGCTTCCCCGACCGCACCGAGGCCACCATCGGCGTGGATTTCCGGGAGCGAGCCGTGGAGATCGACGGCGAGCGCATCAAGGTGAGCGGGGAGGGGACTGTCACCGAGGGACGCCCGAGCCTGGCGCGTGCGAGCCCACCCGGGCCCGGCGCAGGAGGTGTGGAAAGTGGGTTTGTATGGAACAAACTTCGGAGGCGGTGTGCCCCCAGCTTTAACGTGCATGAAGTGTACCTGGGGGCTTCTTGGTTTTCAAAAATAGAGATTTAATTTGCTAAGCTCCCAGAAGATGCGCGTGCAGTGAGCCCGTGGACCACGCTTTTGAGAATCAAGGGGTGTAGGGGGCGTTCACCCTCTCTTTGCCTATATGTGCTGGGTGTGTGGACTGTCTTGGAACTCGCCATGTAGACCAAGCTGGCTCAAACAGAGATCCGCCTGCCTCTATCTCCCGAGTGCTGTGTGGAATTAGAGCCAAGCGCCACTAAACCCTGCTGTTTCATTTCGTTTTTCTTTTCTTTCTTTTTTTTTTTTTTTTTTTTTTTTTTGGTCTTTTCGAGACAGGGTCTCCCTGTAGCCCCAGCTGTCCTGGAACTTGCTCTGTAGACCAGGCTGGCCTTGAACTCACAAAGATCCGCCTGCCTCTGCCTCCCAAGTGCTAGGATTAAAGGCGTGCACCACCACGCCCGGCTTCATTTCGTTTTTCTAAGAATTCGTTTGAGCATGCAGGAAGCCAAGTATTGTGCAAGTAAAGCTTGTTGTCTAGAGCTAGTACTGACTTTGTTTAGAAGAAGCTATTTTCCCATGGAAGCATTTTTTTTTTTTTTGGAAGCATTTTATATGTGATGGTTCCTATGTGACCTGTCAGAACTGTATGTTTGGTGCAGACCCTGCCCCAGTTCCTTTCCAGTCATTCAGGGCCTTTGAGACCTCTGGCACTGTAATAGTGGTAATGGGGCAGGCCCTGCAGCCAGTATGAGGGCACTGCAGAATAGGCACCTAGACAAGGGGAAGGCCTCCTGGTGATGTAAACCTTGGTTCTTTATTATAAAACCACTAAAGTTTACCTAATACCCTTTAAAACACGTGAAACCTAGGAACTGTCCTGACTTCCTTAATCTTCTGCGTTTACTTTTGGCTTTAAATTGGAGGTCCTTGGAACAGGCTTGCTTGGCATATCCCCACCATTACATCCCCTAGGCAGGAACAATTTGCATTTCATATATTCCCCCCCTCCCTCTCTCCCCCTCTTTCTTTCTCTCTGTCTTTTTGAGACAGATCTCCCTATAGTCCAGCTGGCCTGGCTTGGCACTCACTGTGTAGACCAATCTGGCCTCAATTTCACAGAGACCCACCTGCCTCTGCCTTCCGAGAGCTGGGAGTAAAGCTCTGCACCACAATGCCCGGCACATTTCACTTTCTTGATCACTGTCCCTGTTTGTTGTCAGAGCTTTTACTGCTAATAATGCTAAAGGAGAAATAGGGTTAAAAAGAAATCAGCTGTTTTCTAGGCCCTTTTGCCTTTTAATTTTACATTCTAGTCTTCCTTTTAAGTGTGTGTGATGTGTGGAGTCCAGAGGTTGATGTCAGATATCTTTGGCTGCTCTCCATCGTAGCTTCTTTTGGTTGTTTTTTGGTTCTTTGAGACAGGGTCTGTAGCCTCAGCTGGAGATCACCCTGCCTCTGCCTCCCTAGTGCTGGGACAGAAGGCACTACTATGCCTGCTTTTTTTTTTTTTTTTTGAGACAGAGTGTCACTTCATAGACCTGGTGGGACTCACTGAGACACTTCATAGACCTGGTAGGACTCATAGAGGTCCTTTGTCTTATGTCTCCCAAGTGCTGGGCAGACTTCATGTTTTTGAGCCTGGGTCTCTCACTGAATCTAGAGCTCACTGACTGATACCAGTTGGCCAGCAGGCCTGGAGATCGTCTCGTCCCCACTACGACCTCTCAGCACTGGGATTATAGGTAACTGGATTGTAGGTCAGTGTTGAGGATCTGAGTTTAGATCCTCATGCTGCATAGTAAGTGCTTAACCTCCGAGCCATCTCCCCACCCCAGCTTGCTTTTCTGTCCCTGTTCAAGTTGCCAGTGTTGTCATTTGGGTACACTTTATCGGGAAAGTAAGAAAGATTTAGGGGCCAATCCCGAGGGTTCACACCTTTAATCCCAGCAGAGGCAGGCGGATCTCTGTGAATTGGAGGTCTAGGTGAGTTATGTAGTGAAATCCTGTCTTAGGAAAACATAACAGTGGGGAAAGAAAGAGAAAGAGGATTTTCTTTTCTTTTTTTTTTTTTTGAGACAGGGTCTCTCTGTAGCCCCAGCTATCCTGGAACTCGCTCTGTAGACCAGGCTGGCCTTGAACTCACAAAGATCCACCTGCCTCTGCCTCCTGAGTGTTAGGATTAGAAGCATGGGCCACCACGCCCGGCAAGAAGGATTTTCTACAGTGGTAGAGTGCTTGCCTGGAATTCAAGGTACCTAGAACACGTGATGTGATGCCTCCAATGTGTGATGCCTCCGGTTCCGTGTCTAGCAGGAAGTGAGAGATTTGTATATATGGAAGAAAAGATAGAGCAATGGAGTGGAACTTGTACAAACCAGATTTGTCAGGATCAGAAGGCTGTGGGAGCAGAAAGTAACGAGGCTTTGGAAATTTGCAGGTTTAGCATGTAATAAGCAGGAGTTGTGTGCAAGTTGCCTAGGCTTTGGAGCCCCACTAACCTGGATTCAAATGGGAACCCGTGAAAGGTTAAGGGCTGGTTCTCTGTGAGTTCAAAGCCAGCCTGGTCTATAGAGCAAGCTCCAGGCCAGCTGGGACTAAAGGGAGACCCTGTCTCAGAAAGACCAAAAAAGAAAGGTTAAGGGCTATGCTGTTGGCTCTCAAGTTCATATGTTGGAAATTGAATCCCCAAAGTCATATTAATGACACTTAGTGATGGGACTTTTGAGAAGTGATGGGGTTCTGAGGGCCTTGGTCTCTGGGCTGTGTTAATCCATTTAGTTAATCCTTTTATAGCTCAATTAGGCGAATCCATTGATTGGTAAGGGATTAGTTAATTCACGGATTATTGGGTTAGTCTCATTCATGGATTACAGGTTATTGGGAGTAGCTTTATTACAAAAGCGAGCTAGCTTGGTCTCAGCCACTTGGCTCCCTTCATCATGCATTGACATGGCCCCTATCAGATGCTGGCTGTATGCATTGACAGGGCCCATCAGATGCTGGCTGTATGCATTGACAGGGCCCACCAGATGCTGGCTGTATGCATTGACAGGGCCCATCAGATGCTGGCTGTATGCATTGTCAGGGCCCCCATCAGATGCTGGCTGTATTCATTGACAGGGCCCCCATCAGATGCTGGCTGTATGCATTGACAGGCCCCATCAGATGCTGGCTATATGCATTGACAGGGCCCCCATCAGATGCTGGCTGTATGCATTGTCAGGGCCCCCACCAGATGCTGGCTGTATGCATTGACAGGGCCCATCAGATGCTGGCTGTATGCATTGTCAGGGCCCCCATCAGATGATGGCTGTATGCATTGACAGGGCCCCCACCAGATGCTGGCTGTGTGCATTGACAGGGCCCCATCAGATGCTGGCTGTATGCATTGACAGGACCCATCAGATGCTGGCTGTATGCATTGACAGGGCCCATCAGATGCTGGCTCTATGCATTGACAGGGCCCCATCAGATGCTGGCTCTATGCATTGACAGGACCCATCAGATGCTGGCTGTATGCATTGACAGGGCCCCACCAGATGCTGGCTGTATGCATTGTCAGGGCCCCCACCAGATGCTGGCTGTATGCATTGACAGGGCCCATCAGATGCTGGCTGTATGCATTGTCAGGGTCCCCATCAGATGATGGCTGTATGCATTGACNCGTGAGTGGCACACACCTTTAGATCCAGCATTTGGGGGTGGCATCCTGACTCATGGATTAAGCGCAGGGGGCTAGCTTGTGCAGGAGAAACCGGCGGCTCCGATTCCCAGCAAACCACTATCGGCAAACTGTCTATCAACCTCCAGTTTCAGGGGGATCTGGATTGCCACCCTCTTCTGACCTCCTCAGGCCTGTACTATATATGGGTGCACTTATACACATCAGACAATACATTCATCCCTCTCCCATAAAAACTAATGAATACAAAGAAAATCTGTGAGTAGGAAAGAAAAGGACAAACATGAGAAAGGGAAGATGGGATGATTACTCTGTAAGAAGCCTGTGACAGTAAGGGAAACAGGGGACAGTCAAATAAGCAGAGAAGCTCACCTAAACAAAGGAGGAGTGACTCTTTACAATTCCAGACAAGTAGCCAGGCAGTGGTGTGAGCTTCCTCAGGAGGCAGAGGCAGCAAGCCCTCTCTGAGGTCAGCAAGGTCTACAGAGTGCAGTTCCTGGACAGCCGAGGTTACAAGAAGACCCCCAAAAAATTCCATACATATCAATTAAAAAAAAAAATCTATCCAGGTTGGGAATGCCTTTGCCTACATGGTATATGGCCCTAATGTTTGACCCCAAGCATTACAAAAAAGGAAAAAAAAAAAAATGTGTACTTATCAATTGCTGTGTTAATAGTTACACATCTATTTTTAATTTGTTCCATAAAAAAAATAAAATATGTCTGGGCGTTGGTACACATAGCCTTTATCAAATCACCCACAGACACTTGGGAGGCAGAGGCAGCGCACGATCTTCAGTGTGAGTTCACAGGCCAGTCTGGTCTACAAAGTGAGAGTATCACAGGGCCAGCTGGGAGTTAAAGGGAGGCCGCATGTCCTCCCAAAAAATACAAAAAAAAAAAAAGGTAAGTGCAAGCATATAACTATACTTAACACTACTAAAGTATATCTTTCAAAGTGGCTAAGAGAATAAATTAATGTATTCGATGTAACCATAATTTGAAAATTATATAAAAAGAAGTACAACAGTCCTTCACACTTACTAAAACAGCAATATCAAAGAAAAGAAATTTCAGTTTGTAATAGATACTAAAAGGGGGGACTGGAGAAGCCTGGACTTGAATTCCCAGCGCCCCACATGGCAGCTAAACATTTCCATCCATAGCTCTAGTTCGCTCTGCTGGCAGCTGTCATGACACAGGGAACGTTACATACCCTCCAGTCATCAAGTAACCTGACCAGCATTAAATTTTAAAAATTACATATTTTTAATTGCTAAGAAAAAAAGGTGGTTGAAGAGAGTGGGCTCAGAGTTTAAGAGCATGGGCTGTTCTTTTAGAGGACCCAGGCTCAATTCGCAGCAACCACCTACTGGTGAGGGTAACACACCGTCCTGTACTAACTCCAGTTTCCTAGAGGAATCAAGAAGCCTTCCTCTGATCCTCCAAAGGCGATTGCACAACAGCAGGTGCACTTACACATGCATGAAAAGAATATTTTTTAAAATTGTAAAAAAACATACTAAGTGATTTATGGAAACTCTTAGTAGTCATAAAAAGTCTGATACTTTATTGCTGGCTATCAATGAATGCTTTACTACTGGCTGTCAATTTACACTTTAATCTTGGAAAAATAAATCTATTGTTAAGGTTTTTGATTTTTTAATCAACTAATCACAAACATTATGAGAAATACTTCGATTCCAAGAAGACACAAGAACATTGCTGCAGACTTCCGGCTACACTCACAGCCATTTCCCCAAAACCTGAGAAGGAAATTCCCTGTCATTTTTAGCCAACATCCTGGGGACTTTGTAGGGGTATATTCTAAAAGTTGTAATTTTCTAAGATTTATTTTTTAAAATAAAGGTCCCATGAAATAGTAAATTAATAAGTAAAACCTATTGGTTTACAAGATAACTGTTCACAAATGTATACTCCACGTATCTATCATCAGTTTTTCAACTCTAGAGTGTGTAAAGTTTATCAGGCGTTGAATCCATGTAAATCTGCGCCTGGGCGCAGCTCTCACGCTTCGGGGCCCTGTCAATGCATAGCAGCGCATTTGGGCTGCAATCATCAGCCATCACTGCGGGGGCCCGTCTGCTCACCAGCATCTAGGCCTGAATGATACAGCCAGCATCTGATGGGGGCCATGTCAATGCATACAGCCAGCATCTGACTGGGGCCCTGTCAATGCTTAGCAAGGCCAGCATCTGATGGCGCCCTGTCAATGATACAGCCCAGCATCTGATGGGGGCCCTGTCCAATGCATCAACAGCCAGCATCTGATGGGGACCTGTCCAATGCAATACAGCCAGCAGTGTATGGGGCCCTGTCAATGGCATACAGCCAAGCATCTGATGGCGGTCCTGGTCAATGCGATACCCCAGCCAAAGCATCTGATGGGCTGTCACTGCATACAGCAGCATGCCGTTCAATGCTCAACATCGAGCAGCAGCAGGTCCTTAGTCTAGAAGCATACAGCCAGCATCTGATCGGCCGCCTGTCAATGCCATGACAGCCAGCATCGCTGATGGGCCCCTGTCAATGCATAAGCAGCTCATGGGTCAATCTGCAGCACTATCTGGAAGCTCGCAGCATCTGCGCCTGTCAATGCATACAGCACATCTGATGGGGCCGTCATGATAGCCAGCATGAGGGCCTGTCTGCTACCCACATGATGGGCCCTGCAATCATACAGCCAGCATCTGATGGGCCCTGTTAATGCATACAGCCAGCATCTGACGGGGCCCTGTCAATGCATACAGCCAAGCATCTGATGGGGGCCTGTCAATGCATACAGCCAGCATCTAATGGGGGCCCTGTCAATGCATACACCCAGCATCTGATGGGGGCCCTGCAATGAATACAGCCAACATCTGATGGGGCCATGTCAATGCATACAGCCAGCATCTGATGGGGGCCCTGTCAATGCATACACCTCAGCATCTGATGGGCCCTGACAATGCATACAGCCAGCATCTGATGGGGCCACTCAACATATGCCGCATCGAGGCCGCAATCATCCAGCAATGGGGCCGTAATGCATAACCGACGGGCTGCATGCGGCGCATCTGGCCTGCATCAAGACATCTGATGGGCCTGCATAAGCCAGCATTATGGCCCTTCAATGCATACAGACATTGGTGGCGCCTGGCCATATCTCTAGCAGCCACGCACTCTTTGATGGGCCCATGTCACTCATAACATGCCAGCATCTGATGGGCCATGCTCAATGCATACACGGCCAGCATCTGATCGAGGCCACTGTCAATGCATACAGCCAGCATCTCGATGGGCCCTGTCAATGGCATACAACGCCAGCATCTGATGGGGCCTGTCTAATGCATACAGCCAGCATCTGCATGGGGCCCTGTAATGATACACGCCAGCATTCGACGGGCGGCGAACCATGTCAACCCCCCATCAGATGCTGGCTGTATGCATTGGCAGGACCCCATCAGATGCTGGCTGTATGCATTGGCAGGACCCCATCAGATGCTGGCTGTATGCATTGGCAGGACCCCATCAGATGCTGGCTGTATGCATTGGCAGGACCCCATCAGATGCTGGCTCTATGCCCATGGTCTTGCCACTCTTCCAAGTTAGCCAAGTTAGCATCTATGCTCTGTAAATTAGTCTCGGAAAATTTTGTTATAGCGGTAGAAAGCAAACGAAGATACATGGGCTGTGTGTCCCTAGTAGGGTGATTAGTCCAATTTTTCCTGAGACTGCAGTCATTTGGTTTTGTTTGTTTTTGGCTTAGTATGCTTTTTTTCTTTTTTTTTTTTTTTTTGAGACGGGTCTCCTGTAGCACCAGCTGGCCTGGAACTTGCTATGTAGACTAGGCTGGTCTTAATCTCACAGAGATCTGCGGGCCTCTGTCTCCCGAGTGCTGAGATTAAAGTATGTTTCACCGGGTGTGATGGTGCACGCCTTTAATCCTAGCACTTGGGAGGCAGAGGCAGGCGGATCTTTGTGAGTTCAAGGCCAGCCTGGTCTACAGAGTAAGTTCCAGGACAGCTGGGGCTACAGGGAGACTCTGTCTCAAAAAGACCAAAAAAAAAAAATAAAAAATAAATAAATAATGTTTTTTGAGACAGAGCCTTGCTCTGTAGTCCATAACCTAAAACTTGCAATCTTCTTGCTTTTACCTCCCACCTACTGGGATCCCAAGTATGCTCCATCATGCTTGGCTTCATTTTGTTGTTGGGGCTTTTTTTTTTGTTTTGCTCTTTTGAGTCAGGGTCTCATTATATATCCAAGGCAGGCCTTGAATTCATTGCATAGTACTAGGATATAAGCATGTGCTACCATGTCTGCCTCGTTCGGGTTTTAAAGCTGGAAACCTCTAGGAACTTAGTCTTCTGTTCTGAAAAATTAGAATCAGATGGTCTGTCCAGATGGCTCAAGGGATAAAGGGGGCACTTCAGAGGACCTGGGTTCAGTTCTCAGCATCCACATGGTGGTTAACAACCATTTGCAACTCTAGTTCCAGGGGACCCAAAGCTCTCTTCTGGTCTCCAGGATTATGTGCATGGGTGCACTTACATACCTGTGGGCAAAATACTCTACACATAAAAAAACAACAAAAACCTGGAATCATCAGCCTGGTATGAAGATTAGATGAGAATCAATATGGAGCAGCTAAGAGGCTAGAAAGGCAAATGCAGGGCAGAGGAAAGGTGCTTGCCCTCGGGCTTGAGGACCTGAGTTTGATCCCTGGAATTTACATGGTAGAAGGAGAGAACTGACTCCTGAAAAATTATCCTGTGACTTCCATGTGTGGGCTGTGTGCATACATACATACATACATGCATACATACATTCACACACATGGACACAGATACACATTAAATAATTGTAAAGACAGGAAGAAAAAAGGGAGGGTGGAATTTAGGGGGCATGGAAAGGAAAAGGAGCCCCTCACTCCTGGGATTGGTTCTAAGTCTCTCACTGGCTTAAAGGATGTTTTACTTTTTCTGGGTTACTTAATCTTTTAAATCTGTAAATACAGAAGCTACCAGAATCATACACTATTGTTAAGATCCTTAAGTCACATTCTTTTTTTTTTTGGTCTTTTCGAGACAGGGTCTTCCTGTAGCCCCAGCTGTCCTGGAACTCACTCTGTAGACCAGGCTGGCTTTGAACAAAGATCCGCCTGCCTCTGCCTCCCAAGTGCTAGGATTAAAGGTGTGTGCCACCACGCCCGGCAAATAAGTCACATTCTTGAGAAGCTCATACCACCTTTGGGTGTACTATGGCTTAAAGAGGCCATGGCTTGTAGCATTGCCTCTTCAGAACCTATTAGCATGCTTGATGGCCTATAAGAAAGTCTGTAGCCGGTGGTGCACGCCTTTAAGCCCAGCTCTCGGGAGGCAGAGGCAGGCGGATCTCTGTGAGTTCAAGGCCAGCCTGGTCTACCCAGCCTGGTCTACAGAGCGAGCTCCAGGCCAGCTGGGACTAAAAAGGGAGATCCTGTCTCAAAAAAAAAAAAAAATAAAATAAAATAAAAAAAAAGGATATCAAAGTCCACCTGGGTCACTCTGATGTAGGTTTTATCTTAGGGATGCCCCGTCTTTTGTTCCCTAAATCCAATTAGCTTCCTGCTGCAGTTTCTCCCATTAATCCTGGCTTGGAATATCAAGACTCTCTTTGAGGGGATTGGGGATGTAAAACTCAGTGGTAGAGGACTTGCCTGGCTTGTTCAGCACCCTGCGTCTGTCCATCTGTCCGTAGTACTGTGTGTGTGGGGGGGGTTACAGAAATTCAAACCTGTTTGGAACTTGTTTTGGCAGCTCAGTTGGTCTTTCATATGCAGGCCTTTAAAGACACCTGTACAGGCCTTTCTTTGTCTGCAGTGAGGCGTTCATTTCCTTCAGGCATAGTGCAGCCAAGTCATTGATTTCACTGTTTGCCTCACTTTGCTGTTTGCTTGGAATATCCCTCCTTCCCATAATTCCATGTGATTGATCCCTCAGTCTCTCTCAAGAATCCTTCCCATGTAGGTCCTGCTTTATGAACTCCCCTTACCTCCTTCCTTGACTCTGACCCTTCAAATCTTCCTCATCTCGTATTGGGAACCTATTTTTCTTCCTCACTTTCCTGAGTAATGGGATCACAGGCAGATACCAGCATGCCTGGCCAACATTGGATTTAGTTGTTTGTTTATTATTTTTAAAAATAAAAATGCCTGCACGTATGTAAGTTTTCCCATGTTGTGCAGTGTTCGAAGAGGACAGAAGAGGGTGTCAGATTTGGAATTGTGGATGGTTGTTAGCTGCCATGTGGGTGCTCAGCATGGAAGCCAGGTCCTCTGCAAGAGCAGGTGGTGCTCTTAACCACTCACCCATCTCTCCGGCCTCTCTCTTAGTTTTTTTTTTTTTTTTTTTTTTTTTTTATTTAAATATGGAATACGCTTCAATCGAAATTTGCGTGTTCATCCTTTGCGCAGGGGCCATTGCTATTTTCTCTTGTTATCGTTTCCAATTTTTATGTATATGTAGATTTTAAAAATCTGTGATTACAGGGCTGGAAAGAGATGGCTTAGCAGTTAAAAGAGCACTGGCTGCTCTTGCATAGGACCTGGGTTCGATTACCGGTACCCACATGGCGGCTGGGAATTGTCTTTAGTTCCAGTCCAGGGGAATCCAATGCCCTCTCCTTGGCCTCCCATGGGCACTGCCAACACAGATGCACTAATACCTCACTTCTCCACTTTTTATACTCCCTCAAGCCCCAGTGGCCTGGAACTGCTTATAGACACAGGTGGCCTACCACCTTGCCTCTGCCCCCAGAGGTGCAGGATTTAAAAGGCAAGGTTAGTACCCACCCTTAGGACATCCCAACATTATCTTTGCAAAGTTTTGATCTTTCAAAATATTGTGTGTGCACATACGAATGTGCACATGCATGCCGCATTACACACGATGGGAAGTCAGAGGGGACCAAAGTCTCATACCCCTTGAAACCATTCCACCATCACCTCCAAGTTCCTCAGTTCTTAATATTTCTCCTTTTCCCAGTTAGTAATAATGCTTTTTTTTTTTTATTTTTTTTTTTTTTTGGTATTTTTTAAGAGACAGGGTCCCCCTGTATACAGTCCCGAGTACTAATGTTAGAGACCCAGGCTGGCCTTGACAACTCACAAGAGATCTGCCCTCTGCTCCGAACTTCTAGGTGTTTAAAGTGTGTGCATAAAGAAAAAATACCACACACCAAATAATAGACCAACAGCTTATATAATGCTAATTTTATTTCAGGCAGGAATATAAGGTACTCATAAATCTTGAGTTCTCTGGCAGACTTAGAGCCAATAACATGTGAGCAGTCTTCCAGTAAGAAGGGAGTTTCAGGAAAACTCTCTGATCATTGCGCTTTAGTAAGGACCGTACAGGACTGGGGGAGATGGGGGTAAAGTGTCTGTTTTGCTTGGTGCTCAAATTCCAAGGATCTGTGGTTTTGAGCTCAGCCTGGCAGTAATTGCACAGGCTGCAAGGTGGCGCACCTGCAATCCCAGCAAGGGTGGGAGATCAGAAAGACCTCTGGGACTCACTGGACAGCCAGCCAAGCCTACATGATATTTGGCCAAGCTCACACAGCTTTTAGCAACCAGACACTTCCTCAAAACGTAAGACGGCTGGGAGCTACAGGAGACCCTGTCTCAAAAACACCAAAAAAAAAAAAAAAAAAAAGAAAAAAAAACTAAAAGAGAGAGAGGGCCGGAGAGTTATGGATAGGTGAATGGTTAAAGAGCACCACCTGCTCTTTGCAGAGGACCTGGCTTCCATGCTGAGCACCCACATTGGCAGCTAACAACCAATCCACATAAATTTCCAATCTGACCCCTTACTTCTGTCCCCTTTCGGAACATCTGGGCACAACCGATGGGAAAAACTTACATACGATTGCAAGGCATTTTTTATTTTTAAAAAATAATAAACAAACAACTAAATCCAATGTTGGCCAGGCAATTGCTGGTATCTGCTCGTGTGATCCATACTCAGGAAAGTGGGAAGAAAAAATAGGTGTTTCCACAATACCGAGCATGAGGATAGAGATATTCGAAGGGCATCGAGGTTCAATAGAAGACCAAGGCTAAGGGGAGTCTATTAGACATGGAGAAGCACTACATGGGTCCTAAGGATTCTTTGAGAGGAGTGAGCTGAAGGTATCAATCACGATTAGGGTAATTATGGGGAAATGGGGATATTGCCTTAAGCAAACAGACAACAGTGATGGAAACAGTGGANAAAAAAAAAAAAAAAAAAAAAATCATTCATTCCACATGGCGGCTAATGACTGTAATGCCGGTTTGGGGGGTCTGACCCCCTCTTTAGGCCTTCTCCGAAGACACTGCACAACATGGGAGCATTTACATGCAAGCATAACACTCATATACATTAAACAAACAAAAAGAATCATCATTTAATGGGCTGGAGAGATGGCTCAGCCATTAAGCGTTCTTGTTCCTCTTTCAGAGGATCAGAGGTCAGTTCTCAGCACCCATTTCTAGAAGTTCACAAGTGCCAGAACTGCAGCTTTAGGGGACCTGATGCCCTCCTTGGGGCTTCAACACCCACACATGTGTATACAGACTTATACATACACATAAATTAAAATAAAATCAATTTTTTAAAATTATTTTAAAATATTGTTCATTCAGGGACTACAAGATGGCTTAGGAGATAAGGGCCTGGCACTGAGTTTCACAGCCAGAGTTCAATCATCGGAACATATGTGGTGGAAGAGAACTGACTACTGCAAGTTGTCCTCTCACTTTTCCATGCATGCCTTGACATGTGTGTGCCAACACACGTATATGTACACATACATGTAAATAAAATGACAAAAAGTCCCATCATTCGCATCTTAAGTAAGCATTTGTTCTTAGCACAGGGTGTGTTCTGTGTGTTTCACGTCTTTCATCCTTTCATGCTTTTTCTTTTTCTTTACAAATATTGTTTATTTTAATGAAGCTGGTACAATGTCTATTGAAAACCCATGTCCCAGGGCAAAAAGTACAAATAAAATCAAAAGGAGCAGTGTTCTGCTGTATACACTTCTGCATGAATAACTTTATTAACTGCTAATGAAAATTAGAACTTTTCTGGGATCTTCTGACAAGATTTTTTTTTTAATTTTAAAATGCTTTCTCTTCATTGAAGCCATTTTGGAGTTAAGTCTTTACTCACCGTACCTGCCATCTTGACTCCAAATCTCATCTTCTTTTGGTCCAGACCCTCAGATTTTAAAAAGCAGCTTCAAGATGAGGAAAGGTCATTTTTCCACAGTTCAGTTCTCTAAAAAACCTTCCATCTCCCACTGAAAATCGTAGTCCAGGAGCGAAGCAGTCACATGCTAGAACTTTCTGGCCAACTGGAAGGAAGGTCATTATGAAAATTCGCTCTGGTCGATAACTTTTTATCTCCACAAACCTGAAAATGCACAGTCCTCTGAAAAAGATGGCCTCTCTGTGCACACACGAAATTTTCAAAAAGAAAGGTGCACTGTGAAGGGGGCTGAGGTCTGATCACCAGAAATCAGCACAATAAAAACAACAATGATGCATATTGAGCACTAGAATTCAAATTATCAGATGTTTTAAAGAGATGAGGAGTGCCAGTATTCAATTTTCATTTTGAACACTACATTACAAAAGAACTATCTTTAAAAAATAAAAAAGGATTGAGGGAAAAGAAAAGAAATAAAAAGAATATCTAAACTGTTGAATGACCCTTCCTCCATTTGTCCCTGATAAACTTCAATCACATCTTCTTCCTCTATGCCCATTTCTTTTGGAGTATGATTATCAGCAATTCTCTGACCTTCAAAGAGAAACCTGAGTGAATTCATTGGAACTCCCTGTCTTTGACAGTATGATTCTTTGTTTCTTGAGATGTGTTGTCATTTTCACTTTGTTTTTTTTTTTTTTTTATTTTTTATTTTATTTTTTTTTTATTTTTATGTGTATGAATGTATTGTCTGCATGCAGGTCTGCGCACCCGTGTCGTGCGATGCCGCGGAGGTCAGAAGAGGGTCTCAGATTCCCCTGGAACTGGAGTTCTCCTGGAACTGGAGTCACAGACGGTTCTCAGCCGCCATGTGGGTGCTGGGGATCGAACCCGGGTCCTCTGCAAGAGCGTTCAGCGCTCTTAACCGCTAGGCCATCCCTCCAGCCCCCATTTTCACTTTGAAGTGTATCTCACTGCTATCCTGTCCAGTGACTTTGAGTTTAATGTATTCACCTTCTTTCTTATCTCCTAAGTCCTCAGTTGAAGGTTTTGCCTCCTGATCAGACACGATGACGCTGGCTTCGTCGGGGTGTCCGCACCACAGGGGCCTCGGCCAGGCAGAACCTCACGCTGGGGTTTACAAAAATCGGCTCCCTTCCCCACAGCACAACACCGCGGCTGCAGGGACTTCCGCTATGTCTCCAGTCACTTTCTCTCTTTCCTGCTTTTCATGTCATTCTCTGGGAAGTTATTAATCCATGCTTATAATCTGCATTCTGTGTATCTAGGTAAACTAGAAATTGTTCAGTTTCAAGTTACTTAAGAAAATAGTATCTAGTCTTTTTCACAGAGACCAGAACTCTCATTTAAGTTTTAACAGGGAGTTAGAAAAAAATGGAGTAATTTTGCTGAGCCTGGTGGTGCATGGCTTTAATCCCAGCACTCGGGAGGCAGAGGCAGGTGGATCTCTGTGAGTTCAAGACCAGCCTGGTCTACAGAGTGAGTTCCAGGACAGCTGGGGCTACAGGGAGACCCTGTCTCAAAAAGACCAAAAACAAAACCCAAACCAAAATAAAACAATCCCCCCTCCAAAAAAAATTATACCCCAAATATATGAAAATGTTTACAGAGAAATATATTTGGTTTTCTTTTTTTTTTTTTAATGTATGAGTGTACTGTCTGCATGTAGTTTGGTGCACCCGTGTTGTGCAATACCGTGGAGGTCAGAAGAGGTCGTTGGATTCCCCTGGAACTGGAGTTAAAGACGGTTCTTAGCCGCCATGTGGGTGCTGGGAATCGAACCCAGGTCCTCTGCAAGAGCAGTCGGTGCTCTTAACCGATCAGGTTGGCTTGGAACTCAAAGAGATCCGCTTTGCCTTCTGAGTGCTGGAACTAAAGATATATACCACTACATTGGGCATGGAGTATAATTTTATCCAAACATATTTGATTTACTGAAATTTATAAAATGGTAAATTAAAGTCTTATTTCTTTGGTAACTAGACTAGGTCCCATGGATAACTCTGGAGGGCACTATCCCAGTGTTAAAAACAACTGGAGAGCTATCACAGACTGAGTGAAGGTGGGTGTGGTCTCAGTGGTCTCAGGATGTACTTGGAAGCACATTGTCAGTTTCCTGTTTTGTGTTTTCAGATCCAGTTATGGGACACGGCAGGCCAAGAGCGGTTCCGAAAGAGCATGGTGCAGCACTACTACCGGAACGTACATGCTGTGGTCTTCGTGTACGACATGACCAACATGGCCAGCTTCCACAGCCTGCCAGCCTGGATAGAGGAGTGCAAGCAGCACCTGCTGGCCAATGACATCCCACGCATTCTTGTGGGAAATAAGTGTGACTTGAGAAGTGCCATCCAGGTACCCACAGACTTGGCACAGAAATTTGCTGACACACACAGTATGCCCTTGTTTGAAACCTCTGCCAAAAACCCCAATGACAATGACCATGTGGAAGCCATATTTATGACGTTGGCTCACAAGCTGAAGAGCCACAAACCATTAATGCTTAGTCAACCCCCTGATAATGGAATTAGCCTGAAACCAGAAGCAAAGCCTGCAGTGACATGCTGGTGCTAAATAGCAGTCTGGGTTAGTGAAGTGTCTCATTTCATCTAGAGGGACCCCGTGCAAGTGCCACAGTGATAGGTCATAAGACGGAATCTTCGTGTAATGGATCACCCCAATGATGTTACCATTGTCAGGCTGCCTTTTGTATTTCGTATCTACCTAACCAAGTGCGTCACTGTGACAAGATGAGCAAAGGCCAGTTTTTAACTGGGATTGAAAATGGAGCAAAGCTAGGATGACCCAGGCCTTCTTTCCAGTGAGAGCTGCTGCAGGGCCTCAGCGGTTGTGATGGGACTGAGGAGCATCCTGCCCTGGACTGCAGAAGAAATACTGAGTCAGCACTGAAGGGCATGGGACTGAGGAGCTGGGATGTGTGTATCTCTGTTCTAGACTGGGATGTGTGTATCTCTGTTCTAGCACTGAAGGACCTAACAAGGTGCTTTATGTTTTACTTTGGTATCTTTAATCACTAAAAGCATTTGAAACAATCTAAGGAGTCATAAGTCATTTAACTATGGGTTTTTTTTTGGGGGGGGGGTCTTTTTGAGACAAGGTCTCTCTGTACCCACAGGCTGACCTGTAACTCACTATGTAGACCAGGCTGGCCTCGATTTCACAGAGATCCTCCTGCCTCTGCCTCCCAAGTGCTGGGATTAAAGGTGTGCACCACCATGCACAGCTTCATTTAACTATGACTTTTAATTGAAACATCAGATGTCTTAGAAAAAAATCTTAGATTCTCTTTCTAAAGGAATTCTAACATGGTTAGGATATCTGGGCTCCTCTCCTTACTCCCAGGCAGTTTAATGACCCAAGACTTCGTTAAATTGGATTGTAGCTCTGAGGATATACCTCTAGTTATTGGGAGCCTACATGTATATCCATGTTAGTATTGTCTGATCAATTTTTAAAATGCTTGAATTTATGACTATGACAAACTGTTTCTCTTCAGCATGAAAAATCAGAAGCCGGGCGTGGTGGTGCACGCCTTTAATCCTAGCACTTGGGAGGCAGAGGCAGGCGGATCTTTGTGAGTTCAAGGCCAGCCTGGTCTATAGAGTGAGTTCCAGGACAGCTGGGGCTACAGGGAGACCCTGTCTCAAAAAGACAAAAGAAAAAAAAAAGATATATTAGGAGCTAAGGAGATGGTTTCAACAATAAAGGTGCTTGGCACCAAGTCTAACAACCTGAGTTGGGTCCCCATGACCCTCATGGTAAAAAGAGAGAACCAACTCTTGAAAGTTGTCCTGTGACCTTCACACACGCTCTGTGACAGGTGTGTACCCACACACATACACATATACAAGCATATGAAGAAAATGTCATTTGGCTTTTTCGAAGACAGGGTCTCCCTGTAGCCCCAGCTGTCCTGGAACTCACTCTATAGACCAGGCTGGCCTTAACTCACAAAGATCCGCCTGCCTCTCCTCCCAAGTGCCTAGGATTAAAAGGCGTGCACCACCACGCCCGGCTTTCTATTTTTTCATGCTGAAGAGAAACAGTTTGTCATAGTCAATAAATTCAAGCATTTTAAAAATTGATCAGACAATACTAACATGGATATACATGTAGGCTCCCAATAACTAGAGGTATATCCTCAGAGCTACAATCCAATTTAACGAAGTCTTGGGTCATTAAACTGCCTGGGAGTAAGGAGAGGAGCCCAGATATCCTAACCATGTTAGAATTCCTTTAGAAAGAGAATCTAAGATTTTTTTCTAAGACATCTGATGTTTCGGGGCTGGAGGGATGGCCTAGCGGTTAAGAGCGCCGAACGCTCTTGCAGAGGACCCGGGTTCGATCCCCAGCACCCACATGGCGGCTGAGAACCGTCTGTGACTCCGGTTCCAGAGAACTCCAGTTCCAGGGAATCCGAGACCTCTTCTCTTGAACCTCCGAGAGCCATCACACGACAAGGGGTGCCAGACCTGCATGCAGACAATACATTCATACACATAAAAATAAATAAATAAATAAAAAAAATTTAAAAAAAAAAAAAAAAAAAAAAAAGAGACATCTGATAGTTTTTCAATTAAAAGTCATAGTTAAATGAAGCTGTGCATGGTGGCACACCTTTAATCCCAGCACTTGGGAGGCAAGAGGCAGGAGATCTCTGTGAAATCGGAGCCACCTGGTCTACATATGAGTATACCAGGACACTGTGGGTAAAAAAAAACCTTTGTCTCAAAAAGACCCCCCCCCCAAAAAAAAAACATATGTTAAATGACTTATGACTCCTTAGATTGTTTCAAATGCTTTTAGTGATTAAAGATACCAAAGTAAAACATAAAGCACCTTGTTAGGTCCTTCAGTGCTAGAACAGAGATACACACATCCCAGTCTAGAACAGAGATACACACATCCCAGCTCCTCAGTCCCATGCCCTTCAGTGCTGACTCAGTATTTCTTCTGCAGTCCAGGGCAGGATGCTCCTCAGTCCCATCACAACCGCTGAGGCCCTGCAGCAGCTCTCACTGGAAAGAAGGCCTGGGTCATCCTAGCTTTGCTCCATTTTCAATCCCAGTTAAAAACTGGCCTTTGCTCATCTTGTCACAGTGACGCACTTGGTTAGGTAGATACGAAATACAAAAGGCAGCCTGACAATGGTAACATCATTGGGGTGATCCATTACACGAAGATTCCGTCTTATGACCTATCACTGTGGCACTTGCACGGGGTCCCTCTAGATGAAATGAGACACTTCACTAACCCAGACTGCTATATTAGCACCAGCATGTCACTGCAGGCTTTGCTTCTGGTTTCAGGCTAATTCCATTATCAGGGGGTTGACTAACATTAATGGTTTGTGGCTCTTCAGCTTGTGAGCCAACGTCATAAATATGGCTTCCACATGGTCATTGTCATTGGGGTTTTTGGCAGAGGTTTCAAACAAGGGCATACTGTGTGTGTCAGCAAATTTCTGTGCCAAGTCTGTGGGTACCTGGATGGCACTTCTCAAGTCACACTTATTTCCCACAAGAATGCGTGGGATGTCATTGGCCAGCAGGTGCTGCTTGCACTCCTCTATCCAGGCTGGCAGGCTGTGGAAGCTGGCCATGTTGGTCATGTCGTACACGAAGACCACAGCATGTACGTTCCGGTAGTAGTGCTGCACCATGCTCTTTCGGAACCGCTCTTGGCCTGCCGTGTCCCATAACTGGATCTGAAAACACAAAACAGGAAACTGACAATGTGCTTCCAAGTACATCCTGAGACCACTGAGACCACACCCACCTTCACTCAGTCTGTGATAGCTCTCCAGTTGTTTTTAACCCTGGGATATGCCCTCCAGAGTTATCCATGGTACCTAGTCTAGTTACCAAAGAAAATAAGATTCTAATTTACCATTTTATAATATTTCAGTAAATCAAATATGTTTGGATAAAATTATACTCCATGCCAATGTAGTGTATATATCTTAGTTCCCAGCACTCAGAAGGCCAAAAGCGTCTCTTTGAGTTCCAAGCCAAACCTGGATCGGTTAAGAGCACCCGACTGCTCTTGCAGTAGACCTGCTGGTCGCTTCCCCAGCACCTCACATGGCGGCTAAGAACCGTCTTTAACCCAGTCCAGGGGAAATCCAACGACCTCTTCTGACTCCCCGGCTATTGCACAAACACGGTGTGCACAAATACACATGCAGACATACACTCATACATTAAAAAAATAAAAAAAGAAAACCCAAATATATTTCTCTGTAAACATAANAAAAAAAAAAAAAAAAAAAAAAAAAATCAGATACTGAAAAATACCTGTCTTTCAATGAAATGTATATTTAAGCAAATTTTCCCTAAATACTTTTCTTTTCTTTTTAATTTTTTTTTATTACCTTTTATTTATTTCTGTATGCGTATGAATGTACTGTCTGCATGCAAGTCTGTGCACCCGTGTCGTGCAACGCCGCGGAGGTCAGAAGAGGGTGTCGGATTCCCCTGGAACTGGAGTTCTCCTGGAATTGGAGCTTCAGACGGTTCTCAGCCGCCATGTGGGTGCTGGGGATCGAACCCGGGTCCTCTGTAAGAGCGCTCGGCGCTCTTAACCGCTAGGCCATCTCTCCAGCCCCTAAATACTTTTATTTTCAATTTAAGACTTCGCACAAAGAAAATGACGTGCTTACTCATGAAGCTATTTACAGAAATGGAATGGAAGCCATGTAGTTCTGCGAAGTGCGCCCATGCTGGCTCTGACAGCTAGCTGTCCTTGGCAGTTTTAGAGGAAGTTAAGCCAAAAGATGTTTACAGAGTGTGGGAAACAAATGTAATCTAACCTAGTTCTTTTTATTTTGAGACAAGGTCTCCCCGTAGCCCCAGCTGGCCTGGAGCTCAATGTGTAGAGCAGGCTGGCCTCAATCTCATAGAAATCTGCCTGCCTCTGCCTACTGAGTGCTGGGATTAAGAGTGTGTGCCACCATGCCCAGCTGGTTTTAGAGTCATTATGATGCTCTCAACTGGATAATTCAGTTATAAAAGAAAAAACAAAATAAGAATCTATTGAATAAGAGAAAGTAAAAGTTATAAGAAATAGTGACCAAGTTTTAAATATTAAGACTCAAGTTGACTTTATTTGCACTTAGGGAGATTAATCCATTTTTCTTAATCATATTAGAATTAAAGATTAAAAAGTATCTTTTATCAAATTAACATTGATTTATAACTATTTTTATAGTAAAACATAATGGCTGTGGTAATTGTGCTGGAGATAATAGTTTCTTAAGGAGGAAGGGCGTCTGTTGATTCTTTTTCAGAACTTTCTACAACTGGGGAAAGAAAATGTATAGATTTCCAAGCATGTCTTTTTCTTTTAGTAATGTTATTAATTTTTTTTAAAGTAATTGAGCTGTTTTCTTCTTGTAAGGAGTTTATAAGCAACATTTACAGTTCTGTGAAAAACCTTATTTTTTTCACTAGTATTAATTTAAAAATATTTGTATCTCATTTGTAACTACTTGGCATTTTAATTTTTAATGTTTCTTATTTTGAAAAAGAAGATACTTAATCAGGTGAATGAGACTAAAGCTTTTAGATGTATTTCAAAGTGTTTCTAAAACTCTTCATTGACTGTTGAAATTTTCTAAAATGGTGGCTGTCTCACATCTAGTTATTAATTTTTTTAAGCACAAATCACACATTTTGTACCTCAGTGAACTTATTTTAACTATGACTTTTAATTGAAATAAAAGATGTTTTAGAAAATTTTTAATTTGAGAACACCAAAGGAAACTTCTCTAGAATCTACTGTGTTAGCTACTAAGGGCAGTGCTTTATTTATTAAAAGTATGTTGCTAATTCATGTTTCCTCATAAAATTTAAAGTTAGTTTGGCTGTAGTGTCACTCTTATGTTTCTCCCCCATGAAGTAAAATAAACTATCTTTGTTATGAAGAAATGATATTTTGTTCCTTTGTTTACTGGGTATCCTGAAAGAGTAAAGAACAAACTTTCCCTGCATGGTTTTCAGAAAACATATACAGACTGGGAAATCCAAACTCTGATACTTGTCCCTGTTCTAGTTTCCTTTCAGTCACTGTAACAAAACACTCTGACCAAAACCAACTTGGGGAGGAAAGGGTTTATTCGGCTCACATCTCCTGGGTCACAGTTCATCACTGAGGGAGCCCAGCATAGGAACGCAGGGCAGGAACCTGAAGGCAGGAGCTGAAGCACAGGCTATGGAGGAATGCTGCTTACTGGCTTGCTCCTCTGGCCCATGCTCAGCCTGCTTTCTTATACAATATAGGACCACCTGCCCAGGGGTGGCATCACCCACAATGGGCTGGGCCCTCCGATATCACACAACAATCAAGAAAATACTCCACAGACATGGCCATAGGCTAGTCCAATGGAGACAATTCTCCAGTTGAGGCTCCCTCAATCCAGGTGTTGTCAAGTTGACACTAAAGCTAACCAGCAAGCACAGTCCCATTCAAAAACTTGTAGATTTTAAAACTTTGTGGATTTGGGATAATCAACCAATAAGTTTATATAGATGACTAAGACCAAATCCAAAGTGTAAAGCACTTATTATTGTAAGCATTTCTGATGAGGGAACCTCAAGAATACTTGGGTGTAAATAGGAAGCACTCAAAGAACGACTGATATGTACTTGGCTATAAAAGGATTTAGGAGACTGGATACAGGTAACTAAGAGTTCGAGAAGAACAGAAATACATATCACATATATTACAGCGTAAGCCCTTTGGAGGTGCAGTAGGGCTTTTAAGTGATACTGCTTCTGCTGATCATTTTGTTCATGTATGTTTCTTTTGTGCTGAAACACAAAATGCCATCCATAGAAGATGGCTGTCTAGCCGGGTGTGGTGGTGCACGCCTTTAATCCCAGCACTCGGGAGGCAGAGGTAGGTGGATCTCTGTGGGTTCAAGGCCAGCTTGGTCTACAGAGCGAGCTCCAGGACACCTGGTACTAAAAGGGAGACCCTGTCTCAAAAATACCAAAAAAAGGATAAAAACTAAAAAAATAAAATAATAAAAAAAAAAGACAGCTGTCTAAACCAGATGTTAGTTTGATTAGTTAGTCATGTCTTTCAGACAGATTTTCCAATACTGACATGGGCTAATTCACTTGGTTTATTGAAATAATCCTGTCTAGTCAATGTTCCTCAGATTCCCAGCATGTGTTCCCCAGTGGTGCCAGGCAGTGGAGTTATGGAGACAAATAGGACTGCCCTGGAAGAACTTACGAATGGTAGTGGGGGCTGGAGACACGGCTCAGCGGGTAAGAGAATTTGCTGCTCTTCCAGAGGACCTAAGTTTTGTTCCCAGCACCCACGTCAGGCAAGTCACAACTGTCTGTAACTCCAGCTCCAGGAGATCTAACACTGTCTTCCAGCCGCTGCAGGTACCTACACAGGTGGCATACAGACAGACATACACGTAAGAGATGGCCTAGCGGTTAAGAGCGCCGACCGCTCTTACAGAGGACCCGGGTTTGATCCCCAGCACCCACATGGCGGCCGAGAACCGTCTGAAACTCCAATTCCAGGAGAACTCCAGTTCCAGGGGAATCTGACACCCTCTTCTGACCTCCGCGGCATTGCACGACACGGGTGCACAAACCTGCATGCAGACAGTACATTCATACACATACAGAAGTAAAATAAAAGAAACAAATGGTAGGTAAGTAGGAATTCTGTCATTATGGGACAAGTAATTTGAGAAACATGCAAAGGATGGATGGAGAGCAGGGGCAGGTTCTTGACTTGCATGCAGGGGAGCAGTGTGTTTGAGAAAGCATTAGAGTGGCGAGGACATACAGACAGCATCCTGAGGTCAGTGTGGGCTGTTCTGTATGCCAAGGACAAGGCGTCCCGATGAAGGCTCTAGGGTGGAAATGGATTTAGTGGGGATTCCTGAACAGCTCAATGTGGTGGGAAGACGTGTGGTATCGGAACACTCGGAAGTGAAGCTGTTGGCAAGCTGTGGTTCAGCTGCCAGGCTGCTGCACGCAGTGGTTTAGCACTGTCTTGGGTGCAGGTATCAAAACCAATCTAAACCAGGCAGAGATGGTCAGCTCAGTTGGTGGAGTGTTTGTCTCCCACGCCCAAAGCCCTGGGCTAGGTTCCCAGCAGCATACAAACCAGGTGCAGTGGTACACGTATGTCACCCTAGCCGTCACCCTAGCCACCACTCTGGAAGCGGAGGCAGGAGGGTCAGGACCTCAGACATCCATGGCTACATAACATTCTTTGAGGCCTGCCTCGGCTACACAAAGATCCTATTAAACAAAAGGGGGGGGGGAACCAACCTACAATGAGGAATTTGTTGCACGGAATCTGACGTGTGTCTTTGGACTTTGGGGAGTCAGAGCTGAGCACCTGATTTTTCTGGTTTAGGGTCCACCCTAAACATCTTAGTTTTCCTTCTTACAATTGGAATTCTCCGTTTTTCTGACTCAGTTGGGAGGAAATGTGATCACTTACACTTCTGGTGTCTTGGATGCTGCCACCATCTAAAGAGAAACCAACTGTCAATCTCAAGTTCTAGAATGGATTGTTAATTTGTCTGGCTAGTCAGGTGCTCACCCAGCCATTATAAAAAAAAGTTACATAGGCCGTTTTCCTAATTTAGAAGAAAAGAAATTTTGAGGAAGTAAAACAGTGGTTGTACTAGCCTAACAAAAACACTTGAGCTTTACTGTAAATAGGCAAGAAATGAGGACGTTGAACAAGGTAGTGACACTCACATGCTGGGAATCCTGTGGAGATGAAGTCATGGTGGCGCTCAGCTTACTGTAATAGCCTATTGGTGACACTGGCCGATACTGATAGGAGGCTGGCTATTCAGAATTTAAATTCCAAGTAGGGACTTGGCTTGATGCCAAGGCTCTGCTGGCATGGACACGGCTGTGGCTTCAGTCCCTAGGGAAGAAATTCCAAGGAGTTGAAGGTTGATCAAATGTAAACAAGGCTGAGGTCAGGGATTTTAATTCCATTGGCAGTTTATTCTTGCAGTACTGATTGCACTCACATCTGTGAGCAGATGTGTTTAAAATGTCTGCCTTTGAGTCCATTTTTTGATCATTATATTGCTTTAATTTGTCTTTACCCAAAATTAGGCTCCTGCGGTTTGTCATTGTCATAGTTTTCAAAATATTTGAGCCAAATGAAAGTTTTAAAATTTCATATCCAGATGATTTTAGATATTTTTCCTATTCAAGTGATTTAATTATAGAAGAGTTTACCTTTTTTTTTTTGCGCATGTGTGTGTGTTTGTGTGTGTAGGAGTAGGACTATGTGGTGTAATCCTTTTGGTTCAGTTTCACTGTAAACCCAGACCTGTTCTAAGAAATGAAGTCTTTAAAAAAACACAGCAACCCCTGAAGAAGGAAATTGAAGAAGACATCAGAAGATGGAAAGAATTCCCATGCTCGTGGACTGGGAAAATTAACATAGTAAAAATGTCCATTCTACCCAAACTAATATACAGATTCAATGGGATCCCAATTAAAATCCCCAAGAGTTTCTTCACAGGCTTGGAAAAAAAAAAGTCCTTAATTTCATATGGAAAAACAAAAGACCCCAAATAGCCAAAGCAGCCCTAAGCAAAAAGAGCAGACTTCAAACTATATTACAGGGCTATAGTCATAAAAACAGCTTGGTGGGCGGGGCATGGTGGCGCACACCTTTAATCCTAGCACTTGGGAGGCAGAGGCAGGTGGATCTTTGTGAGTTCAAGGCCAGCCTGGTCCACATAGTGAGTTCCAGGACAGCTGGGGCTACATGGAGAGCCTGTCTCGAAAAGACAAAAAAAAAAAAAAAAAATCAAAGAACTGACTGAAACGGTGAACTTCTCAAAACAGTCAAATTCTATGTCAAGAATTTTGAGAAAGACTGAGAAAAAGATGAAAAACATGTTTGGCAGAATGCATGAGCTCTGGTGGGGTGGGGGGGTAGGGAGGGGTACACGGGTCTAGATTTGATTTGTAACATAATCTTGTACAAAAAATATATAAAACAATAAAAAAATAAAAATTAAAAAACAGGACAGGGACCACAAGTTTTCCACCCAATTTTGTCATCCTGTTTATCTTAGTTCCAGTGCTTCTATAACAAAGCACCACAGACTGGGCGGAAGAAACAGCAGACATGGGATGCTTCGTGGTTGTGGAGGCCGGAAGCGTTAGCAGAGCTGGGTCTCCGATGCCGTAAAGAGGCTATTTCCAGCTTTTCTCATGGCTTCACTGCCTGGAATCCCTTGGAGTTCTCTTGAGCCTCAATGGATGTCTGTCCCTGTGTCTTTATTTCCTCAGTCGTGCCAGATTGTGGCTCACCCCAGTCGAATTACTTTAACTTGATAGCCTCCATAAAGACCCTGTGTGATGGTTAGTCTTCGTTGTCAACTAGACTGGACTTGGAATTGCCTGGGAGAAACATCTGTCTTCTGGGAGAGGAAGGACAGAAGACCCACCTTAGTCGCGGGCCGGGACCCTTGACTGAAAGCATTCATCTCTGTTGGTTACTGGCTGAGGACACATGACTGGCCCTCCTATCACCCTCTTTCCCCTCCACAACGGACTTTCTCTTGTGTTAAACCATGGGGTAAATCACTTCTCCCCTTAAATTGCTTCTGCCAGGCATTTTATCACAGCAAGAGCAACCTGTCTCCAAGTCAAGCTCCATGCTGAAGTGTCAGGATCAGGACTGAAACATCGTTTGGAGTAGGAGACTCACAGTTTGGCCCATAATACTTCTCTTCCTCATTTGTCCTTAACAGGCAAATATACCAAGAAACAGCCATATACCCCATGAAATAGCCACTTCTGATTCCTTTACAGCTGACTACATTTATTACATGAAGAGGTGTGAACAAAGACAACAAACAGTTTCCTCCCAGGAATTCCCTGGGGAATTTTCTATTCGTATAAAGGAATGTGTGTCTCATGGCGTCCTCTCTTTCCCTCCGGTACGTGTGAGAGGGCAAGAGTGCATGGATACCATGTCACTACAACATAATGTGGAGCGTGGCATCCTGTAGTCTCTCCACCTGCCAGGCTGCTTGCCTGATGGCTTCTGGTGACAGAGCAGACATTGTTGAGATTTTGGTACATGTTGCTAAACTCAATCCTAACTGGAAGAATGCTTTAGATGACTCACGAAGAAGACTTAGAGACATCACATGTGTAAATCTTCAACAACAGTTGCAGCAATCCAGTCTAGAGACTTCCTTTGGGGCGGGGGAGTTTGGTGTTCACATGTGGCCCTGGTACGGCACTACATGCGTTGATGGATTTCTGTTCCCTCTACGCCTGCCCCTCAGATAGGGCATTTATGCTAGATTCTACCGAGTCCAGCTTGGTGAACCAGTGAATTTATTGTAGTTACTGACAGGGGCATGGCTGCCCTCAAGGCAAAAGACCCACACCAGAGAGGGTACGGGTACCAGCTCATAAAAGCTGCCCCTTTAGCATGTGGGCAGAGCCTGACAGCAGCTGCACTGGAGAGTGCCCTCCCTCCAGAAGTTGGCATCATTTTTGTAACCTTGGTTTTGGGGGGGAGTGGCTTTTCTAACATTCCTGACTTTCCTGAACTTTACAAGTTTCTCAAGCTAGTCCGTCTCGAAAGCAGGGCAGAGGGAAGGCTTCGATCCCGCGGCCACACAGCAGGTCCCCCGATGGAGAGTCTATTCCATCAAACACCGCCGAGCGCTGGATGGAATGCCTTTTTAAGTTCTGGATGCGTGGTGATGGAGGACATTGGGATTCAGGACCTAGACAAGGAAAGCCCCTCTCCACCAGCTTCTCTTGTGTCTAAACACCCTGACCCTTTCTGATGTCACTTTCAGTAGACTCTAGAGACTTCACTTTGTCTTTGGATTCCTGAATTTGTGGCCTTGCTTTGGCCTTCTTTTTCTTGAGTGTTCAGATAGTTAGGTCAAAATCCAAACTCACAACCCTCCTCCTTAAACCTGTTTCCTTCCTGCCTGTCTTCAAAACCCCCGGGTCCAGTTTGCAGCTTCCACGTCCTTCGTCTCCCTCATCTCGTCTCCCACACGGTTCTGTCATTTCTGCTGCCTCTGACCCTTGCCCTCTTCCTCCTGAAAGGCATTGGGGGCACACCGACGCCAGAGTCATCCCGTGGGGACTGAACCCCAGACGTCTCATGGTCAAACTCTCAAACTTCAATCTCCCTCCCTCTCCCTCTCCCTTTCTTCTCCTTCTCTCTGTCACTCCCTCCCTTGACAAGACTCAGAATTGAACCTAGGGCCTCACAGGTGTCTGGCAAGCACTCTGTCACTGAGCTACAGTCCCAGCTCTAGTTTTCTCATTTTTATTAATGATACTGTTTGGGGATGTATATACATTTACTCAGGAATTAATGTAGCAACTAGGTGAACTTATTTATTAGAAATATATATATTTATGTCAGGTCTGGTGGTTCAAGTTTATAATCTCAGCATGGTAAGCAGAATTGCTTTGAGGCAATCCTGAGCTTCATAGTGAGGTCTTGTCTCAGAAAAAAACAATTTTAAAATTTATATTTAAATAATTTGTATATGTATACATTTATATCAAGTATTGTATATATAGCTTGTGTTTTAAAATTTATTTATTGTATGTATATGTGCAGGATATATGTGTAGGGGTGGGGTGTGCCAAAATGAGCATGTGGAGTTCAGAGGACAACCTTGTGGAACTGGTTCTTTCTGTTCAACTTTATGTGGGTCCCAGGGATTGAACTCAGGTTGTCAGGCTTGGGCAGCAAGTGCCTTTATCCACTGAGCCATCTCATGAGCCCATGCATAGCTTTTATTATACTGAATATGGGGAGGCAGGCAGACCAGCAGATAGCTAGGTATGTGTAGCTGTGTGTAGAAGTTCCTAAGTTTAATATGCAAAATTACATTTTAAGTGCTGAGAATGAAACTCAGTGCCTCATGCCAGCCAGGAGGGCATTCAGCTTCTGAGCCTGCCCTCCTCCCCCAAGCCAGCAAACATGCAAACATATTCATACTGCATGTGCACATTTCTAGTTCTTCCATGTAAACGTGTAAGTAAATATTTATCAGGCCAGACTTGTTTGCTGAGTCATTCACGTTTCAGCTTAGCATGAATGACCTAAGAGATCCTGGAGACCTCAGAGTAGGGCAGATTGTCCAGTACTTCCTGTCCTCCCTGGTGCCTGGAGCTGTGCCTGTGCTTAGCCTTGCTCATGCAGTTTGTAATCTTACTACAAACAATTTGGTGTTGGACACAGGTGTACCACTGTGCAAGACAGAGGTCAGAGGAAAGCTTTGTGAAGCAAGTTGATCTTCTCCTTTCACCTATATCTGGGTTCTGGGGTTCAAACTCAGGTTGCTGGGTTTGCTCTGGTACTGCTGAACCATGTCCCCAGCCCTCTCCTCTCTCTTCCTCTTCCTCCTCCTCCTCCTCCTCCTCCTCCTCCTCCTTCTCCTCCTCCTTCTTTTTCTTTTTTCTTTTTGAGACAGGGTCTCCCTGTTGCCCCAGCTGTCCTGGAACTCACTATGTACACCAGGCTGGGCTCAAACTCACATTGATCCTTCTGCCTCTGCCTCCGGAGTGCTGGGATTAACCGCCACCACACCTGGCCCAATCTCATTTTTAAAAGGAGCCTGCCAACGACTCTTTGAGTTACTGTGAATATTAAATGACTGAATTATGTCTAGTATCAGCTGTTGCCCAGTAAATTCCTGTGAAGTTTAGTTGATGGTGGTGAGAGAGAGGCCTGGCAACAGTCCAGATAGGGCCTCTGGCTTAACCAGAAATTTTCTGAAGGGGAGCTGCGGAAAATTGGACCCACTCCTGGTTGAACCCCGCCTCCACTTCCCTCGTGCCATCTCCATAGGACAGCTGCAAATTGGCTGGACTTCCTGTACAGTGCCTGGAAAAACCCTAGAGCAGGCGGACCAAGATATCCCTAAGTCTTAGGCCCGTTTGTAACTCAGCACAAAAGTCACTGCGCTCATCACGAGCAGCGCTACAAAAGCTTCCTTTGGCTTAAGTAACTTCTGTAGGAATAGGAGGCAGGCCTGCCATACAACGTGTGCTCTTTGTAAAGGTTACACACAGTGACTTGAGATACTCCTCACGCTGGCCTATCTTTAGAGAATGAAAAGCCTTGTTAAGTGGAGCTGGGTGTGGAGGCGCATGCTTTTAATCCCAGAGCTGGGGAGGCAGAAGCAGAGGCAGAGGCAGAGGCAGAGGCAGAGGCAGAGGCAGAGGCAGATGGATCTCTGTGAGTTCAAGGGCAGCCTGGTTTGTAGAGCGAGTTCCAGGACAGCTGGGGCTACAGGGAGACCCTGTCTCAAAAACACCAAAAAAAAAAAAAAAAAAAAAAAAAAAAGATCAGCACATATGTGATGGTCAGAGGACAATTTGCAGGAGTCAGTTTTCTCCTCCACCATGTGAGTCCCAGTGAGCAAACTCAGGCCATCAGGCTTGGTGGCATGTATCGTTACCCCCAGTGAGCCAGCTTGCCTGTCCATCTCATGCTTTAAATTTTTTACTTTGTAAATGTTTCTGAATCTACTTAGTATAAATAATAATTCGTGGTATAAATAATAATTCATTGTAGAGGAACCAGTGGATGCGTATTGGGAGTGCCTAGTCATGTACATACTTCTCTCAGAAAGGTGAGCAATCTGACCAACTCATTTGTCAGTGGTGTGTAAACTTGCCTTCTCAGCGGTCCGTGCTGTTCTGTCAGCTTTGTGGTTTTTGTGGGCTGTGGGCTGTGGCTCTGTGACTTTGTGGCTTTGTGCCTTCTCATTGTGGGGAAAGAAGCACAGCCAGGCGCCTCTGCAGATTCATATCAAGCAGCATCCTTACTCTAGTCCTCCCTGGAGTATTATGGTGAGAAAGGGGCACAACTGTCTCACCAGTTCTGTTTATAATAGCCTCGATTGTAAGAATCTCCACATTTTGCGGCCGTCTCTTGTATTTGACTGTCACACAATCATCCTTTCTCCCGAGCATTTGCCATTTGAAAATCACTCCTCAAAAGATCCCTCTTGACTCTCTACCAATTTGTCTCCAAGGGCCTTAAAGAGGAAACATTTCTTGATGTGATGGTTGAATCACACTTTGTGAAAATGAGCAATTTATGCCCACCACGATGCTATGGCAATATTGCATTAGGATTTTGCTGGGAACATGTGTCTTCTGAGGGTTTTATTACAGGAAAGTAAAAATAAAGTCACTTTTTTGACTTCTTTGCTATGCTTAACAAAGCAGCATTTCTTCCTTCAAAAGACAGTGCACTGGACGTGGGGGCTCACAGCTAAAACCTCAACACTAAGAATGCTGAGGCAGGAGGATTGCAAGTTTGAGGCCAGATTGGGCCATAGAGCAAAATCTCACCTCAAAAGGAAAGAAAAGGGAAAGGAAAGGACAATTAACATCTCAACTTTCTCATCTTCTGGGGTATTGGGACGGCAAGTGTTCTAGTTTCCCCTCAGTTGCGGTGACAAAACACTCTGACCAATACCAACTTGGGGAGGAAAGTGTTTATTTGGCTCACATCTTCCGGGTTACAGTTCATCACTGAGGGAGCCCAAGGTAGGAACTCAGAACAGGAATCTGGACACAGGAGCTGAAACACAGGCCATGGAGGAACACTGCTTACTGGCTTGCTCCTCTGGCCCATGTCAGCCTGCTTTCTTATACGATACACAACCACCTGCCCATAGTGGGCTGGGCCCTCCCACGTCACTCCACAATCGAGACAATACTCCATAGATGTGGTCATAGGCCAGTCCAGTGGATGAAATTCCCCAGTTGAGGCCCCCTCAACCCAGGCATATCAAGTTGACACTAAAGCTATCCAGCACAGCAAGCAAGGTCCAGTTCTGCTAGTCAGATCTTAGCAAGACCCCACCTTTCTCAGTGGCAATTTTTCCACGTGGGGATAATAATGTTACCTTTAAGTCGCAAATGCTTATTATACTGTATTGATAGACGGACTTATACTAAATACATTCTCTCAGAAGCATAAATAGTATTTCATTCTTCTGCAGTTCACAGTCATTTCTAACATAATTTCTCATCTTACTATTATATTTTTTCTACTATAACCCAGATTGTGTGTGTGTGTGTGTGTGTGTGTGTGTGAGTGTGTGTGTGTGTGTGTGTGAGATACCAGGAAATCTTTTACATCCTTCTAAGTGGTTGTCTTCAGACTAGATTCCAGAAAACCTTAATTCCAGAAACCCTTTGCAGCAAAAACAAAACAAAAGGAAGAGAAGCCAGCAAGCTCTTTGAGGCCTGCGCTGGACTGGCTGGTGATCTCTGAGGGCGTGCCTCAGCCTGGTGATTGTGACCAGGGCAGGGGGCTGGCTCTGCTGAGGTCCTGCTGGCTTCTTACAGAGATCTCCCCCGTAGCACATCCGTAGCTCACCTCGTGGGCAGAGAACTGATGTCAGCAGCTTTTGCCTGCTGACCCTTTTCCTTCTTTGTCCTCAGGGATGCAGAACACCCACTCCCAGTTCCGTTCAGTTTTGGAACCTGGGCTGGGGCAGCTGCCTGACAGAGGAGTGGCTCTGTGCTTCAGCTGCTGTCGATTTTTGTGCTGAGCTACTTTCTTCGAGTTCCTGACCTCTGCAAGGACTATTTCTTTCTTTCTTTTTTTTTTAATGGACTCTTTATTAGGCAGTTTCTCTACCAGAACCAGGTTTCAGATGACCCATGACAACTTTGAAGAAAAAAGAGAATTGGCCTCAAAATATGACTAAATACCTACAAACTAAAATATGCTGACATTTTAAATTGGTAAATGTTAGCATTCGTTGTACTTGGAATGTAGTTCAGTGCAGAGTGATATTTTTAATCCCCAGTACCACAAACAAGTTAGTGTTCATAAAAGTAGTAATTATATTTGGAGATAGTTAGTGGCAAATTGTGTAATTCCTTTTTAAAAGAATGCCCAAGAAGGCTGGCAGACAACCAGGGTTCAGTTCCCAGCACCCACATGGTAGCTAATAATTGTCTGTAACTTCAGTTCCAGGGGATCCATTGCCCTCTTCTGGACTCTGGTGATGCTGCATGTGTGTGGCTCACATACATGTATATACGCAAAACAATTATAGATTAAAAAAATCAATCTTGGGGCTGGAGGGATGGCCTAGCAGTTAAGAGCATCGACCGCTCTTGCAGAGGACCTGGGTTCGATCCCCAGCACCCACATGGCGGCTGAGAACCGTCCGTAACTCCAATTCCAGGAGAACTCCAGTTCCTGGGGAATCCGACACCCTCTTCTGACCTCTGTGCCATTGCACGACACGGGTGCACAGACCTACATGCAGACAGTACATTCATACACATAGAAAAATAAATAAATAAAAATTTAAAAAATCAATCTTTTATTATTATTATTATTATTATTATTATTATTAGGTCATTTTTGAGACAGGGCCTCCCTTTCACCCCAGATGGCCTGGAACTCACTATGTAGACCAGGCTAGTCACCACACCCAGCAAAAAAATAAATCTTTAAAGAAACGATTGCCAAGTATACATGATAATTGCCTAGAAACTTTGACCACAAATGAAAAGGTTTACTTGTAGCTAAATAATTTCAGGGGCAAAAGTTTTTCTAACAATTACTTTTTATGGGCTGGAGAGATGGCTCAGTGGTTAAGAGCACTGGCTGTTCTTGCAGAGGACCTGGAGTCCATTCTCAGCACCAACATGGTAGCTAACACTGTAACTCCAGTTCCAGGGGAATCTGACACTTTCTGATCTCCACAGTCACTGTATGACACAGGTGCACTTACACACACGCAGGCATAACATGCATACACAAAATAAACATAAAATAGATGAAAGTGTTATAATAAAAATATATTATTATTCACCTTGCATTATATTAAAAATACAGGAAATAGGTAAACATGAATGTGATTAATAATACTGCTGAAAAAGTATTCGCCTACCAAAGACACACTCAGGCTTTAGTGAATTTAACTTTACATAACCTCAATTTTTAACATGTGTATCTTTTGAACTATGAAATTAAAGCAGTGCAAAGCTTGTACCAAGCTTATCCAAAAGGTCTACGTATGGTTGGCTCTTTTCTCTTTTGCTTTTGTTTATGAAAGGTGTTCAGCTGACATAAGCAGAAGTTGGCCAAAATACTGCCTGTGCTATTCACTCCCAAGATGATGTCTCTTAAAGCAGGTTAACCTCAGTGATAGCAGTTAAAATATTCCACCTTATGTTTCTCTGTTAAGTATTCCCATTATGGTGCTACTGAGCATTTTCTTTTGATCAAAAAGGAAAATGTCCTGGGCTGCAGTCTTCTTCCACCAATTTCTTCACCAAGTCCATTAATATGCTTATAACACTAGCGCCAGTTATTTTATTTGATAATGCTTATTATGGTATTTGTATATTTGTTTGCATTCCAGTTTTGTTCAATAATGAGTGTGTTAAGCTACATACATAAAATAAATGTAAATACTAATGTAAATACATATATTATTAAGTGTGTGTGTCAGTCTACAAATGTGAAGGTGAGAGGACAACTTTGTAGAGTTGATTCTCTCCTTCTACCTTTATGTGCATTCTAGGGGTCAAGCTCAGGTCACCAGACTTGCATGGTGGGTTCTTTCACCCTCTGAGAAATCTTGCTAGGCACCTAGGCAAAAATGCTGAAAAAAAAATCAGAAAAACTACAATAGTGTGGGTATATTTTAGTAAAGTTGAATCTGTCTGAGAACATGATAAATCTTTCCATTTTTTGGGGGGGGGGCTTTTTGAGACAGGGTTTCCCTGTAGCCCCACCTGTCCTGGAACTCTCTATGTAGACCAGGCTGGCCTTGAACTCACAGAGCTCCACCTGCTTCTGCCTCCCAAGTGCTGGGATTAAAGGCATGTGCCACCACACCCAGCTTTTCCATGTTTTTTTTTTTTTAATTTTTATTTTTTTATATATTTTTTAAATTTTTATTTAATTCTTTTTTTTTATTGATGCTTTGTGTATTTCATACATCATTTTACAATTCAGTTCAGGCATATTTCCCTTTCCCTTCCCCCGACCCCACCCCATCCCAGATCATGCATTCTGCCATAACTGTCCTGCATCTTTCTCTGTTTTTTTGTTTTTTTTTTTCATTTTTTAGCAATAAGTGATAATTTATGAGTACAAGCATCCTTCATGTAAAACCAATTTGCAGGCTATTGTGCCCAAACCCACACAGCTCATGGGTCCCACCATCCAGCGGGGGGGGGGGGGGCTTGTATGTTCAATCAAGTTGATCAAATGAGTGTCCAGACTATATTGCTGTAGTTTCACCATTCACCCCAATCGCAGCCCTTACATTCTACCACGCCCCCTCTTCCGCAGATTGTTCCCTAAGCTTAGAAAAGGGGCACAGGTGGATGAGAAGCAAAACAGTTTACTTTCTCTGGAGCTGTTGTCTTGGACTCTGGTCAATTCTGGCTGTTTCCTTTCATGGGCTGACAGTTTGTCCAGGAATAACTTTTCGATCCTTTAGGGGGAATGTATGTGTATGAATGTACTGTCTGCATGCAAGTTTGTGCACCCGTGTCGTGCAATGCCTTGGAGGTCAGAAGAGGGTGCCGGATTCCCCTGGAACTGGAGTTCTCCTGGAATTGGAGTTACAGACGGTTCTCGGCCGCCATGTGGGTGCTGGGGATCGAACCCGGGTCCTCTGTAAGAGCGGTCGGCGCTCTTAACCGCTAGGCCATCTCTCCAGCCCCTCCATGTTTTTTATTTAGCTTTTCTTTACTATCTTTCAATGAAGGCTTATAATATTCTTAATTTCTTGATTTATTTCTAAGAATTAAAATTTTCTTTTTACAAAAGCATCTTTCAGATTATTTTAGCGTGTCTGTGTGTCTTTGTGTGATTTGGTTGTGTTTTCTTGCCAACTATGGATGGCAATGTTTGACCCTGGCTGTATCCTGTGTCCCTTGCCACCTTGTCTTTTGAGACAGGGTCTCTGACTGAAACTGGAGCTCATCTGGTGGCCAGACTGTCTGGCCCATGGGCCCTTGGGACCCTCCTGTCTCTGTCTCTAGGGACCATGAGCCCATGCTGCCAGGCGAGGCTTTTCACATAGGTGCTGGGGATCGTGTTTGCACAGTGAGCACTTAGAGAATTGTGGTGACAGGAACAAGGTGGCTCATCTCATTTGGTCTGCCAACAGGAAGCAAAAAGAGAGGATTTTTTTTTTCCTTTTGTTGTTTTTTTGAGACAGGGTCTCCCTGTAACCCCAGATGGCCCAGAACTCATTATGTAGACCAGGCTGGCCTTGATCTCACAGAAATCCACCTGCCTCTGTTTCCTAAGCACTGGGATTAAAGGCGTGGGCCACCACACCCATCTATTATTATTTTAAAATATTTTATTTATTAATATTTTATGTGTATGAGTATATTGCCTGCATGTAGGTTAAATGCACACATGTTGAGCAGTGTCTGAGGAGGTCAGAAGAGGGTGTTGGATCTCCTGGAATGGATAGTTGTTAGCCTCCATGTGGGTGCTGAAAATTGAGCCTGAGTCCTTTGCAAGAGCAGACAGTGTACTTAACCACTGAGCCATCTCTCCAGCCCACATTAAGAGATCTTGTTCCACCAAACAGAATAATAGTGTGTACTCCCATGAGATAGGAAAGACGGCATTGAAATGTGGGAAAGCATTAGGATTTGGTATTTGTATGGACACAGGTGGTACAGCTGCAGACATAGCAGTTCAGCATTATTATCTAATGTATGCACTGACACCGGGTGTCAGTAAGGCTCATGCTTCGTATACATTGGAATCTACCTGTCCAGATCTTACAGTGTGGCAAAGTTAGCAGCAGCATGCCATCCCTTTCAGTAGTTGTAACATCACACTTACAGAGTCGGATTAAGTGGATTTATTATAATGTTCTCTTTTATAATTGAAAGGCTTCTCCAGTGATGGAACAAACCACATTAGACCAAATTAACAAAGTATAAAGGTAGGTTCACTGGGAGATGCAACTCTCATGTGGGTTCACCAGTCCTAGGGTCCAGGGCCAGGGAAGTTGAGCCCCTGGGCTGGGGTAGGGGCTTTGTAAAGGGGAAGTGAGGGGAAGTAGTGATGTGCTGGCAAGGTACAGGGGGATTGCCCTGTAAGGTGATTTTTGGATCCCTGAAGGTGGGTCTTAGATCCAGTGGTCACTTTAGAATCTGGAACTAGGTGTTGGCTTTATCTGGTATTGTGTACGGGGTTTTGTAAGCAGGGGCTCCTGGCTGGAAGAGAAGAGTAGCAACCTCTCTGTCCACACCATTTTGGCCTTTGTCCTAGACCTCTGGCCTAATATCCCAACCTCTTAGGGTATAAGGGTGCTGACTCAGATCTGGCTACTTCCAGCTGAGTAGGGGTGTAGAGGGTCAAGGTGAGTTGGGAGTAGGTGAGGCCATGGGTATGGGAGTATAGGGGTTTAGGAGCATTTGGTTAATGGCCACTCTGGAGACCTCTTTGACGGCATGGAATAGCCGAGAAGATAGGCCTGAAGGACAAAAGAAAGCCTGCGCTAGAGTTTCATGAACTCACCCCCGCCCATCGAGCAAGGAAGGCTAGTTTCACTTCTTTACTTCCGTGTACTAACATGATAATTAGGGACTATGCTAGGAAGGGAAGGGATTGGATCAATTAGGGACTTGTAAATTAAGCCTCCTAAAAGGACCAATTAGGAAGAGACACATACCCCAGTAGGGAAGCCGGCACAGCTTATAAGCCTCTGTAAACCTGCAATAAAGTGAGCTTGAGCTGTAACACCCTGACTCGACTCCCTGCCGTGGTTACTTTCGGTTCAGCAGCGCACTTACTCTCCCCAGCCCCACTCCGTTTCGGGCCGACAGAGTGAAGATATTCGGCAGCGAGGAAACTGGAGAGGGTGGTCTTTGCCTACCACCTCTCTACGACCCCTGCACCTCTTGAATGCTCTCCTGCAGGAAACAAAGAAGACAAGGCACTAGGAAAAAAAAATAGACAAATTATTACCACAGGCCCTCTGAGTGGGGGTAGCCATATTGAGACAGATGACTGCCAAAGGGAGCCAAAGGAAGATGTGAGCGGGTTGGTATGAAGTGTGTGGATGTTGGTTTCCATTAGCCCAGAGTCTTTGATGTAGGAACAGCACTGCTCTCCTAGGAATACACAGGGACCCCCTTTGTCTGCTGTAAGGAGATCCAGTGTTCTTTAAGGCAACCTGAGCTATTGAAGTGACTTGGTGTTGGAGTGAACACTTGACACTGCTGAGTTGTCCATGGCATTCTGCAGTTGGGCAGGTACTCTCTGAATCTCCACTGCCGAGTACCCCATAGCTCCTGCACTCAGATGGTCACTATAACTGATGAGACCAGAGTGACATTGTGAGCACAGGGAGGAGAATTTCCCGGCATGTCAGGGTTAGGGTGAGCTTGCTGGTAGGAATAGAGAGCATGGTAACTCAGCCTTCCCATGAAGTGTTAGGTTGGGCACCAGTAACACTGGTAGGCACAAGGGGAAGGAGATGAAGGATAAATTTTTTGATAGGGTGCTGTTGCACCAGACACCCCCCAACCCCGGGTGCCCAGGCAGGTACTTGGGTGGTATTGTACCGTTGCATAGGGAGTGAGGCCCTGAGTAACAGAAAGGTAGTAGCTGACTCTCCTGGGATCTCAGAAAAGGGGGACTCCCTGGACTAGGATAAGTAGGGTTTGAGTGGAAGTGGTTAGGGTAGTGAATGGGCCAGGCAAGGGGACCGAGGCTAAGGGGGAGCAGCTCAGTGCTGTGCAGAGGAACCAGCTGCTGAGGTTGGAGTTTGTGAGGTTGAGTAGGGCTGTCCCTTCCTGTACCAGCTTCCGCCAAGAGAAGGGATCTTGGCAGCTGAGAGGCTGATGAGGATAACGGTGTAGGGTCCTGTCTACCGGGGCTCCAGAGACTTAGGAGGTGACTGTTTGACTTAGGAGGTGACTCATCACCTGGTTGATGAGTGGAGGAGAATGTAAGAGCGAGAAGTGGGGTAAGTATCCAGCCAGTGGGTGAGCCTGGACCTGAAGGTGGTGGTTGACGAGGAACGGCCTTCTGTATAGGAGCGTGAAAGGCTGAGGCCCGTGGGGATCGTGGGGCGGTTCAGAGGTGGTAAGGACAATAGGGAGGAGGGAAGGCCAGGACATCCTAGCTCGAGAGAGCTTAGCGAGCTGTTGGATGAGCTGGTGGCCCTTTCCACCTTTCCTGGAGACTGTGGATGGTAGGGGATGTGCAATTTCCAGATGTCGAGAGCCTCAGACAGGTGTTGATCACCTTGGAGGTGAAATCTGGGTTGTTGTCAGTCTGGATGGTGTGTGGTAGCCTGAATCTGGGGATGACGGGTTCCAGGAGAGTCTGGGCCACCACATCTGCTATTTCTCCGGAGGTGGGGAATGCCTCTATCCGCCCTGTAAAGGTATCCACAAGTGTTAACAGATAACTGAGTTTTTTGTGGGTGGGCATATGGGTGAAATCAACCTGCCAGTCTTTGCTTGGTTGGTGTCTGTGGAGCTAATGTAGAGGCTGGTGTATCTGGGGAGACCCCTGTAGGTTGGTCTTAGCACAGGTCTGCCAGGAGGAATGGGCCTGTAAGATATGAGCTCAGGGGCTGGAGAGATGGCCTAGCAGTTAAGAGTGCCGACTGCTCTTGCAGGGGACCTGGGTTCGATCCCCAGCACCCACATGGCGGCTGAGAACCATCTTTAACTCCAGTTCCAGGGGAATCCGACGCCTTCTTCTGACCTCCGAGGCATTGCACAACACAGGTGCACAGACCTACATGTAGATAGTACATTCATACACATACAAAAGAAAAAAAAAGATATGAGCTCAGAGGTCAGTGGAGTCCAAGAGTGGCTCTAGGAGTTGGAACAGAGCCTTGGGGCCAATACATAGGCTTTGGTGGATATCAAAGATGCTGGAAGGCGCCTGGCTCTGAGGATGGATGGGACGGTTATTTAAATAAAACCATCCATCCTCCACCTGCATGGCCTCTCTGTTGAGTTTGTTCCTTTCTTCTGTGTGATATTCAGGTCTGTAGGAGGGTGTTAGATAAAGGAAGTGCGTAGCAAGCTTGGAGGGGTCAGAAGCCAGTCCCTGGGCTACCAAGTCACCCTGGCATTTCCCAGAACGACTGGGTCCATGGATGTCTTATGCCCCCCACAGTGGATAATGGCTACCTCTGCTGGGAGTTGGAGGGCCTCCAGGAGTTTAGCTATAGGAGGACCATTAACAATGGGAGTGGCCTTAGTGCTGAGGAAGCCCCTTTCCTTCTGCAGGACTGTGTGTATGAGCTATTAAAAAGGCATACTTAGAATCAGTATAGATGTTGGCCTCTTGCCCCTTGGCAAGGTGGAGTGCTCTGGTTAGTTCAGCCTTTTGTGATGACGTCCCCATTGGGAGGTGATTTGCCTCGATTGTCTTGGTTGAGGTGACCACTGCGTAGGCTCCCTAGTGGCATTCTGAGGCATCTACAAGGGAACTTTTGTCCACGAAGAAAGTTACTTGAGGATATGTGAAGGGTTGGTCTAGGAGACCAGGCCGGAGTGAGCGTAGGGCTTCTGCTGTCTCCAGACAGGAGAGAGAGGAGGTTTCAGAGGAAAAAGAGGCAGGGAGGAGGGTTGCTGGGTTTAGAGTATGACAGGGGAGCCATGGTAATTTGAGGATTATCTTTGAATAAGAGATGAAAAGCCTGGACCCTTGAGAGCCCTAGGAAAGAAAGGGAAGAGTGGCTCAGGGTGTCCGACAAGCGGTGGGTGAACAGTGATAGGTGGAAGTAGGTTAAGAGCCAGTGCTTCTAACCACTAAGCCATCTCTTGAGCCCCTAGTGTTCTATTTTCTATATTTATTTATTTATTTATTTTGTTTTGTTGAGGGCACCACCATGCCTGGCTTAAAGATGGTTCTTAGCCACCATGTGGGTTCTGGGAATCAAACCTGGGTCCTCTGCAAGTGCAGTCGGTGCTCTTAACCACTGAGTCATCTTTCCAGACCGTGTTCTATTTTTCAAATAATACTTAAAGTGCATCTCTGTGAGTTTGAGCCCAGCCTGATCTACATAGTAAGTCCCAGGTCAGCCTGCATTATACAGTAAGACCCTGTATTAGTCACTTTTTTGTTGCTGTGATAAAACACCAGTCCAAGGAACTTATAAAAGGAAGAGTTTATTTGCGCTTATGATTGGTGGTTCCCGGGAATTAGAATCCATTGTGGCAGGAGGTGTGGCGGCTGGATCTGGAGTGGCAAACCGAGGGTCATATCTCACAAAGAGCTCAGGAAACAGAGAGAGAGAGCGACTGTAGACTATGAGGCTCGTTAAAACTCACTAAGCCTGCCCCCCAATGACACACTTCCTCAGCACGGCCACACCTTCTAAGACCTCTGAAAACAGTGCCACCAACTGGAGACAAATGTCTGAATACCTAGAGCCTATGGGGGACACTCATCCAAACCACCACATTCCACTCCCTGGCCCCCATAGGTTCCTGACCATATAAAATGCAAAATGCATTTAGTCCAACCTTAAAAGTCCCCACAGTCTTTACCAGTTTTAATGTTATTTAAAAGTCCACAGTCCAAAGTCTCTTCTGAGTCTCAGGCCAATCTCTTAAACTGTAAGCTCCTGTAAAATCAAAAGACAAATTACATACTCCCAATGTACAGTGGAACCGAATACACATTCCCATCCCAAAAGGGAGGAATAGAGGCATAGTGAAGAAATACCGGACCAAAAAAAGACCAAAAACCAGCAGGGCAAACGCCAAGTCCAGTAGCTCCACATGCAACCTCTGGGACTTGACTTCCAAAGGGCTTAGACGGCTCAGCTCTTCCAGCTTTGCTTGCAACATACATCTCTTTTTTAGGCCGGTACTACTCCCTGTATGCAGCTCTCCTTGGCAAATATCTCACAGGTCTGGCATCTCGAATGTCTTCTTGGGGTCTCCGCTGGCAACCAGGCTTCACATTCACAGCTTCATGCAATGGCCTATCAGGGCCTACTTTATGCAGGGACACCCCTGCTGCACTCTGCCTGACCTTGGCAGCTCTCTGAAACCATGGAGGAAGAACTGATGACCCCTTCACTCTTGCAAACTTCATGCCTCTAAAGCCAGCACCACGTGAATGAAACTGCCGAGTTTGGCTGCAATTTTGGGATGGACCCTGGCCTATTTCAACCACATTTGCAACTTTTCTCTGCCCTGGACTTGTTGAAGGATTAGCTGGGTGTGGTCTTGCCCTGAAGGTACTGATTCTTTTGTTTACTTGTAAACATCCAGGCCTCTCCTTAATTGCTTTAATCTCCTTATGAAAGGGAGCCTCTCCTTCACATGCCTTGGCCCCACCTTTAATCTTCCTAGTGCAGTTTTCAGATCCAAACTGTACATTCTGCATTTCTTTCTGCCCCATCTGCTCTTCTTCACTGTAGATCTGTACAATATTCACCATTAAAAGCCACGCCACCATTTCTACATTAGGCTGTCTTGAAATATCCTCCGCCAAAGACATCAGTCCACTGCTTTTCAACTTAGCATCAGGCAAGCATCTGGGCTGTGTGCAAACTGCAGCCAGACTCTTTATCAAAATATCCCAGTTGCTGCCTAAGTCTTTATTTTCCCCTGGAACTACATCTTTTGCAGCCTTGCTTTCTTCCAGGCCTCCACTAGAATGGCCCCTTAAGCTCTTCTTACAGTAGTCAACAGCCTTTCTAGCCCAAAGTTCCAAAGTCTTTCACATTTCTCCAAACATGCACATGGTCAGGTTCTTCACAGCCAACACCTCACTCTCGGTACCAATAACTGTATTAGTCACTTTTCTGTTGCTGTGATAAAACACCAGACCAAGGAACTTATAAAAGGAAGAGTTTATTTGAGCTTACAATTGGCAGTTCCAGGGAATTAGAGTCCATTGTGTCGGGAGGCGTGACGGCTGGATCTGGAGTGGCAAATCGAGGGTCACATCTCGCAAAGAGCTCAGGAAACAGAGAGAAAGAGAGCACGCGCACGTGTGCGCGAAACTGTAGACCACGAGGCTCATTAAAACTCACTAAGCCTGCTCCCCCAACAACACACTTCCTCAGCACGGCCACACCTTCTAAGACCCCCGAAAACAGTGCCACCAACTGGAGACAAATGTCTGAATACCTAGAGCCTATGGGGGACACTCATCCAAACCACCACAGACCCCTTCTCAACAAAACAAAACACAAAGCAAAACACAATGCTTAATAAACATGTTTTGTATCATGTTTATAATATTATTTAGTGTTTTATGAAAGGGACTTAGAATATATGGATTGCATGCAGTAAGCATTTTATGAAGGTGATAAACATCTCATTCATTCTTTCACATAATTTCTTCTTTTAGCTACTTTGGAAGGAAATTTTCCCAAGTAATTATACACCATGACATTTTCTACTGTGGAAATTAGATACTATATGGAAAAACACTCAGTAGGATATTTGTTGCACAATAAATATTCAAATGTTATAGTGATTATGTTTCCCCCAAATTCAAGGTTGGCTACTGGGATGATTCATTTTTCGTAACTGTTTGATTGGATCTGATTCATCGAGGGGCACACGTCTGGGTGGTTTGTGAGAGTGATTCCAGAGAGGTTAAATGAGGAGGGAAGGCTCACCCTGAATGTGGGTAGCACTGTCCCAAGAACTGGGCCCTTAGGCTGAATAAAATGGGAAGAAAGAAGAGATCAAGCAGAGACCCAACATTCAGCTTCACGAAGTGTGACCAGCCACCTCACGCTGCTCCAACTGAGATGAATCCTTCCTTCCTTTTGTCAGGCATTTGTCACAGCAATGAGAGGTTCCAAGGAATGGGGCAGTTGTGCTAACCCTGCCCGTACGATTCACAGGCATTCAAACTAGTTCGTAGAAGAGAATTGGGAAAGTTTGGAATTGCAGAGCAGAGAAACCCAAAGAAAATGCTACAAGCAGTTCAGTGGGCTGTTCTGGTGGGAATGTGGAAGATCAAAGTGCTGAGAGAAATGCAGTCAGAGCCTGGCTCATGAGATTTCAGAAAGGAATAAGGAAATGTTGGGAACGGGGCTAGAGGCCACTCACATTATCTTCGGGCAAAGAATCTGGCTGAGATTCATGCCCACACCCTGAGTACTTGAGTGACCTTGAAGGATTAAGTTTCTTTATGGATGAAATTTCAAGACAGCATAACATTTAGACTGTTTCATGGTTACAGCTCATTGCTCTTATCCCAGTTTAACCTTGGGAGAGTAGTAGCCAGAGGGAAAGGATGTGAACAGTATGCAGTTTGGTGAGGAAAGGAGAAGCGCAGAGTGCAGAGAAAGCAGCTGTAATGACCTTGCACTTTGTCCTAGAACAAAAGGAAGGGAACCTGGAGCGTTAGACCCCAACCCATCAAAGGCTCCAGCTTGGGAACATGCAAGTTCAGGGCCTAGGGATGTGGTTTGGTTCAGAGAGTGCAGGTCCGGCAGGCACAAAGCCCTGAGTTTGATTCTTCGCACTACTGTATTAGTTACTTTTTTGTTGCTGTGACAAAACACCATCGCCAAGACAAATTCTTCTTTTTTAAAAACTTTTTATTTATTTATTTTTAAGGGATTCACAATATAAGAGCACAGTTGTTTTCAGATCACATTGACGTTGCTCAGTTTGCCATACAATTAGGTAATTGGCACTAGCATCCACAGATGAGGGATACCATTCGTCGTTTGATTTTCTGGGACTGTGTTACTTCACTTAGCATAAAATCTAGCTCCATCCAGTTACCTGCAAAGTTCATGATGTCATCTTTCTTTACTGCTGCACAGAACTCCATTGTGTAGGTGTACCATATTTTCTCTACCTTACTTGTCAGTTGAGGGGCACTTGGGTTGGTTCCAGCTCTTCGCTATTGTGAAGAGAGCTGCAATAAACATGGCTGTGCATGTATCTCTGCCATAATATGAGTCTTGTGGGTATGTACCCAGGAGTGGTATGGCTGGGTCAGGTGGCAAGCTCATTTTGAGTCTTCCAAGGGTTCTCCACACTGCTTTCCACAGTGGCTGTACAAGTTTACATTCCCACTGGCAGTGGATGAGTGTTCCCCTTTTCTCACAACCTCTCCAACACTTGGTATCATTTGTTTTCTTGATCCTAGCCAGTCTTATTGGAGTGAGATGATATCTTAAAGTGGTTTTAATTTGCATTTCCTTAATTATTAGTGACATTGAATACTTTTTTTTTTTTTTTTTTGGTCTTTTTGAGACAGAGTTTCCTTGTAGCCCCAGCTGTCCTGGAACTTGATCTGTAGACCAGGCTGGCCTTGAACTCACTAAGATCTGCCTGCCTCTGCCTCCCAAGTGCTGGGATTAAAGGCATGTGCCACTACACCTGGCTGAACACTTTTTAAGATGTTTCTCAGCCATCTCTAATTCCTCACTTGTGCAGTCTCTGTTAGCTCTTTGCTCCATCTGTTGAGTGGGTCATTTGTTTTCTTTGTTTTTTGAGTGGTTTATATATTCTGGAAATTAATGCTTTGTCAGATGTATCTGCGGTGAAGGTTTCCTCCCACTCTGTGGGATTTCTCTTCACTTCCTTGATTGTTTCTTTTGATGTACAGAAGCTTTTGAGTTTAATGAGGGCCCATTTGTCAACTGTCGACCTTAATTCTTGCGCAGCTGCTGTCTGATTTAGGCAGTCTTTTCCTACGCCTACGTCTTGTAGTCTGCTGTCAACTTTTTCTTCTATCGCCTTCAGAGTTTTGGGTTTCATGTTGAGGTCTTTGATCCGTCTGGAATTGACGTCTGTATAGGGCGAGAGGTAGGGTTTTAATTTCATTCTTCTACAAGTGGTGATCCAGTTTTGCCAACACCACTTGCTGAAGAACCCAGGCAAATTCTAGAAGGAAGAGTTTATTTGGCTTATGGTTCCAGAGGGATGAGAGTCCATTGCGGTGGGGAGCCAGGGCAGAAGGCTGCCAGAGAGAAGGGTGGGCATTTATACCTTCAAGGGCGCAGGGGAAGTAGATCTTTCTGGATCTGGATATGGGGCGGGGCCACGAACTCCACGTCCGCCCCCACTGACATGCTTCCTCCAGCGAGGCCACACCTCTTGAGTCTCCACCAAAGGGGCCAAGTATTCAAAGACTTGGAACCGTGGTGGGCATTTTCATGCAAACCATCACAGCTGCATAAAACCAAGTGCCGGAGCATACCTGTAATCCCAGTGGTAGAGAGTTAAGAGAATCAGGAGTTCAAGGTCATCCTCAACTATAAAATGAGTTTGAGGATTGCCTGGGCTACAGGATGCTCAGTCTCAAAACGAAAACAAAACAAGGGGCTGGAGAGATGACTCAGTGGTTAGGAGCACCGACTGCTCTTGCAGAGGATCTGGGTTCGATTCCCAGCACGTACATGGTGGCTAAGAACCATCTTTAAGCTGGGCGTGATGGCGCTCACCTTTAATCCTAGCACTTGGGAGACAGAGGCAGAGGCTGGGGCTATAGGGAGACCCTGTCTCAAAAAAACCAAAACAACCCCCCCCCCAAAATCCTTTAAAGTAATTTGAAAGGAGGAGAGAGACTGAACTAAGAGGCTGCTGAAGGGATTCCTTGCTCTGAAACTATTGCCTGGGGAAGTGTTTAATCAGGTTCAGCTGCCACCAGCCACAGAAACCACTCAGCTGTGGTAGAGGTGTCGAGGACCCATCCCGAGCTAACAGCAGAACTTAGCACTGTCATGCACATGGTACCCAAGTTGCAGTGGAGACCTCAGGATGTTGGAGCCCAGAACCACGGGAGTCATCTGAGCAAGGCTCCGTGGATTGGAGCCGACCCAAACAGAGGCTTTATGCTCTGTAGGCCGTGGACAGGCAGAGCTGCCCAAGACTCAGGGGTCCAGATGATTCAATCAGGAATTCCAGATGCTGGATATGCAGTTTCAAGGTTTGCTGTTTTCCATGCTAAAATTTGGTTTTACTTTGGTCTAGTCTTTCCTTGCCTCCTCTCATTCCCCTTTTTGGAATGGAAATGTTAATTCTGTGCCATTGTATACTGAAGTATGTAATTTAAATATTTATTTATTTATTATTTACTTACTTTTGAGACAGGATCACACTGTTCCCCAGATTTGTTTGGAACTCTCTGTGTAAACCAGGCTGGCCTTGAACTCAGAGATATGCCTGCCCCTGTCTTTTTGAGACAGGGTTTCCCTGTAGCTCCAGGTGGCCTAGGACTGGCTATGTAGACCCAGCCGGCCTTGAACTCACAGAGACCCACTTGCCTCTGCCTCCCTAGTGCTGGGATTGAAGGCATACACCACCACACTTGCCAGAAGTATGTAGTTTTTTTTTTTTTTTTTTTTGGTCTTTTTGATGACACATGGGTCTGCCTCTGTAGGTGCGCCGCTGTCCTGGGAGGGCCGGGGGGGCGGTGGGGGGAGGGGAGGAGGGGGGGGGGGGACCGGGGGGTGGGGGTGTGTTGGGGAGGGTGAGGGGGATGGGGGGGGAGGGGGGGAGGGATGGGGGATAGATGGGAGCTTGAAAATCTCACACACTCTGTAAGAAAACCATGCTGGCCTTTGAAACTCACAAAGATCCGCCTGCCTCTGCATCCCAAGTGCTAGGATTAAAGGCGTGCGCCACCACGCCTGGCTAGAAGTATGTAGTTTTTATAGAGAGTTTACAATTACAATATGTGGCCTGAGTCTTATATGAAATTTTGAATTTTGGGCTTTTGAACAAATGTTAGAACTGTTAAGACTTTGGGGTCTCTTAGAGATAAGGTAAATAAATGCATCTTGTATTAAGAGATGACTATGAAGCCGGGCTTGGCAGCACACATCTTTAATCCCAGCACTCGGGAGGCAAAGGCTTGTGGATTTCTGTGAGTTCAATGCCAGCCTGTTCTACATATCGAGCTCCATGCCAGCTGGGACTAAAGAGAGACCCTGTCTCAAAAATATACCCCCCTCCCCAAAAAAAGAGATGTCTATGAGCCTTTGAGGATCAGGTATGGAATGTTATAATTTATTTTTTTTTAATGTTTTATTATTTTTTACGTATATGAGTGTACTGTCTGCATGTAGGTTTGTACACCTGTGCTATGCAATGCCTCAGAGGTCAGAAGAGGGTGTCGGATTCCCCTGGAACTGGAGTTAAAGACGGTTCTTAGACGCCATGTGGGTGCTGGGGATTGAACCTGGGTCCTCTGCAAGAGCAGTCGGTGCTCTTAACCGCTAGGCCATCTCTCCAGCCCTGGAATGTTATAATTTAATCTTTTTTTTTTTAATTTTATTTATTTCTGTATGTGTATGAATGTACTGTCTGCATGCAAGTCTGTGCACCCGTGTCGTGCAATGCCGCGGAGGTCAGAAGAGGGTGTCGGATTCCCCCGGAACTGGAGTTTTCCTGGAATTGGAGTTTCAGATGGTTCTCGGCCGCCATGTGGGTGCTGGGGATCGAACCCGGGTCCTCTGCAAGAGCGGTCGGCGCTCTTAACCGCTAGGCCATCTCTCCAGCCCCAGAATGTTATAATTTAAAGTGATATCTTTGTACATCAGGTTGGCAAAGCACGGATTTGTGATGATCAGTTTTATTGTAAATTTCCCTGGATTTGGAATCACCGAGGGGACACATCTCCTAGAGCATTTGTGAGACTTTTTCTAGAGTTTTAATATCTCCCCTGAACATGGGCAGGACTGTCTCTTGGGATGGTATCTTGGATTGACTAGAAGGGAAGAAAGGAGAAACGAAGCCCAGCACCCGTCTCACCCCTCCTCGCCTCCTCGCCACGGATGCTGCCGGACGGCCACCTTCCACTCTGGCCCCAAGCGTTCGCCACCATCATCTGCTGTGCCCGCAGACTGTTGCTGTTGTCAGGTATTTTGCCACAGCAATGAGAAGACTTTGGAGCTAACGCAGCAACCCCAAGTCCGAAGGGCTGCTTAGACACCTGTCCGGCTCTTCCTTAGGGTCTCCTCAGGTCCCCATCACATTGGGAATCTTTCTTGGCTTAGGCTTCCCCCACTCCCTGATCTTTAAAGGCTAGAATCTGCTATTTGTCAGCATATGATGGATGGCAACACCTTTGAGGACAGACTCAGCAACCAAACTCCTAACACAAATGTTGACAACCAGAACCAAGTGAAGTCACAGATAGTGAGGAATAATGTCACCGAGGGGAAGCGGAACATAATGCGTACTTTCTCCCTGAAGGCAGAATAGGCAGCCAGAGAACAGCTTAAGGAGCAGGAATCAGAGCAGAATGTTCTCCGATATCAAGGGAACATTGAAGGATATCAGGTCTGTCCATTTTACAATAGGGACTGGATGCTAGTGGCCCCAAGAAATTAAAGAAAGGCAGTTGCTTAGACAGAACCAGGACAGGTAATGTGTACCTCTATGACTCTTGCTTTTGATGTTTATAGCTAATAACCTCTGCGATTTTTAAAATTGATTTAAAATATATTGATTCTAGATTTTAAAACTACAAAGGGACACAGCATAAGATAAGGAACTTGGGGCTGGAGAGATGGCTCAGCAGTTAAGAGCATAGGCAGGCTATTTTTGAAGAGGACACAGGTTCAATTCCCAGCACCCACATGGTGGCTAATCTTATGTAACTCCAGTTCCAGGGAATCCAATGCCCTCTTCTGACCTCTGTGGCCACTGCATGATACAGGTGCATTCACATACATGCAGGCAATACACTCGCACACGTCTTATAAAAATAAAATATTAAAGCCGGGCGTGGTGGCACATGCCTTTAATCCTAGCACTTGGGAGGCAGAGGCAGGTGGATCTTTGTGAGTTCAAGGCCAGCCTGGTCTACAGAGTGAGTTCCAGGACAGCTGGGGCTATAGGGAGACCCTGTCTCGAAAAGACAAAAAAGAATAAAAAATAAAACAAAATATTAAAAAGAGATACTGAGCTTCCTTGTACCTATATCTTGGCTTCCACATGTGGTCCATCTGGTTTTAGCTGGACTCCAGCTTCTTCCCTCACCTTCTGTACTATTTTGAAAAGAGTTCCAAACATCCCGATGATTTTTTTTTCATCCTGATGGTTTTTAAAAGATGTTTTATCTAATCAAATCCTGCCGGCTTAAGCGTCATTCTTTTCATTCTCCGGTGACTTCAGATGTCACTGCTTAGATCTTAATGCAGCTCCCAGAGAGTGATGTTTCAAGTTCCTGGAGGATTCCTGTGTTCTGACTGTATAATCACCATCATCATTGGGTGGAGTGCTTTCTACTTACTTTTATCTTTTCTTAATTACTCGGAACACCATTATGAACATCAGTTATTGGACTGCACTGCAAAGTGAGAGCTCCAGGTTTTCTGTGTCCTGCCCTGGTGACACCATATAGACACGGGCTCTCTGAGAGTGGAGTTCAAGCATCTGGATATTTAACAAACTCCCATATAAAGTCATTTTGGCTTAGTGAAGTTGGAGAGCCATGTGGGTGCTGGGAATCCAGAGGGAACTGGCCTAGAACATCTAGAACATTGTCAGTGATTAATAAGGTATCCAGCTGGCAAGCTATGGTGCTTTCAAACCAGCAATGAGACTTCTAGAAAACCAGCTACCTTTTTCTAATATCTCTCCCCCCCCCAACCCCCTGGGCTTGCAGGCTTTCACTTCTTCCTGAATCAGAGGATCTGAGTCTCACCCATGATTTTTCATGGCAGCTCTATCAGGAGAAAGTGTCTGACCTTTGAAATAGTTATTGACCCCTCAGAAGTATCCTACCATCAGTTTCTGGCTGTGTGCCACATGCTGTGCATGCTATAAGCAGTGTTCTTGTGCACACTTGTGTACATATGCACACACCAGCATACAAGTCAAATGCACACAGGATGAATATTGTAATTAAAATATTTTATTAGGGGCTGGAGAGATAACCTAGCAGTTAAGAGCACCGACTGCTCTTGCAGAGGACCCAGGTTTGATCCCCAGCAACCACATGGCAGCTAAGAACCATCTGTAACTCCAATTCTAGGAGAACTCCAGTTCCAGGGGAATCCGAGACCCTCTTTTGACCTCCGCGGCATTGCACGATACAGGTGCACAGATCTACATGCAGACAGTATATTCATACACATACAAAAATAAATAAAATTTAAAAAATTTTAAAAATATATTTTATTAAAGAAACGTTTTATTTTGGGCTGGGCATGGTGGCTCACACCTTTAATCCCAGAATTCAGGAGACAGAGGCAGGCAGATCTCTGTGAGTTCAAGGCCAGCCTGATCTACAGAGCAAGCTCCAGGCCAGCTGGGACTAAAAGAGAGACCCTACCTCAAAAATACCAAAAAATTTTTATTATTTTCATTTTATGTGTATGAGTGTATTGGGTGCATGTATGTAAGTGTACTTGTGTTGTGCAATGCCCTCAGAGGTCAGAAGAGGTGTCAGATGCCCCTGGAACTGGATTTATGGATGGTTCTTAGCTGCCATGTGGGTGCTGGGAATCAAACCTGGGTCTTCTGCAAGAGTAGCCAGTGCTCTTAACCACTGAGTCGTCTCTCTAGCCTCGAGATACTATTTCTTTACACATTAAAATTATAATACTTACAGGTTAAGGGTGGGTGCTTGCTGCTCTTGCAGAGGACCCGAGTTCTACTGCCAGCACCCACATAGGGCGGCTCACAACTGCCTGTAACTCCAGTTCCAAGGGATCTGATGCCATCTAGCTTTCATGGACACTGTGCTCACATGGCATACAAACACACACATATGATAAAAAAGAGCTATCTCACTGGGCATGGTGGCCATGGTGTGCATGCACACACATGTACAATCATAATACAATGAATTTTTTAAAAAGTACTATATTGTGTGTGTGTGTGTGTGTGTACCTGTGGAGGTTGGAGAATAACTTGTGGGAGTCAGTTCTCTCCTTCTACCCAATGGGTCCCATGGAGTGAACTCAGGTTATCAGACTTGGCAGCAGATGTCTTCACCCATTGAGCTGTATGGCCAGCCCTGATTTTACTTTTATTTCAAGCTCTGTTTAAAGGTTCCTGAGACTTCCTCGTTTTGAAATCATGTTTTCTCTTTGCCACAGATAAGTAAGGTCCTAGAAGCTAGAAGAAATTGACGAAGCTGCCATCAGATGAATGTACTCACCCAGAACATGATTTAATGCCTTAGGTTTAGTGCATATGAGGAAGGAGAAGGCAGCTTCCACCAGTGAACTAGGCCCCTTTCTCCACAGCAGAGTTGACTCTCCCAAAACAAGGTAGCAGCTTAGGAAGTACAAGATCACATACTTTAGGACCAAGGAACCCATAACCTGTATTTTGGATGATAACTGCATTGTAGCTGGATATTTTATTTTTTAATTTTATTTATTTTTGTATGTGTATGAGTGTACTGTCTGCATGTAGGCCTGTGCACCCGTGTCATGCAATGCCTTAGAGGTCAGAAGAGGGTTTCGGATTCCCCTGGAACTGGAGTCAAAGACGGTTCTCAGCCGCCATGTGGGTGGTGGGGATGTAGCTGGATATTTTAAAGAACCACACGAATAAAAATGCCTTTGTTTTAAAAGATAAACCAGCTTTATTTGACTTAGTTTACAATAGCTACCACATGTGCTGTTAGCCCTCTTGTGATTTGGGCTCTTAAAAAAAATAAAACGGGGCTGGAGAGATGGCCTAGCAGTTAGGAGCGCCAACTGCTCTTGCAGAGGACCCGGGTTCAATCCCCAGCACCCACATGGTGGCTGAGAACTGTCTTTGACTCCAGTTCCAGGGGAATCTGACACCCTCTTCTGACCTCCGTGGCATTGCACGACACGGGTGCACAAACCTACATGCAGACAGTATATTCATACACATAAAAAATAAATAAAATTAAAAAAATAAAAAGCTAGGGGCTGGAGAGATGGCTCAGCAGTTAAGAGCACTGGCAGAGGACCCGGGTTTGATTACCAGCACACACATGCCAGCTAACAACTGTCTGTAGCTCCAGTTCCAGGGGAATCCAATGCCCTCTTCTGACTTCTTGGGTATTACCTGACACTGGTGCACCTACCTACATGCAGGGAATACATTCATATACATAAAATAAGTAAACTATTTTAGAAAAATAAAAAGCTATTCAAAATTCATCCTGATAAAAAAAGATTAGTTGAGATTTAAAAATTTTTTTATTTCTCATGTATGAGTGTACTGACTGCCCGCATGAAAGTGTCCCATGTCTCCCAATCCCTGGGGAGGTCAGAGGCATTAGATCCCCCTTGGATTGGAGTTATGGGCAGTTGTGTGTGTATGTTCGGGGAATCGAACCCAGGTCCTTTGCAAGAGTGGCCAGTGTTCTTAACCTCTGAGCCAAATTTCTGGCCCCAATTTTTTTTTTTTTTTTTTTTT
>VZQC01014815.1:1487623-1544116 GCA_009823505.1 Rhizomys pruinosus | reverse complement strand
CCCTCCCTCTCCCCCTCCCCCTCCCTCTCCCTGTCTTTTGTTTTGGTCTTTTTGAGGCTCACTATGTAGACCAGGCTGGCCTCAATCTCACAGAGATCCTCCTGCCTCTGCCTCCTAAGTGCTAGGATTAAAGGTGTGGGTCACCATGCCTGGCAACAAACTGTCTCTTTAAGAGCATTTGTCTCTCCATCTAGCCCTTACCGTACCTGAATAATAAAACCTACAATTGTGTGTGTGTGTGTGTGTGTGTGTGTGTGTGTTCTAAGATCCCTGAGGAGTATGTCAGGTGTCTTGTATCATTTTTTGCCTTATTCCTTTCTGACAGAATCCCTCACTGAACCTGGAGCCGGCTGCTGGCCAGCAAGCCCCCGCCCCAGTACTGAGAGAAGGGCCAGAGCCAGCTTTTTTCTGTGGGTTCTAGGAATCTGAGTGCTCTTAGCTACCGAACTACCTCTCTAGGCCCAATCCTAACATTTTTTAGAAATGTTTATTATTTTTATTTTATTTGTATGAGTGTATTGCGTGCATGTATGTAAGTGCACTGTGTTGGGCAATGCCTGCCGAGGTCCTCTGATGGCCTGGAGCTGGAGTTAGTCACCATGTGGGTGCTTAGAATCAAACCAGATCTTCTGTAAGAGCAGCCAGTGCTTTTAACTGATGACCCAACTCTCCAGTTCTCTAAATCTACATTTTAAAATGCCTAACCCTACAGCTAAACAAAATCTATTGTCAATCCTTAAGATACACTCCCCCCAATTCAGCCACCCAGAGTTGCAGTTCCTCTGTCCCGCCCACCACCATCTTGTACTCTCATTCTGCGACGCCTTGGGGGAAAGGCTTGTTCACAAAGGGCAAATTGCAGCTATGGTTTCTGTCAGGGTGTGAGCTCCAGAAGCCCATTGAAATGCAGGAACCTGCTCTACCAGGCCAGCCTTTGGTTATGGAAAAACGGGCCATCACCGACTACTCATCCAGACTCCTGCAGAGTGCGCTACCCACCCCCACTCTCACTGAATCCCATTCCCACCTTCTCCCTTAAATTCCCAGGCCAGACGCCATTCAGTGCTTGGCTCTCTTTCCCGAGCCTAGCCTTGGCTACCCTGAATTAAACTTTGCTCCAAAGAACTTAGACCTCGTGGCCTTTCATTCCGGGGGGATCGCTCCATAACCTTACAGTTTCAAGACTGTTTCTGAGTCAGTCATGTCTGCAACCCAGGAACTTTGGAGGCAGGAGGACTGCTGACACTTTGAGGCCACACTGGACCATACAGCCAGACCCCGTCTCCAAATACAAATATGCAAACAAACAAACACACAAACAAACTGTCAGGTTGAGATCTAGAAGCCCATTGGAATGCAGAGACACCTAAGACCGGAGGTCCTAGAACCTGCTCTACCAGGCATAGCCTTTGGCTATGCTAAAGCAGGCCACCACTGATTACTCAGGAATCTTCCGCCTCGCCCCTCGCCCTTCTGGAAGCCAGATTCCAGATTCCGACCCACCCCACTCTCACTAAATCCCACTCCCACCTTCTTCCTTAAATTCCCAAGCCGGATGCCATTCTGTGCTTGGCTCTTTCTTTCCCCTGAGCCTAGCCCCAGCTACCCTGAATTAAACTTTGCTCCAAAGAGCTTAGACCTCGTGGCCTTTCATTCCGGGGGGAGCGCGCCATAACCTTACATTCTGGTGCCGGTGACTCGGATCGCCTTTTTTCCCGCCTCCCCGCCCCTCAGAGCAGCTTCGGGTCGCCGGTAAGCCAGATACCGAGCGCAGGCTACAACAGCATCCACCAGCATTCGGCCAAAGGTACCTTCTCTCCTCTCCTTATCCTACCCTACTCTATGCCCGTGTGACTGCGTGAGAGTTAAGAGTGCGTGTTATGGTTCCACAGCTCTGGGGCTACGGAATCTGATTGGGCCCTAATCCGCGGTTCCGCCGAAGTCGTTTCACCTCATCGGGCACTCATCACACTCGTGATGACCAAGCACAGGGTTTATACATGTGGCCCTCATGGTAAGACTTCCTAAATCGCCTCGCGGGCAGCCGGCCGGCCGGGCACCTGAGTGAGGGGAGATTCCATCTCCCACCCCTACCTTCTGTGTAACCCTGTGTATGTTCTGCCCCCTCTAGCTGCCCCCTCTGCCTCGACACTTGCTGTTCTAACTACTGCTTTCTCCGATCCTCTTTTCCATTCTTTTTAGTCTCCCATTCCATTCCGTTTTGGATCCCTGAGTGCTGGCTAAATCAGGGAATCCCCTCTGATTTTCCCTGTCCAGTTTGCTATTACCAGGACGCTGGGGACAGACTCTGGACCTGAATATTGGCCTCCTTTGTGATTTTCGGGACGCTGACTTCACAGATGTGCAAGCCCCAATTTCAGAGACTCCCACAGTGGTCACACAGACCTGGGGTCTCTGAGCGCCCACTTACAACTAGGGCGGACCACCTTAGCACTCGGGTGGGTGCTTTCTGAGACTAAAAAGAATCTATTTTTCTTCCTACAGACTTCTTCTCTCTCTCTCTCTCTCTCTCTCTCTCTCTCTCTCTCTCTCTCTCTCTCTTCTCCCCTCTTCCTCATCCTCTGACTCCCAATATGGGAGCCTCACACTCTAAAAGAGAGGCCCTGGCCTCACACCCTTGGAGTGTCTCCTACACTCTTTAAGGAAACTAAACCTCTCCAAGGACATCAACCCTAAGGTCCTTGAGAGACTCTGCTCCACTATCTGGCCAGGATACCAATTAGCTAACAATACTGTCTGGCCTGAGACAGGTACCTTAGATCTCCAAATTCTCAGCTTTGAGAGACTTCTGCCAGCGCTCNTGCCTTTGTTTTTGTTGTTTTCCTGCCTTTTACCACTTAATTTTATGGTGCCAATGACATTTTTTTTTGAAAAACCTCATGAACTTGACCTGCCGTAGTATTCTTCCAAGCAATTATCTCTCTCTCCTTCTCTCTCTCTATTCTCTATTCTCTCTCTCTCTACATCCTCTCTCTCTCACTCTCACTCATTCCCCTTGTTATTCCATCCTTCTCCCTCTGCCTTTTTCAGCATTAGTCCCTCATTGTTTTGAATCAACAGGCTTGAACTGGGTTCCCGTGCAAAGGTTGTGTGTACTCTCTCTGTGCTTCCCTCCTCTTCCTTCTCCCTCCTTCTCTCGGCCTGTCTACCCTCCAATTCTTCCTTCATTTTAGCCTCCCATTCTGCTTCAGAGACACTCCAGACCTGGAGTCTCTGACCAGCCCCTTTAGAGGATGTACGCCTCCACGCCGCTTCCCATTAGAGGACTCGTCCTCCACGCCGTTCCCCTATCTTCTGAGGCTAAAAAACTTTACTTCCTTTGTACAGCTCTCTCCTCTCCCCAGTCTGACTCACAGCTGCCCCATTTCTGCTGAGCCACAACAAGACCATGTGGCAGGAAGCCTAAATTTACATCAGACCTTGTAATAACTAATACTATATTTCTATATTCTAATTCTCTTGCAATTTATTTAATTGCATATTCTGATCCTTTCACAATTTTGTTTTTTATATTTTGTTTACAAAACTTGCCTAAATTTTAAGGGATTATTTCAGATTTTGGCATTTTCCATTTCATTGTTTTTTCCTTTTAAACCCCATTTTATTCAGAAATCCATTTTGTCTGCTTCAGGATACAAGCCCCTGTGTCTGAGATTAAGAAGGTGTGTTGACCACACCCTTCCCAACCTACATCCAGCTTTTGCCTCGGGCAGTAAACTTTCACTTGGCTGGGATCTTTTGATTTTTCCACTAACTAAATTTATTCTCATTAAATTAGCAGGTAATATGCACAAGCCATCAGATTTTCCTGCTTACCCAGTCCACCATCCTTCGCAGGTGTACAAGAACAGGCTGTGCTGCAAAGCACAGTAGGACATATAGTCTATTTTCCACCTAAACAAATGTCTTAAACTCTAAGTGATTCTTTGTAAATGTGATAATTGTCTACAGCCCTGGACAAGAAAGGGCAACTTTAGATAAAAGATTTTCCCACTGTCCAGAGTTAATGGATACAGTTAGGTCATGTGTCTGTCCAAACCTGTCTGTGTTATAACTGTTTGTCATAACCATTCTTCAATGTGTCTTTGTATCTCTCATGTGTCCATGTTCTGTGTTTTTTGTCAAAACAAAGTGGCCACTTCAAACTTGTTTTATTCTATGTTGCCCACAAACAAAAATTAAGTTTAATTTTGGCATGCCTCTTAAATTATTTTTTCAAAGGCCTGATTTGAACCCGGGTTCCTAGGTTTCTACACTGTTTATCTGAAGGTTTTATTTATTTTCTGTCCAAAGTATTTTCCCACAGGTATTACAACTAAAAATTTTCTTTTCCAGATTTTTCTTGTTTCCAGATGTCTGAAGACCTGATTTTTTGACCCTTACGGGTTCACTAACAGATTTTTTTTTCTCCTGTGCTATGTAACTGTCCTTCTGACCAGAGACCACTTTTTAAAAAAAATCCCTGGATTCATTCATACTCTGATACTTGGACAGTGGCACATTGCTTCCCCTGCCATCCCTTCCCTCCAATGAAACAGCCTAAGTACCTTTGATATTGTCAGTTCTTTAATTATTATATATAATTCTGTTTTCCATCACTTATTAAAGTATTTCAATAAGATCATAGTTTTAAAACCAAAGGTGCCTTGGCAGCACAATTAATCAGAGCTGCATGTTTTAAATGTTTCTAAAGGTGTTTCTTATAAAAATCTCTTAAAGGAATGTGTGCATAAATGTGTGGTGTATGACATTGTTAAACAGCATATTAAGATCTATCTGCATGATTACAATGCATGTGCCTTTGCTTAACACAACATTTACAAAGTGTCATCGCCAAATGTATTTATTAGAACCTTACTTATGAGTGTATGCATGATGTACTGTTCACTTTTAAAAATTCTATAATGTAATATGGCATATACAAGAAATTGTGTTCCACCTACCAGGTACTATATATCTAGTTACAGCCTCAAGTAAAACAGACATATATAGAGTTACCCATACATACTAAAATTGTTTTGTATATCTGTTATACTTTGCACATGTTACTTTTAATATTTTTAAGAAAAATTAGGTTTTGTTTCCGGTGCCCACACGGACAGTCTGAGTGTAACCAATTTGGGTGAGCCCTAAGTATTATCTGCCTGCTGCTGGTATGTGACAATGCTCCCCCTTCCTTTTCCTTTTCAAAGCTATAATTCAAAATCTGGGGACAAGTGACATGGCCTTCATTTGAGAAGGTACTGGTTTTAACCCCTTTATTATCTTGGGTTTGTTTCATGGCCTATGTTATTAGAAACTTTTGCCTTGCATGGTTTAAATCATTGTACTTTGAGTACCTAAATGACCTTCATAGACCTTAAAGAACAAATTGTAGGACTTACTGCATAGGTTTAATGTCAACTTGATACACCTGAGCTGAGAAACCTCAATAATTGCCTTCATTGGACTGGCCTGTGCCCATTGTGGGCAATGCCATTCTTGGCCAGATATTTCTATATTGTATACAATAGGCTGAATATGAGCCAGCAACACAAGCCAGTAAATAGCATCCTTTCCTAGCCTGTGCTGCAGCCACTACCAGGCTCCTACCATGAGCTTTTATTATTGGTCAGAATATTTTTGCCACAGCAATTAAGAATTTATTAACAGTGCTTAAGTCAGTGTTCAAGCTTTACTTAGGAGTTGTATGGTAATTAATGTACCAAATTAATTCAAAAATCCTCTTGGATGTTTAACAACCACACTTAAAGCTCTAATCTGATTTGGCAAGACGGATTTGATGGGACAATATTTTGGCCCCCACCCTCTGAGGTTGACTTGGGTCCTAGGGTCCTGCATCCGCAACTTTGTGCATGTCCTGTGGCAGCAAGTCACCAGTCATCCCATGCCAGGGACGTCTTGGAGATTCACTTAAAAGGACTTCATCCTGCCAGTGTCCAGTCATAGGAGGAAAGCCCATAGAGAGGAGAGACTCCTCATGCTTCAAGGGAAAGCTCTGGTCAAGCAAGGCCTGACTTTGTCCTCACATAGATGGAACTGGTGAAGAGAGCCAGGCGCAAGGCCTGAGTAACCTGTTAAGGACCAGAACCTCAACTGACCTTAACACCAAAACAAACTTCATTTATCTGAGCTAACTGTGTGGTTTTAAACACCCCAACAGGAGACTGTAATCTAAAGAAGAGAAAATGAAATAGGTTATTATCAGAGAAATAGGTGAGAGACCTACTGTGCCAAGTTAGGAATCTACTGTGTCATGTTAGAAAATATTTCAGAGATAGATGACAGATCTAATGTGCCATGCCAGAAAATACCACCTTTTATATTCTCATGGTTATGGCTCTCTTTCTGGAGCCCCGTGTATTAAAGCTGACCCAAAGTCTAGAGCTCTGTGTATTAAAACTTTTTCCAATTTCTCAAACCAGGGTACACATCCTTTTTCCCTCTACATTCCCTAGGCCGGGACCCTCCAATTGCTAATGCACCCTGTAGCCCCCTGTTGGTCCCTGCACTGGTATACTCATGTAAGACTCAACCAGCTTGTCCTTTCAGTTGCAGAGAAAACATCCACTAAGTACTGGCCACTATCGATCTGGACCAAACCCACTGGGCAGAGCACCCCAAGCAGCCCAAATGGGAAACTCCAGCCTGACAGCTGTTCCCCCAAGACTTCACCCCCAATCAGCTCTGAAGCAGCTACAGAAGACAGAACTTCACCCTTTTTCCTATAGGAACAAAAGGCTGGAATGTCAGGTTGAGATCCAGAAGCCCATTGGAATGCAGAGACACCTAAGACCAGAGGTCCAAAAACCTGCTCCACCAGGCATAGCCTTTGGCTATGCTAAAACAGGCCATCACCAATTATTCAGGAATCTTCCGCCTTTTTGGAAGCCAGACTCCAGACTCCTGCAGAGTGCGCTACCCACCCCCACTCCCACTGAATCCCGCTCCCACCTTCTCCCTTAAATTCCCAAGCAAGACGCCATTCTGGGCTTGGCTCTTTCTTTCCCCTGAGCCTAGCCCCGGCTACCCTGAATTAAACTTTGCTCCAAAGAGCTTAGACCTCGTGGCCTTTCATTCCGGGAGGGGGGGGGGAGCGCACCATAACCTTACACAAACAACACGGCACTGGCAAGGTGACTCAGTGAGGAAAGATGCTTGTTGCTGACTTCGACAACCACAGCCCGAGATTCCCTGGGACCCACATGGTGGAAGGAGAGAAACAACTCCCCCAAGTTGTCCCCTGCCTCCGCTACACTTGCAGCCTCCATCCTACAGTTATTACGTAAATGTAATTTAAGACAAAAACAAATAAGGCTGGAGAGATGACTCAGTAGTCAAGAGAGCTGAGGCTGGGAGTAAGGTGCAGGGTGGGGTTCAGGTCCTCGCACCCACATGGCAGCTAACAAATGTAACTTCATTTCCTGGGGATCTGACGCCCTCTTCTGGCCTCGGCGGGCACTGCATGGATGTGGCAGACAACACAGGCAGGCAAAACACGCACACACATGAACTAAAAAAACCAACAAAACAACCCTGGGGCTGGAGAAATGGCCTAGCAGTTAAGAGCACCAACTGCTCTTGCAGAGGACCCGGGTTCGATCCCCAGCACCCACATGGCGGCTGAGGACTGTCTTTGACTCCAGTTCCAGGGGAATCCAATGCCCACTTCTGACCTCCGCAGCATTGCAGGACACGGGTGCACAAACCTACATGCAGACAGTACATTCATACGGATACAAGAATAAATTAAAATTTAAAAAAATATTTTAAAAAATCCAACAAAACAACCTGTAAGGTTATGGCGTGCTCTCCCCAGAATGAAAGGCCACGAGGTCTAAGCTCTTCTGAGCAAAGTTTAATTCAGGGTAGCCGGGACTAGGCTCAGGGGAAAGATAGAGCTAAGCACAGAATGGCGTCTGGCTTGGGAATTTAAGGGAGAAGGTGGGAGTGGGATTCAGTTTGAGTGGGATGGGTGGAAAGGCAAGGCAGAAGATTCCTGAGTAATCTGTGGTGGCCTGCTTTAGCATAGCCAAAGACTAGCCTGGTAGAGCAGGTTCTTGGGCAACACAGATCTTAGGTGTCTCTGCATTCCAATGGGCTTCTGGAGCTCACACCCTGACACAACCCAACCCAAACCAAACCAAACAAGGCTATTTCTGGAAACTAATAAATGCAGTTGAACAAAATGGTTTCTTTTTTTGAGACAGGGTTTCCCTATAGCCCCAGCTGGCCTGGAACTCACTCTGTAGACCAGGCTGGCCTTGAACTGCAGAGATCCACCTGCCTCTGCCTCCCAAGTGCTGGGATTAAAGGTGTGCGCTACCATGGCTGGCTTAAAGACGGTTCTTAGCCGCCATGTGGGTGCTGGGAATCAAACCCAAGTCCTCTGTAAGGGCAGTCAGTGCTCTTAACAGCTGAGCCATTTCTCAAGCCCCTCAAATGGTGGTTTCTTTCTTTTTTTTTTTTTTTTTTTTGGTCTTTTTCTCGAGACAGGGTCTCCTGAGTCCAGCTGTCCTGGAAAACTCGCTCTGTTTAGATCCAGGCTGGCCTTGAACTTCACAAAGATTCCTCTGCTTCTGCCTCCCAAGCGTTAGGACTAAAGGGCATGTTGCCACCACATCCGGCATCCATTTTTTTTTTAATTTTATTTATTTCTTATGTGTATGGCATAAGTATGTCTGTCAGTAGTTTTTTGTGCATCCTGTTTGTCCGTTGCAATGCCGCGGAGGTTCGAAAAGGGTGTAGGTTGCCCCTGGAACCTGGAGGTCGTCTGGGATTGGCAGTTTCCACGGTTTCTGGAGCCCATGTGGGTGCTGGGGATCGAACACCGGTCCGTCTGCTAAGGTTGGTGGGTGCTCCTTACTAGAATGTGCCAGCCTCGCCGAGCCAGTTATTTGTTTTGGTTTTTCTTGAAGCTTTGTGTATTTCAACATCATGTTTTCCAATTCGTTCTAGGCATATTGTCCCTTTCCCTTCCCCCCATCCCACCCCCACCACTACCCATCCCAGATCTGCATTCTGCCATACTGTCTGCATCTTTCTCCATTCTTTTTTTTCTTTCAATTTATTTTTATACAAAGGAATGAAATTAAAAAAATATAGAAAGCATCCTTCATGTAAACCAAATTGCAAGCAGAGATTGTGCCCAAACCCTATACAGCCCATGGCTCCCACCAATCCAGCAGGGGGGGCTTGTATGTTCAATCAAGTTGATCAAATTAGTGTCCAGACTATATTGCTGTAGTTTCACCATTCACCCCAATCGCAGCCCTTACATTCTACCATGGCCCCTCTTCTGCAGATTGTTCCCTAGGCTTAGAAAAGGGGCACAGGTGGATGAGAAGCAAAACAGTGTACTTTCTCTGGAGCTGTTGTCTTGGACTCTGGTCAATTATGGCTGTTTCCTTTCATGGGCTGACAGTTTGTCCAGGAATAACCTTTTGATCCTACTAATGAAGCACAAGCAATTAGATATATAGGCATTTAAACAGTACTAATTGTTATGGTAGGTTACTTTGGTATAGCCACAGATGTTTGGATGGTAAGTTAATCCATGAATTACATTTTTTTCTGTTAAATATGACAGGGTCTTACTGTGGCTTATAACATCTCCTAACCATTAGAGGATGTAAGCTTGTGGCATCAGCCATGGGTTATTCCTCCTCCAAGGAGAGAGCCAATAGCCAATTAGATTTGGGATATGCAGGCATATGGCTGCCTCTGCTGCACAGTATTTCCAGGCAGGTGAGTGTTACCAAAGGCCACTAAACCAATAAAGCAAATACGGGTCTCCTTGAGTCAAGCAAGACTCATCCATCAGCACCAGCTACACCTCACCAGCCCAATTTTTTAAGACAAACATATTTCCACATCGTTGGGTGGCTTTCCCATCACCCTTATAGTCTATGAAATGGCCTGTGTCCTGTGGCCGTACACTGCACATATCACCCAGCCACTACTCCATCCATCTCTCCTGCTTTCCCTGGTTCCTGGGGTTCTTGAACATTCTACCCCCACCTTCCCTTAGGGTCCCCGCTGTCCCTCCCCAGTCTGGGATGGTGAATCACCATGATTTGATTTCTTCCTCAGGAATCAAAGGCTTCCCTGGCTCCTCCCTACAAAGAGCGCCCCCTCCTACACCCTAGTCCACCCATCCAGGCACATTTGGTTATCTGCTGGCTTGTTAATGGTCCATCTCCCCCACTTAAATGTATGTTCCACAAGGGAGACACTTCCGTTCACTGCCTACTTATTAATGGGGTAGAAAAGTGACTACCATAGGTAAAGCTTAAGAAATAAATGTCGGCTGGATGAACAGAGAACCTGGTTTAAAAAAAAAAAAGACCTCTTCGTCACCCTGCCACCAGTTCCTTGAGTGCTCCATATATGTCCCAGAAGACACTCACCCCCAGTGCCCATCAGAGGAGAGTGTCCCAGTGTATTAGTTACTTTTCTGTTGCTGTGATAAACACCATGTGGTACAAAAGGAAGGGTTTATTTGCGCTTACAGTTCCAGGTTCCAGAGGGATAGAGTCCACCGTGGTGGGGAGGCGTGGTGGGGGGCCGGGGCAGGAGCAGAAGGGCTCACATCTTCAAGTGGGCATAGGAAAGCAGTGGCTGGAAATCCCAGCAGGCTTAAGAAGTCTCTGAGTCAGCCCCCAAGACCATGCTTCCTTCAGCATAGCCGCCCTTCTGAGACCTGCCAAACTGGGGACAATTGCTTCAGCTGTCAACTTGATATACTAATCTGAGGGAGTATCATTGCAGGACTCCTCAGATCAGACTGGCCTGTGGCCATGTCTGTGAGAGATTGCCTTGATTGAGGACTAGCACACTATGAGAGGCACCATCCCTAGGTGGGTGGGCCTTGGCTAAGAAAGCTAGCTGGGGCTGGAGAGATGGCCTGGTGGTTGGGAGCACCCACTGCTCTTGCAGAGGCCCCGGGTTCGATTCCCAGCATCCACATGGTGGCTGAGAACCATCGAACTCCAGTTCCAGGGGAATCTGACACCCTCTTCTGATCAAATCGGCATCACACGACACGGGTGCACCAACCTACATGCAGACAGTACATTCATACACATACAAGAATAAATAAAAATTAAAAAAATTAAAAAAAGAAAGCAAGCTGAAGATGAGCTCGGGAGCAAGCCAGTAAGCAGTGTCAGCAGTGGCCCTTCATAGCTTCTGCTTCTCTTCCCTCAGCCACAGACTGACTGAGAAGTGTAAGCCAAATAAACCCTCTCCTTCGCAGTTGTTTTTGGTTAGAGCATTATGACGGGAACAGAAAAGTAAGTGGGTCATAGAGCTAGTCAGATGCTTAGTAAGTAGTCATAGAGCTAGTCAGATGCTTAGTAAGTAGTCATAGAGCTAGTCAGATGCTTAGTAAGTAGTCATAGAGCTAGTCAGATGCTTAGTAAGTAGTCATAGAGCTAGTCAGACGCTTAGTAAGTAGTCATAGAGCTAGTCAGACGCTTAGTAAGTAGTCATAGAGGTAGTCAGATGCTTAGTAAGTAGTCATAGAGTTCAGTCAGAGCTTAGTAAGTAGTCAAGAGCTAGTCAGACTGCTTAGTAAGTACGTCATAGAGTCAGTCAGACTTAGAAGTAGTCAAGATTAGTCAGACGCTAGTACAGTCCAGTCATAGAGTGTCAGATGCTTAGTAAGTGGTCATAGAGCTATCCCAAGGATGCATCTATATACAGTAGTCATAGAGCTAGTCAGACCTTAGTAAGTATTCATAAGACTAATCGTCTAGTAAGTAGCAAGAGCTTAGTAGAGGTAGTCATAGAGGATCGATCTTAGTAAGTAGTCAGAGGTAGCAGATGCTGTAGTACATAGAAATAGTGACCTATAAGTCGCTAAGGCGTCCAATGCTTAGAATAGCAGGGTAGTCATAGTAAGGACGTCAACGACTATCGCCTTAGTAAGTAGTCATAGAGTAGTCAGACTGCTTAGTAATAGTCCAAGAGTAGTCACACTTAAAGTATTGCATCATTAGTAAGTAAGCATAGAGGTAGTCAGATGCTTGTAAGTAGTCATAGAGGTAGTCCAGATGCTTAGTAAGTAGTCCATAGAGTCTAGTCAGTACGCTTATAAGTATTCATAGAGCTAGTCAGACGACGTTAGTAAGTCCAAGATACAGGCACGTTTAGTAGCTAAGTAGTAGTCTTAAGAAGTTAGACTATCCTTGTAGTAGAGCTAGTCAGACGCTTAGAGGCATAGAGCTAGTCAGACGCTTATGTAAGTAGGTCATAGAGCTAGTCAGATGCTTAGTAAGTAGGTCATAGAGCTACTCAGATGCTTAGCTCACGGATAACTGGGAACACAGGCTACACAGCCTGGCCGGGCCTGGCAGTTTCATCTACAGTGAGGCAGGTCCTGAAGTACAGAGATTCCTCCTCCCCATCCCTTCTTCCTCCTCCTCCCCCTCCTCCTCCTCCTCCTCCTCCCTCTCCTCCCTCCCTCATCTTCCGCCTCCTACTTCCCCCACTCCCTCCCATTCTCCTCTTCCTCTCCCCCTCCTCTCCTAGCTCTCCTCCTCTCCTCTTTCCTTCTCCTCCGCTCCCGACTCCTCATCTCCCCTCTCTCCCCTCCTCGCTCCCCTCCCCTCCCTTCTACTCTCTGCCTCCTCCTCCCCATGCTCCTTCTCTTCCCGTCCTCTCCCCCCTCCTTTTTCTGTGGCAGAAACTTCTTATGAAGGACTCTGGTGAGGCAGTGCTTAGAAAATTGGCACTGAAGAACAGAAGAGACAAAATTCATGAGCCTGCTCCATAGGCCAAATTCTTCCCTCCCTCAGGTATCATTATTAATCTAATTTTGCAAAGAAGGAAACTGAGGCATGAGGAGGTTGTGTCAAACAGAAAATGGCAGAGTGGGAATGTCAACCTTAAGATGATTGTGTGACTCCCATTCATTCATTCTACAACACGTAGTGTTTACTGTGTGCCAGGCATCAAGAATACATCACTGACTGTCAGTTCCTCCAGTGCCGGGATAAAAATACTCTGCAAGAAGCAAGTTAAGGGCCAGGTGTGGTGGTGCACGCCTTTAATCCCAGCACTCGGGAGGCAGAGCCAGGTGGATCTCTGTGGAGTTCAAGCCAGCCTGTCGACATAGCGATCTCCAACCAGCTGGGACTAAGGGAGACCTGTCTACAAAAAAAAAAAAAAAAAAAAAAAAAAAGAAAGTTAAGGGAGGAAGGTTTTAGGCCCATCCATTCAAGAAGAGGAGGGCTTGAGTTCCTGTGCTCAGCCAAGTCGCCATGTAGCCCAGGTTCTAAGCCGGGAACGGCTTACTTTAGAGGAGTTCTTCTCCATCTCAATGAAGCCTAGAGGAGGGATGGCCTAGCGGTTAAGAGCGCCGACCGCTCTTGCAGAGGACCCGGGTTCGATCCCCAGCACCCACATGGCGGCTGAGAACCGTCTGCGACTCCGGTTCCAGGAGAACTCCAGTTCCAGGGGAATCCGAGACCCTCTTCTGACCTCCGCGGCATCGCATGACACGGGTGCGCAGACCTGCATGCAGACAATACATTCATACATATAAAAAATAAAAATAAATAAATTAAAAAAAAAAAAAGATTCTCTCACACTGGCACAACAGCTAATCTAGTCACACAATCACCGGTGTGCCTGGAGGTTTGTCCCCCAGCTGATTCCAGATCCTGTCAAGTTGACAATAAACAGTAGCCATCACAGTGACTACGGCCAACATCCATTCTGCAGTGAGGGGAGCTAGCTGGTCCTTCTAAAGACAGCGATGTCTGGGGGTGGAGGCAGACGGAGCTGAGGAGGAGGAGGGGGAGGGGCAGCAGCCAGCACTCAGTCTTCCAAGCTACAAAGTGCCCCGATGTAATGGGCTTTATTTGTGAAAGAACAGACTGAGGCCCAGCATGTAGGAGCCAGGGACTAGGCTGGGTCAAAGCAGGCGCCAAGTCCTGTCCCACATGGGAGACAGGGTCCATGCGGCCTCAGGTACAGGACTCGGGAGGCCCAGCGAAGCTCAGGTACAGGACTTGGAAAACCTCAGTCAGGATGGAAAGGACCCAGAATAGTTACAGGAAGCTGGTCAGTGTGCTGTGAGGCTGACAACAGAGAGCCAGAAATAGCAGCTGACCAGTTGGCTCAGGGAGTGACAGAGGAGCGGTTGGAATGTGAAACGCCACCGCGGCCCAAGTTTGGACATTCGGCTTCCAGATGATGGCGCTGTTTTAGAGGTTGTAGAAGTTTTAGAAGCTGGAGCCTCTGGAGGAAGTTGATCATTGTGGGTGGTTTTATAGCCTTCACACTGCTCCCCCACTTTCTAGTTCTGTGGCCAAGTCACTTAACTGAAGGGTGCTTGCATGTCTGTACCTCAGTCTTCTTTTCTGTACAGTGGGTGGGTAACAATACCTATCATGTGTCATATGGATTCTGAGATTAAGTAAATAATATTAAAAAAATTTTTTTATGTGTGAGTGTAGTGTCTGCATGTAGGTAGGTGCACCAGTGTCGTGTCAATGCTGTGGAGGTCAGAAGAGGATATTGGATTGGATTCCCCTGGAACTGGAGTTAAAGATGGTTCTTAGCCACCACGTGGGTGCTGGGAATTGAACCCGGGTCCTCTGCAAGAGCAGTCGGTGCTCTTAACTACTGAGCCATCTCTCCGGCCCCAGTAAATAATTTAATTAAAAAATTTAATTTAATTTTTATTTTTGTATGTGTATGAATGTACTGCTGCTTGTAGGTTTGTTCACCCGTGTCGTCCAATGCCGAGGAGGTCAGAAGAGGGTCTCGGATTCCCCTGGAACTGGAGTTCTCCTGGAATTGGAGTTACAGATCGTTCTTTTTTTTTTTTTTCAACAGACAGTTCTTAGCCGCCATGTGGGTGCTGGGGATCAAACCCGGGTCCTCTGCAAGAGCAGTCCGTGCTTTTAACTGCTAGGCTATCTCTCCAGCCCCCAGTAAATAATATTTAGCATAGGTAAATACACCTTTATAGGGCCTCCTCTATAGCCCCCAAATTGTCCAAATTGGTTGGAATTAATTAAAAAGTCCATTTCTTTGTTATAGCTGAAGAGACTAACCCTTCTTTATGTTTTACATGTGTTCGCGTGTGCACGTTTAAATGTGTGTGGGCACACATATGTACAGATGTGCATATGTACTCACGGGTACACGTGCATATGGATGCCTGAGGCTGTCTTCTTCCATCATTTTCTACCCCACTAAGGCAGGGTCTGTCAGTTGAGCCCAGAGCTTGCTGATGCAGCTAGTCTTGCTGGCTTGCTTACTCTGGGGTTGCTGCCTCTGCTTTAAGAGTGCCAGAGCCAGGCATGGTGGTGCACACCTTTAATCCCAGCACTCAGGAGGCAGGGGCAGAGGCAGAGGCGGGCTGATCTCAGTGAGTTCAAGGCCAGCCTGGTCTACAGAGCAAGTTCCTGGCCAACGGCTACAAAGGTCTGTTGATGTGATTTCTTTCTGCTCTCAGAATGCTGGGTAAAGCCAAACACTTGTCCTATCCCCAGGGCAGGGGCTGCTGCTCACCCCTGGTCATGCGACCTTGGACTTGGGGACGTGACCTTCCATGGTTCTCCCTTTCAGCATCCCTCCAGAAGGGCTTTCTTTTGTGTTCTCAACTCATGAGTACATCTCTCCCGGCTTCAACCACAACTCATGAGCACATCTCTCCCGGCTTCAACCACAACTGAACCCACATCTGCCAAGGGCACTCTCCAGGCCAGTGCTTCCCAGGGCCCCTACCTCCAGATGTCTCACCTTCATCATGCCTGGCTCAAACTGGGTTTTTCCATGGTTTCTGCTCTTCTTGTGCTCCCTATCTTGTCACACTCCACCAATAGTCTAATGAGGAAAGGGGCGTCTCTTAAGCTTTTGTTAGGGAGGAAATGTCAAGTTAGCCATTTAACCTTCCTTTTAAAAAAGAAAGTAAAACAAAACCAAACCAAACCAGGCTAGAGGTGTGGCTCAGTGTGCCAGTGCTGTGAAGCCTTGGTTTCAATCTCCAGCATCAGAAAAACTAGCAAACAAGCAAGCAAACAACTCGTGATGTAGGTAGGCGAAGCAGATGCTGTGGGTGCAGTCTGGTGGTCTCGTCCCCTCTTTCTTGCAGTGTGACTGTGTTCCTGCCACCTATTCCTTCTTCAGTTGTGTTCTTCACTAGATAACCAGGCTGTCCATGGCCCTCACCAGTGATTAGGCTTCCTCAGTGACAGAGGCAATGGAAGAGACTTTCCTCTCCAGCACCCCCCGCCCCCCGCCCCCAGCTGCTCCATCTGTGTGGGATGGCTGGACCTGAACAACCTTGTTGTGGTTGGGGGGGTGAGCTGACCCTAGGAAGTAAACAGGACAAGCCGAGACTCTTGAGCAGAAAGGTTGAGCTGCTGAATTAAGCAACTTTAGGGATGCCCTACAGCTCCTGTTATGGGAGGTAGTAACTCTGTCACTTCAAGTGAGTTGGTTTCCTTTCCTTTCCAACTAAAATTTTATTACTGGGATGGGGTGTTCCACAGTGAGCATGTGGAAGCCACAGGACAACTTGCAAGAATAACTTCTCTCCTTTATGGGGTCCCAGGGAATGAATCAGGCTGTCAGGCTTGGTGGCAAGTGCCTTTACTTGTTAACCCATCTTGCTGGCCCTTGTAATGTGATTTTGTCTTTTTGAGACAGGGTCTCCCTTTGGTCCCAGCTGGCCTGGAGCTTGCTATGTGGACCAGGCTGGCCTTGAACTCACAGAGATCCACCTGGCTCTGCCTCCCGAGGTAATGTGATTTTTAAACAACTTACAAAATCAACTTCGGTTAGTAATTTGAATATTTTGGTAGACACATCATAAGGAAATTATTACTGCTTTTCTTTTTATTTTTTTATTTTGGTCTTTTTGAGGCAGGGTCTCACTGTAGCCCCAGCTGTCCTGGAACTCACTCTGTAGACTAGACTGGCCTTGAACTCACAAAGATCCACCTGTCTCTGCCTCCCAAGTGCTAGGATTAAAGGCATTCACCACCACGCCCAGCTTTTTTTAAACTTAATTTTTTAAAAAATTTATTTTGTATGTGTACAAACGGACTGTCTGCATGTAGGTTTGTGCACCCGTGTCGTGCAATACCACGGATGTCAGAAGAGGGTGTCGGATTCCCCTGGAATTGGAGTTAAACGATTCTCAGCCGCCATGTAGGTGCTGGGAATCAAATCCTGGTCCTCTGCAAGAGCAGTTGGTGCTCTTTTTTTTTTTAAATTTTTTTTTTTATTATTTATTTTTGTATGTGTATGAATGTATTGTTTGCATGCAGGTCTGTGCACCCGTGTCGTGCAATGCCGCGGAGGTCAGAAGAGGGCGTTGGATTCCCCTGGAACTGGAGTTCTCCTGGAATTGGAGTTACAGACGGTTCTTAGCCGCCATGTGGGTGCTGGGGATCGAACCCGGGTCCTCTGCAAGAGCAGTTGGTGCTCTTAACCGCTAGGCCATCTCTCTATCCCCTGTTACTGCTTTTCTTACCCAACCAACCAAAGAAAGACAATGACTGACACGTGATTGTATATTTTGTTTAATAGTTGCATTGCTTCTATAGCGCAATTATAGCAATCTTTAAATTTACTTTTCATTACAAATATTTGTCAAGTTTTGTTTCAGAAACATTTTTCCTACTTTCTTGCACATGCGCCCAGACACACTACAAAAAATTCATTCACAACACAGTAAGGGCAAACATTACTCATGTAAACATCTTCCATTAATTTCCCATAATTAAAAAAAATCATAGAATTATATTGAATAAGGCTCATAGATTTAGTTCAAATTCCACAAAAGACCAAAGATGCTTTTTAACTGTGATGGGGTTGACTTTTGGATGCAGTAAAGGCCGAAAGCAGACCCCTGTCTTCTGTTCTGTAAACATACCTTGCAACGCACTGACTGCATTTTAGGATAAGGAGAGAACACAGAAAAACCAGGAGGAAAAAAAAGTTTGAAGTAAGGAGCTCAGAAATCATGAATGTAACTTCCCAGCCTTCTCATGTTACCACCAGGCGTTAGGCGTCCCTGTAGGAGTCAAGATTAATGATCGTAACCCAAAGTGTAGCCAAGTAGATCCGTCAGGATGCACTGGCCCGTGTGTTCATATTGCTAGTATACACAGTGAAAATTTGTCATATTGTTTCATTATCTCCTGGACCAAAGGTAGGGGGCGCTCAAGTGGAATATCACTGGAAAGGAGTTTTTGTTTTGTTTTCTTTCCTAGTAACTCAGGATTCAGGAGAGTTGGGACATATGTCTTAGGTATGAGAATGGTCTTGATATTAAGATGACATTTAACAACTGCGTGTGAAGTTACAGACAGGAATCAGGGGTTTCCATTATCCTCGGAAGGCTCCCTCTCTGGTTGGAACTGGGTGCTTAGATGCATAGTCTTCCAGAGGTGGGACAGGATAAGGACTGTGCTGAGAAGTGGCCCCTGCCCGTGGCTGCTGTCTCTTCCTTCTCCCTCTGGGAGAGGGAGACAGAAGGCAAAAGTCGCTGGCAAATCAGTGAAGTCCCACCCGGGGTCTGTACCCCAACTCCACCGAGGGCGGCCTCCCTGACAGGCAGTTAGGGGTGGTGGGTGAAGGTGGCCGGGAAACCCAGCTTTAAGGTTCACACGGCCAAGTCTGGCTTCTGATTCTACTGCCCTGCAAAGAAATTGTGCTCCAGATAACTGCACCGGTGTCTCTAATGCCTCTGATTCTCAGGCCCCTTGGAGGCCTGCAGGGAATCACTAAAAGGTAAACACACCTCCATTAGCACCGAACTTACCACCAGAAAGCGGCTGAGGCACTGGGAAAGCCTACTAGCTCACATGAGACACCACCCCACCAGGAGGCGGCCGACAGTCAGAGGGGTTTGTAGGCTTTGATTTTTTTAAAAAAATGAAAATTGATCTGCATTATATCTCAATAGACTCAGATAATTCTCACCAAAAATTTTTGTCATGTGTTTAAATAGCACTGGAATAATTCAACTTCATTTAAATATATTCATTCTACCATGAAAATATTTCATACAAACATCTATTTACATACAAACACATTAAAATTTGTGAAAAGGGTTTCCACCCCTGTGGTTGTATGGCTTGAAATAGTTTCATTGCTTTGAATATGTATGCACACATTTGGCAAAAGAAAACTTTTAAAATTTAGTATTTTTGAAAAAAACAACAAAAAAACAAAAAACAAACCAAAAAAACCCTTAAAAAAAAAAACTGCCCAAAACAAAAACATAAATCCTGATACCAAGGTTCCAAATTTCTGAAGGGAAAAAAAAATTCGAGGGGAAAAAAAAAAATCTATCAAGGTACCTCAAGTATATGTAAATTTAATATATTTTATGAACCTTTGATCTGTGGCAAATAAACATTACGACTCTCCATCTTGCAACATAGTTTTGCTTGTTTTTCTACTAAAGACAGAACTTGAGGCAATTGTTTTAAAAACAAAACCCAAAACCCTTATCTTGACCTTCTTAGATTTTAAATGCAATTTGCAGTGAGAAATTTAAATGTTTATATATTAAGTGAAAATTAAAGCGCCACATACTGTCTCACTAGAAAACCCCTTTAATTCAGTGTTCATAATTAATGTTTTTCTTCAGTGCTGGGGATTAAAGTATATCCCCAGGTCAATCCAATTGTCGTAATTAAATGTTGTAAATGTTTAAATTTGGTCTTGTTGGCTTTTTTTGAGGGGGCATTTTGTTGGTGATAAGGAAATAATTTTCAAGTGTGATGAACCCCAGAAGAGAGCGAAAATGTTGTGCTCTAGTCCCAGACAGATTCAGAGAGATCTTGAAAAAATATTTCCTTTTAGTTTGCTTCTGGAGACCAGGGGTGAAGCAGGTTAAAAGAATAGGTACTGCAAAACTCAAGTCTTCCTCTCCTATTACTTTTTAAATTCATTATTCTTTTGTGTCCTAAATTCAATCCTTATGTTGCTTTTGTTAGTCCAAACTGATGCCCCCTGAATTGGGTGACATGCTCTTGTAGATTAGTTCCCATTCCTAATTCTAACACAAGATAATAGTTTATCATAGAAAAGATGCTAAGGAGAGGTCAAGTCATGCAGGGTTGGACTGAGACAGCTCGGAATGAATCCCCTTGAGACCGTGGCATCGCAAGTTCGCACAGGCTCCAGCTGCTCGGGGAGACAGCCTGGCATTATTTCTTTATTCCCAGACACATAAAATTGCAACCATTTCTGCTGTGATTATGATGCTGATGAAACAACCCGACCCGTCTGCTTCCTGTTTCCTCCCACAGCAGATGTAAAGGAGAAAGAACACGTTCTGCGATGCTCTCATTTTGATTAAACAGGAAACACAGCTCAAGCCTTTCTCAACAGTGAACTGTTTCTGGAACCTCCTTGACCACCTACACAGTGATTCTCCAGCCCTTTTTCAGCTCCAGTCTGTGACAAAACTGGATGTTTTGGGGTGTGTGTGTGTGTGTGTGTGTGTGTGTGTGTGTGTGTGTGTGTAGAGAGAGAGAGAGAGAGAGAGGGAGGGAGAGAGGGAGAGAGGGAAAGAGAGGTGGGAGAACACAGAAAGGCAGAGCTGGACATATACAGAGTGACTGGCAATGGCTCACAGTCTAGCCAGGGAGGAGGGGCACTCAGACCATGAGAAAGGAAGAGTCCTTGGCTGGGCTGCTGCTCCACACAGTCCACCAGACCTTCTCACACGTCAGGAGAGAAGATGCTTCGGGAGGAATCCAGAGCTCAGCTCGAGTGTCTGGTTGCCTCTGCTCTCTGAGGGCCACAGACACACTGCTGAAGTTTCAGTATGCAGACGGTTCCCATCCTTTTTAATCCTTTTTGCTGAAAATTTTAAATTACATTTACTGAATTTGTGTGTGTGTGTGTGTGTGTGTGTGTGTGTGTGTGTGCATTACATGGTGTATGCAGAAGTCTGGAGTTGGTTTCTTTCACCATGTTGATCCCTGACTTTAAACTTAGGGCTTCAGGCTTGGCAATAAGCACCTTTACCAGCTGAGCCATTTTGCTAACCTCAAAAGTTGATTTTAATTTTCCATTTGAATGAAAAATCTAGAGAAGCCCTGTAGGATAGAGATTGACCCCGCTGCAGTTGAGACTAACTGGGTCTGTCTCCAGGCAGGAAATCAGGTGGGACTTGCACGCTCCTCTCCTGCCTTGGCTTGCCACTGGTTCCACAACTGGATCACGGAGCTGATAAAAGCTCTTTCTTTCTCCTGAAAACAGCCAACTCACTTGGGAACACATTTACATTAAAGGCCCTATCAGAATTCAAATCCAGAGACGCTGGCCTTTCATAACTTACTGACTGGTCCCTTTCTACGGAATAGGATCGATCCTACCCTGGTGCCTATTAGTCTAAAAACGCTATTCAGTTATGTTTGCAGATCTTTTTAGAAGTCCCGAGGACTTCTGGGTGAACTATCACCTTAAGCTTTCCAAGATCCAGCTGGATCTCCTGGAAAGTACCACCACATAGTTCAGAGCCTAGAGCCATCTGTGTCAGGAAGGTTGGAAAAAACCTAGGGTGCAGCTGTCACTGTTTTAGGGACCAGTCCTGCATCCAGGGGCTCCTTGATGGGCAAGCTGTGAGATCCTTTGTAAAGAGCAATGTGTAACTGGCAAAACTTGCTCCACCTGTCTCCTTCTGCTTCACCCCCCCCCCCAACAGCATCACCGCTTGTCCTAGTAACAGAGCTTGGAGAATTTTACCTTTTAGGACCACACTGATACAGGCAACAGGACAGGTGGCTATGGACAGCTGCTGGCCACAGCCACTGCCGCTCCCGGAACTTCCAGCCACCTGTGCACACATGTGGCTAACAAGGACAGAGCCCCACCACTTGGTGAGGGCTTTTAGGAAGCCAAATCTCTCAGAGTTCATTCAGAGCAGTCCAGTTATGTTACAGATCTAATGTGCTAAACTAAAAGAAAGGGTTTTTCTCCTTATTTTTGCAGTTGTGATTACATATGGCTTGTGAAATGGCTGAAATTCTATTGATATTCTTGCTTGAAAACTACAGGTGTGAAACTCTTAGCTTACAAAGCTTTAAAGCAGGTAAATACTTTTGAAATCACTATGGTGAAAAGTTTAGCTAAAGGTCTGATTTTTTTTTTAACCTAGTTATCTGTATGTCTGCCTTCATAGTACTGATTTCAAAGAAAAAAAATGAATTCTGCAGTAGAATTCGCATTGGCTATTTGTTTTATATTCAATGCACTATGTCACAAGCCAGACTGTACTAGGTTATGTACAGTTAATGTATACTCAAGGAGAAAAAAAATTACTAGTACTATTGAAGATATTGCAAAATTGCCACAATGACTGCTAGAAATAACTAAAATTCCTCTCTTTTTTCTTAAAAGTATATATTACAACTCTGCCATAACTTAATGCTTACAAAGTAAATTCATTTCTTCTCACATCTGAAAGCAAAGATATCTTTGTTTACATGCGAGAATAATAATTCTATAATAATAGCCTGACCCTATGAACTAGTACTTTATATTAGGACATAAGACTGAAATGATAGAGAAAAAACTGGAGAGACCTATGCACTGCTATTAATGCAAAATCCATTTGGAAGTTTTCTCTTGTAGCTGAGATAGTGAGGCGGGCAAAAGAAATGACTCAGAAAAGTGGGCTTGTGTTCACTAGGAAAACAAAAACAAAAACAAAGCCATTCTATTGCAAGATACAGATCAAAGGTTAAAAGGCGAATGATCCTACATTTACATAGTGATGTCATATCGTGTTTCCTGCCTTCCAGTGGCACATGCAAGGTGAGGACACCGTTGGCAATAGCCACAGGAGAGGACTTCGTGGAAAAACCACGGACAAAAAAAAAATGACTGAAAAAAACCATTTCCCTTTTACAGTCTAATCATTTGGTATCACTAAATGTGGTTCAGGCTTAGACTCGAACCATCAAAGAACATCATGCTGTCTAAAGTCAGGTGTTCGACAGTACCCCTCGGTAGGATGTTGTTGCGAGGCTAGCTAATTTTAAATCTGGTATGAGTGATGCAGTCAAACTTAGTTAGTATGCGAGAAAGTTGTTGCTAACGCAGGGTGAGAGGACGTGGTATCACAGCATGAACAGTCCCTGGGTGTCCTGTTGTCAGATAAACATAGTGCATAGATCCGAGTTTCTAGTCCAGGGCTCCGGACCCCAGGACCAGGCCTTTCACTTTTGCTGGGTGGCCTGGAAGGCCTTCAGCTCTACCTGGTACCACTCAGGAGCTTCAGGTCCACTCTTCCCTGGAGGGCTGTGGTCATAGCCATAGGCAACGGTCAGCTCCTCCTCGGCTTCCACAGCTCTCAGTGTTCGGATGCATTTGATGGGCCCAAAACGGGGGTGGACGAACCTAAACCAGGATATGAAAAGTCATTCCTGGAGCAGCCCCGGAGGTCAGGGGCACAGGGCAGGCGCCCCCACACGCCCTGGGTACTGCTCGAGATTCTCAAAATGCAAGCACGACGACTCAGCCAACTTCTGCTTCAGCTGGGAGCTTGTTAGGGCATCTCAGCCAGTAGGGTGCTCAGCTGGCATGCACGAGGCCCTTGGATCGTTCCTCGGTACTGCATAAACCAGGCATGGTGGTGCACGCCTGTAATCCCAGCACTCAGGAGGTGGATCAGAGGATCAGAAATTCAAGGCCATCCTTGACTACACAGTAAGTTTGAGGCCAGCCTGGGTACAAGAGACCCTGTCTCAAGCACAAAAACAAAACCCCAGAATCCCCCCCCCAACACTCCACGCAATTCGCTGACCTCATTATGTTTTAATTGAATTCGTGTGTGTGTGTGTGTGTGTGTGTGTGTGTGTGTGTGTGTTTCCACAGAACCCAGGTGGAGACCAGAGAACAATTGCAGGAGCTGGTCTCTCCTACTCTGTGGGTCCTGGTGGTTGAACTCAGGTCATCAGGCTTGGCAGCAAGTGCCTTTACTTGCTGAACCATCGCCCTGATTACCCCAAGTTTTAAACATATTGCCCTGTCTTTATTTTTTATCATATTTGACACTCCGTTTATAAACCAACAATTATGGGTAGCAACCAAAGCCTGTCTTCCATAAGAAATGAGATTTTTGCATTAAGTGGATTGCAGTTCACCTGGCTGGTAGGTCAGGGAGGAGGCCTGACACAGTGCGTCTGGAACTGTAAGAAGGCTCTGGGGATTTTCCAAAAGTGAAATCTTAGTATTCCAACCGATCCATGTGAAGGACATAGTATTTTCTAGCCTAAAAGCAGATGAAGGCTTCTTTCCTCTCTGCTTTACTATTTCCCTGGGAAGCCTGTGAAGAGAGAGTGTCTCATTCCCCGAAGTCTTTTCAGAGCCAGAAGCGGGGCTGAGAAGAGCAGAGCACACTCGTGGGCTACACCTTCCCCCCCTCACCTGCTCAGCAGAGCCAGAAGCAGGGCTGAGAAGAGCAGAGCACACTCGTGGGCTGCACCTCCCACCCCTCACCTGCTCAGCAGAGCCAGAAGCAGGGCTGAGAAGAGCAGAGCACACTCGTGGGCTGCACCTCCCACCCCTCACCTGCTCAGCACCCTGCGGAGCAGCAAAGTGCTTAACGCATACAAAACAACCGGTGCTGAGGAGAGGAACATCGGGACTTGGCATCTGAAGCTCCTATTTAGCTACTATTCAAGGAGTCTTCGCATTACTCCCAAATAACCAAGATGAGGTCATATTGGGCTTGTGAAGAGAACAAACAGAAAAACCCAAACCAAAACCTGCTGAGGGAAGAGACAAGATTTGGCACAAGTAGAACTGCCCTTGTCTCCTGTGCTCTGTTCCCTGGGGGGAAGAATGTCATTTCTTACAGTCACAGAAGCAGCTTGATTTAAAAGAGGCGTCTGGGTGGCATTGAGTGTAGAGGTAGGAGCGCACCTGTGTGCTCGTGCTCGGGGAGGCCAGAGGACAACCGGCCCCGATACACTCTGTGTATGTGTGTATGCAGGGGGTGTGTGTGTAGAGTAGGAGTGCACCTGTGTGCACTTGCTTGGGGAGGCCAGAGGGCAACCGGCCCCAATACGCTCTGTGTATGTGTGTATGCAGGGTGTGTGTGTGTAGAGTAGGAGTGCACCTGTGTGCACGTGCTCGGGGAGGCCAGAGGGCAACCGGCCCCCCGATACGCTCTGTGTATGTGTGTATGCAGGGTGTGTGTGTGTAGAGTAGGAGTGCACCTGTGTGCACGTGCTCGGGGAGGCCAGAGGGCAACCGGCCCCCCGATACGCTCTGTGTATGTGTGTATGCAGGGTGTGTGTGTAGAGTAGGAGTGCACCTGTGTGCACGTGCTCGGGGAGGCCAGAGGACAACCGGCCCCGATATGCTCTGTGTATGTATGTATGCAGGGTGTGAGTGTAGAGGTAGGGGTGCACCTGTGTGCGCGTGCTCGGGGAGGCTGGAAGACAATCTCCAGTGCCCTTCCTCAGGCACCATCTACTTTGTTTTTAACAAAGGGTTTCTCATTGGCCTGATTTGGCTAGGCCAGTCGGCCATTGAGCCCTAGGGTCCTCCTGCGTCTGCCTCCTCATCACTAGGATTACAAGTGCCCCCTACCATGCCCAGATTTTTCGTGGGTGCTGGGGATTGAACTCAGTGCAGAAAGCACTAAAACAACTGAACCCCACCCATCTCCCATTATCATCTTTTTTTTTGTCTTTTCGAGACAGGGTCTCCCTGTAGTCCTAGTTGTCCAGGAACTCACTCTGTAGACCAGGCTGGCCTTGAACTCACAAAGATCCGCCTGCCTCTGCCTCCCAAGTGCTAGGATTAAAGGTGTGTGCCACTATGCCTGGCCCAATATTATCTTTTTAAAAAATGTATTATCTTTATTTTACATGTCTGAATATATTGCCTGCATGTGTGTAAGTGCACTCATGTCATGCAGTGCCCACAGAGGTCAGAAAAGGGCATTGGATTCTCTGGAACTGGTGTTACAGATGGTTGTTAGCCACCATGTGGGTGCTGAGAATTGGACCCGGGTCCTATGCAAAAGCAGCCAGTGCTCTTAACTGCTGAGCCATCTCCAGCCACCTCCCCTTTCCATATTATCTTTAAATGAGACAAACCAAAGGGCAAAAAGGGGCAGCAATAAAGCAGTGATCAGGTGATAAGTACACCATTTCTTAACCACTGAACCATCTCTCCAGCCCCCAGTACACCATTTCTGTGGCATCTCTCTTCCTAGAAGCACTTTGCCATCCTGTGGCTAGATGGTACGCTGCTTAGTTCTAGATGTTCAAGCCACAAGGCTGAGGGCCGGGACAGAGGTACCTCAGTTATTCTGCTGGATCAGTCATTATCTGAAGTTTAGGGGCCTTTTCCCATGCCCTCCTAAGTCCTGAGGCCATGAGGGATCCCATGTCCTCCTCAGGCCTAGATCCCTCCAGCTGCCAGCGTCCCACTTACATGTCATAGATGCAGTTTGGAGTGAAGGAGTGGTTCGCCTTGTGTCCTAAGGAGGCACAGTACTTGGAGACATGGTTGTAGGGCTCAGGCACATCAATGACTGTGTCTTCATCAAGGGAGAGGGTATTCCCATTTAGGGCCCAGTCTCTGTTGTCAACCTGCAAACACAGGAAAGCGAGTGCTACAGAGAACCTTTCTCTCAAAAGCACGGACCACGTCAGATAGATGAACTCACTTATTGTAATGCTCAAGGTCTGAGTGCTGTAGACATGAAAATACCCCCGACATCTCCACCTAAGAACAGTGCCACTAGACAGCTCAATTTACTGCTTATTGCATTTTCTTCATGATATATAGAAGGATTTTGGTCTTTAATAGAGAAACACAAAAAGATAACCAGATAAACTTGAACTAAAAATAGATGAAGAGCTGGTGGGATGGCTCAGTGGGTAAGCGTGCTAGCTGCCAAGCCTGACAACTTAAGTTCAGGCCACAGAACCCACATCATGGAGGGATAAAACCAACTCCCACAGACTTTCCTTTGACCTCCACTTGAGGGCCAAGGCACGCTGCACCTCCCCCAAATTAACACATGTAATTTATTGTATTTTTCTTTTATGTGTATGAATGCATTGCCTGCATGTGTGTAAGTGCACACATGTTGTGCAATGCCCTGGAACTGGAGTTACAGATGGTTGTTAGCCACCATGTGGGTGCTGGGAATTGAACCTGGGTCCTCTGCAAAACTAGTCAGTGCTCTTAACCGCTGAGCCATCTCTCTAGCCCCAACACATGTAATTTTTTAAAAGTTCATAAAAAGATATGAAAATAATGCAAAAGAAGAACACCAAAAGGAGTCAGAGCTATAGGGAAAAGAGCAGGCACTCACTCCTGCAAAGGCCTGTAGGCCTGCTAGAGAGAAGCAATCAGGGTAACCACGAGATAGTCCCCAAATCACTGTACTTCCCTACCTGTGACAGGAGTCATTGTCTCTACCACCAGCTTCTGGTTGGATCTGGGGAGGCCAGTAGCATAGCCTTTGGTAGGTTTTAAAAACGATCGTATTTTAATAAACAACGTGGACTCTCTAGCGGATGTGTCCAACATTTTGACATCGCAACAGCATTTTGTCACCTACAAAGCTCATTCTTGAGGACTAAAGGCACAACTGAATTATAAAAAAAAATGGTTTTTTTAAAATTTTTTATTTAAAAAAAAATGCCGCGGAGGTCATAATGAGGGTTTCGGATTCCCCTGGAACTGGAGCTCTCCTGGAATTGGAGTTTCAGATGGTTATCGGCCGCCATGTGGGTGCTGGGGATCGAACCCGGGTCCTCTGTAAGAGCGGTCGGTGCTCTCAACCGCTAGGCCATCTCTCCAGCCCCACGTTTTTATTTTTATATCTATGAGTGTTTTGCCTGCATGTAAGTGTACCATGTGCATGCCCATGGAGGCCAGAAGGTGTCAGATCCCCTGAAACTGGAGTTATAGTCAATTGTTGGCCATAATGTAGGTGCTAGGAACTGAACATAGATCTTCTCCAAGAGTAGCCAGTGCTCTTAACCACTGAGACACCTCTGTAGCCCCATATTAATGTTTAAAAAATAATTTATTTTTAGTTATGTGTGTGTGTGTGTTGGGTTTGTGCACATGTGTGTGGGTTCCCATGGAGGCCCCGGGTCCCTTGGAGCTGGGCCTACAGCTGTTGTGAGCCACCTGATGTGGGTGCTGGGAACTGGACTCATTCCTCTGGAAAGCAGTGCACGCACTCAACTACGGAGCTCTCTCCCTAGCCCCTTCATGTTTTAAGTAAGTGTATGATTTTGTGTTCGGTTGTATGCATGGCTAGTTTGGGCCACATATGGCCTGTATATAGTCCACAGGCTGGACACTCTCCTAGGTATACCAACTCTCCCACCTATACATTACAGGTATGATTGCATTTGTATGTGATACTCAGTTAACATACATAAACTGGTGGTGGCCACAGACCAGGCACTGTAAAGGTGCAGGGGACACAGCAGCGAACAAAGGTGAGAAAGGCCCTCATGGATCTTAACGCTCTCAACCCATCGCATGACTCGAAACACAGCATTTGACTTCATCTACTTTATAGTGTCACGAGGTGTCTTGTTCTTCTCCAGCAGAATCTAAACCTTAGGGTGGGTAGGGTGTCCTTCAGACTCTAGTCCAATCCTGCTCTTCAAAACCTTACTTGAGGGCTAGAGAGATGGCTCAGAGGTTAAGAGCACTTGCTGTTCTTACAGGGGACCTGAGTTTGTTTCCTGGCACCCACATCAGGCAGCTCACAACCCCCTTAACTCCAGTTCCAGGGAATCTGATGCCTCGTCTGGTCTCTGAGGGGTACCCACACATGTGTGCATACACATACAGATACATACATCTAAACAAAAAATAAAGCAAATTAAATGAATAAAAACCCTCTTTGAGGGCTGGAGAGACGGCCTAGTGGTTAAGAGCGCCGACCGCTCTTTCAGAGGACCGGGGTTTGATCCCCAGCACCCACATGGCGGCTGAGAACCGTCTGAAACTCCAATTCCAGGAGAACTCCAGTTCCAGGGGAATCCGAGACCCTCTTCTGACCTCCGTGGCATTGCACGACACGGGTGCACAAACCTGCATGCAGACAATACATTCATACACATACAGAAATAAAATTAAAACAAAACAAAACACAAAAAAAACCCCTCTTTGAACTCAGCTGTTTATTGTATCCGACCTTGGGCAAGTTGCTTAACCACTCTAGGCTTTAATTTCCAAATCTGGAAATGTTTGAGTGAATAAAGACAGGTTTATTATCTAATTCGAAAATCCAAACTGGGACCCAAATCAGGACTTTTTGAGGGCTGATAGGATAGTACAGTTGGAAGATGCCACATTTGACCTTATGTGACAGGTTGTAGGCAAAACATAGGCACACTAAAAATTACTGCCAGGCTTTTACACGTGCTGTAGAGGAAAGCATGAATTTCCTATTTTGCTTTGGATTCATCTGCAAAGATAAGGTATGCTCAACCTGCAACACACCCTATCCCAAAGCCACATTTTACATGCTGAATGTCTTCGACTTTCTGGAGGCTGGTGAGGTGTAGCCATCTATAGCAACAGCATCTGCTTGCCTGACGGCCTGACCATCTTTTGCCTGTCTGGCTGAACGTGACAACTGGACTATTTCAAGGTATTTAATCCTCCCTTTTATTGCACAGGAATAAGTGACAAAGTGGAGACTTAAATATGGGATATCAGCCATGAGCTTAATAAAATACAGAGCACAGTGGAGGTCACTGACTGTGCTAGAAGCTGCAAACTTTCCTTTAAACAGACACTTTGGTGAGGCAAAGAGATGAAACCAAAGCCATATATGAAGTTCTAGAAATATGTCAAAGAGCGTCTTAAAGGCAAGCGGTGGTGGAGGAGGAGGAGGTACTGGTGGAGGAGGTGATGTGCTGGTGCTGGTGTGTGTGCATGTTCTAGAGGCCAGAGAACGACCTGTGTCATGCCCAGGACCCATCTGTCTTTGCCTCCTCAGCATTGTTGTCACATGTACAGGCCACACCACCATGCCCAGCTTTCTTCTGTGGGTTCTGGAGATGGAATTCAGGTCCTCAAGCTTGCCAGGCAGGCACTTACTGACTGAGCCATCTTTGCTGACTGTTCTTTCTTTCCTCTTCCCTTTCCCCCCTCCCTTTTTTTTTTTTTTCCTTCCCTTTCCCCTTCCCCTCTCTCTTCCAAGTCAGGGCTTTGCTTTATGTAGGCCAGTCTGGCCTGGAACTCATGAACACTCCATCTCAGCATTCCAAGTGCTAGGATTACAGGTTCAAACAGGCTGGCCTGACACATCCTCATTATTCCAAGAATAGATGGTGGATAGATTAAACAGGATGAACTCACTTTCAGATGCTGAGGCTCAAAGGGAGCGTTGCTGTGCAATGGTCAGGAGCACCTGGCCCTCCGTGATCTTTTTGCTGTGGTCTTTCAAGAGCATGTACTGCCACATCCTGCCTGTTTAGCCTTTTAGCTGATAACCTTTATTGAGTGATTGATTGCGTTAAAACACCTCCTTACAAGACAGGCAGTCATATGGGTTTGGCCTTAACAAAAAAAGTACGGAGCTTTCTTATAAAGCCCTGTGGCAAAGGTTAATTAAATAGAATCTGATTGGATCTTGGTTTTTTTCAGATGTTGGATGTGGTCTAGGGCAAGGCAGTGACTGTCTCATCCTACTTTCTATGAAATAGTTGTAGATCTTGAAAGTGGCCTTGTTTGAAAAAAGCCCCTTAACAAACTGGGTGGATGTTCACCCGCCCTACTCACCTCTTGGTGTGTAATTCGAACTCCATTATAAAAAGACATAACAGTATTGGGTCCCACTGTTACCTTGGAGAACAGCCCTTCCCCAGCACTAGAGATGAGAGAGTCTGCAACATAAACCCTAAGGAAAGAAAGCCAGATCGTGAGTGTTTCAGTATGATATGTCCCTCCTGATGTCAACCACCAAAAGCCCATCATGGCCACTGAATCCCAAATGGCAGTTCCTAATTACCCAACAAAGAAGGAAGAGAGAAAATTAATCCACAGTACGTTAGCATCAGAAATGGAAGCAAGGGTAGTTTTATCTCTTGAAGAATGGTATTCAAAATGGACTTCATCTCCCTCTGTTTCTCCCCTTCTCTCCCAAGAGTCTTTAGCCCAGGGTGGACACAGACTTGCTCTGTAGCTGAGTACAACTGTAAATTCTGATCCTCCTGCTTCTGCCTCCCAAGTGCTGGGATTATAGGTGTGCGCTGTGCAATGCGCACAGGCTATGAACTAAGCTCCATCCCTAGGCCTCAAAGTGTCTTTTGTAACAGGTCATTATTCATAGATCCATAAAGCTACTGAGTACTTGATATACCTTTTTTTTGATATACTTTTAAAAATCTAAGTTGATGATTTTAAGTCTGATTGGACAAATAAATATTCCCACTGGGGCTATACTCTACTAACAAACAGGCAGTAAAATGTATCTTGGGGTGGAGAGATGGCTCAGCAGTTAAAAGTTCTTGCTATTGCAGAGGACCTGGTCTGTTTCCAGCCCCCACACGGTGGCTCACACCCATCTGTAACTTCAGTTCCAGGGGTCTATGCCTTCTTCTAGCCTCTGAGGCTACCAGGCAAACATTCATATATACAAAATAAAAATAAAAATAAACATATATATATATATATATATTTATATTTAAGTTAAGAGCAGGTCATGATGGTGCATATCCTTAATCCCAGCACTCAGGAAGCAGAGGCAAGTGCCTCTTTGGGGACAGCCTGGTCTACATAGCTATTGCCAGGCCAGCTAAGACTATATGGAGAACCTGTCTCAAAAAAACCCAGCCACCCCCACAAAACTAACCAACCAACCAACCAACCAACCAAAACTTTTTAATAAGATATATCTACATCTAATAAGCCTTTGCCAGTAAATGGGGTTAGAGCAGAGGTTAGGTATCTACATGTAGGTCAAATTTGCTGCTAATTTTTGTCAATAAAGATTTATTGGGACACAGGCCCTTCACCATTTGTTTAACAGTGTCCAGCAGCTACAGCACTCCAAAGGCAGAGCTGAGTCTGTGATAGACATCACCCAGCCGCAGAGTCGCAGATTGTTTACTCAGTGGTCCTCCACAGAAAAAGGTTCCTAATCACTGTATTTTATTATTTTTTTTAATTTATTTTATTTTATTTATTTCTATATGTGTATGAATGTACTGTCTGCATGCAGGTTTGTGCACCCGTGTCATGCAATGCCGCGGAGGTCAGAAGAGGGTGTCGGATTCCCCTGGAACTGGAGTTCTCCTGGAATTGGAGTTTCAGACGGCTCTCGGTCGCCATGTGGGTGCTGGGGATCGAACCCGGGTCCTCTGTAAGAGTGGTCGGCACTCTTAACCGCTAGGCCATCTCTCCAGCCCTTAATTTATTATTTTTATTTTATGTATATGAGTGTATTGTCTGCATGGATGTAGGTGCACTTGTGTCAAGCAATGACTGTGGAGGTCAGAAGAGGGTGTCGGATCCCCTGGAACTGGAGTTTCTGACAGCTATTAGCTGCCATTTGGGTGTTGGAAATCAAACCTGGGTCCTCTGAAAGAGCAGCCAGTGCTCTTAACTGCTGAGCCATCTCTCAGGTCTCCCTAATCACTGTTTTAAGTACTCTTGGTTGTGGAACTGGAGTTAAAAAGAGACCCAAATGTTCCACCAATGATTCTTTCAGTTCTCTGGGCACTGTGACGGGATGACCTGTTAGGAGCCGACCCTCTGTAATTTCTGTTTATTTCATGGACTGGAAAATCGGAATTATTGCTTCCTCTGCTCTCTCCCTGTGACCCTTTTCCAGTTGACCCTATGACAGTTCCTTCAGAGAAGTGGCATGTACATCCTGCCCCTCCTGGCTTTGTAAGGAACACGGGGGAAGGTGTTAGGAAACAGGACAGTTCCTGCCACCCTTAACCCCCAGGGGCTGTTGTTCCTTTAGTTGGAGTCATGGAATGAAGAGACAGAAAACGGATCTGAGCCCATTTTGAAGCGTAGAGCCCAGCCTTGTTTGACTGAGCCTGGTGAGCAAAATGGCTGAATGTTAGCCAACCCACAGAACCATGAGTACAATACAAAATGCTTGCTTCTGTCAAAAGCTGAGTTTTGAGAGTACTGTAATGTTACACAGATTCACAACAGAGACTGATACATATGCTTTGGGCCCTGTTGTGTTTTGAGGCTAACACAGAAACTCAGTCCACACCCTCTGGTACTGGGCCAGAACCCCTTGTCATAAAAGATGTCATTTACTCCCTGCCTGTGGCACTGTGGGCTCAGCCATGCCCATTAGACCAGAAAATGGCTTGTTTCTCAGATGGGAGCAGGGAGCGCACCAGAGGCGAGTCACACTACAAACTGCAAGGCAGAGAAGCCAGCCTCGGTGATGTCCTCACTCAGAAGCTGACCAGCTGTTAGAGAACAGGGAGAATCCAGTGTGGGGGTGGCCATACTCACAGCTAGATACACACTGGAACAGGACTTGGCTCTGGCTGTGAGATGGTGTCACACATGCCATTTATAAAATAGGATGTTTTTATGTTTCTCATACTTTGTTTCCACCCTGTCCTGCTTTAATCAATAAAGAAATTGCTTCATGTTCCAGATTCTGTGAGCCAGGCTACAGCATGTGACTGCAGCCCAAACACTGGCTTCAAGAGACTGCAGGGAGATGGATGAGTGAGGGCACCTGTCTCCATGCCCAATGACCTGAGGTGGATCCCCAGAACCTGCATGGTGGACGGAGACTAGTGACCCCACAAACTGTCCTCTAGTCTCCACATGTATCCCCCAACTACACACACACACACACACACACACACACACACACACACACACACACACACACGCACGCAAAGCCCCGACAAAGGGGCACTTGAACTTACAAGGGCATGATTGCCTGACCCAACACTCTACCTAGGGCACTTACTGTGGGATGGGGACACCAGCTGCCTTGACAGATGTGGGAGCCCTCCCCCAGAGATAGGTTCTATATGAGAATGAAACCAGTCTTTCTCAGACACATAGTTATTTGGAAGATGTACAGGAGAAAAGTACTCATTAACAAGGGACCAGAATTGTCTGCAGGACCTAGCCTAAGCAGACAATGGCCGAAGCATGTGCGCTCCCAGCACCAGGGTTTGCAACCTCATATAAACAGCGCGATCAAAGCGGCAAGGAAGGAGTTACCTCTCGGATTCATAAGGGTCTGGAAGAAGAGCATCAGTAGAGATGCAAGAGGAAGTCGATTTGTCAAAGTGGTAGACAGAACCTACAAAGCAAATCAACAGGTCAGGTCAGGTGCAGAACCCAGCAGAACATTCAGACACTGCTCTCCGCCCACGAGACAAGAAAAGCAGGTTTTGTTATTCCAGTTAACACTAACCAGAATAGTCAGTTCAACAGACAGCTGTTAGGTATGCCCTTGGTTACATTTTTCATGTCTTGTCCTCACTTCCTTCTCCTTGGGGGGACAGGGTCTCACCAACTTGCCCACGCTGACCATGAAGTTGGAATCCTCCTGCCTCAAGTTTCTGAGTGGCTGACCTTACAGGCCTGTATCACCATGCCCACTCTTAATGAACAGCCACCATATTTAACTCCTTAAAATCACTATTTGTTAGGCCAGCAAGATGGCTCAGAGGGGAAAGGTGCTTGCTACCCAGCCTGATGACCTGAGTTCAATCCCTGAGAGCTACACTGTAAAGAGAGAGAACCGACTCATGTAAGTTGTTCTGTGACCTCCACACTTGTACTGTGGCATGCTCCCCCAATCGCTGGCACACAGGAAAATGTGCTGGGCATGGTGGTGCATGCTTTTAATACCAGAGGAGGCAGAGGCAGGTGGAACTCTGTGAGGTCTATATAGTGAGTTTCAGGCCATCCAAGGCTACACAGTGAGATTCTGTTTCAAAAAGAAGCGAAAACAAAAATGTGCAGGACAATAGGGCTGGGCGTGTGACAATAGTGCCAGGTGTGGTGACGCACGCCTTTAATCCTAGCACTCGGGAGGCAGAGGCAGGCGGATCTCTGTGAGTTCAAGGCCAGCCTGGTCTACAGAGTGAGTTCCAGGACAGCCGGAGCTACAGGGAGTCCCTGTCTCAAAAAGACACACACACAAAAAAGTACAGGACATGGTGACATGGTGGTACATACCAGGTAAGGCCCCAGGCTGGGCTACAGTGTGAGGCTGTCTTAAAAAAAAAAAAACCACAATAACAAAATGGGGGCGGGGGAAAGAAAAGGAAGTAGGCTCAGTTTTTTTTTTTTTTTTTTTTGTATTTTTGAGACTGAGTCTCCCTGTAGCCCCAGCTGGTCTGGAGCTTGCTCTGTAAACCAGGTTGGCCTTGAACGCACAGAGATCCGCCTACCTCTGCCTCCAGAGTGCTGGGATTAAAGGCGAACACCAGCCAGCCCAGCGGTAGCTCAGTTTTTAGAGTACTTGCCTAGCATGTGTGAGGCTTTGGGTTCAGTCCCCAGTACCACATAAAGTAGATGGGGTGGTATACACCTGTTAACTATGGCACTGAAGAAATGGAAGGCAGAGGACGAGATGGCCAAGACCATCCTTAGCTGAAAGCTGAGTTTGAGGATAGCTTGAGCTACACAAGATCTTATTTCAACAGAAAAATCCTTGGTTGTGCTGCCGTGGCGTCCCATGTCTGTGACTCCAGTACTCAGGAAGAGGCTGAAGCAGGAGGGTTGCCCTAAATCTGAAGCCAGTCTGGTCTATAGAGACCTTGTCTTATAGAACAAAACAAAATAAAAATTTCTATTTGCTCTTGATTTTTCTTTATTCACATAACTTAAATACACTTCAGTACATCAAATTTTTTAAGCAAAATACTTTGTCCCAGACTTTTCAGATTTCCCTGGTCAGACCACATTGGATAATGGTTTTAATTTCCCTGTGGTTTTATTCCTACCAGGCGGTCTATAAAATCCAACAGTGGAACTCAGTGTTGACTCTACTATGAATAAACAGCCTCACCGGGATGAAGACAGCCACGCTGAGCTGCGTTAACAAGGTCATTTTACCTCTACCGCAGTGGCTCACAACTCAATCAGTAACCTATTTCCAAAGCTAAGGTACATAACCACCCTAGAATCACTACCGGCTCTTGGCAAGGAACAAACCTGGGAAGGTCCTGATAGAGCAGTGAGGACAGGGTGTTCTGAGTGCCAATAAGCAAAGAAAACCTGGAACTAGAGGGCTAATTCCTGCAAAGGAAATTATTTTTAGCACTAAGATCACTAATAACACCATTAAGCAATTCTTCAATGGTTACCCATGGTTACCAGACTCCTTTTGTGCTTTGTTTTTTAAATATAACTCAAACCCAAAATGAATGACAGGAGAAGAGAAGAGCTGTGAAGCCAAACAGGGCCCCAAAAGGAACCTAGAAGTGGGCAGGAAGAGGCAGCTCTGCCCTAAGCTAGGGACAGGCACACACTGTGTGTGGCCAGCGGCCTCGCTCTGGTTTAAACCCACTTGGAAGTCAGATATACAAGAGCCTGGGAAATGGAGCAGCCACCTGCAATAGAAACAGGCAGAGAAGTTCAAGGGACAGATCTGGGGATGCATAGGGAGGGGCGAGACCTTCCAGGAAAGGAATGCTGTTTGGAAAAAGAAAGAGAAACCCACCATACCCCTTCAAAAAAGCCAATCTGTGTGTGTGTGTGTGTGTGTGTGTGTGTGTGTTAAGTTCAGGGCCAAATGCAGGGTAAGCTAAGCAAGCACTCTCCCAAGTGAGCTATATCCTCAGATCCATGACCGACTTTTGTGCGCAATCTCTGTTCCGGTGTGTGGTGTGTGGCATTCTCCATCCTCATGGTGATGGCAGCTATGTGGGTGGGACCGCTGCGCTCGGTGCTCACGCCCACAGTCTGCATCCCGGAAGGGCTGAGCATCACTCCCTATGCTTGGGTCCCCTCCACAGTCTGCATCCCGGAAGGGCTGAGCATCACTCCCTATGCTTGGGTTCCCTCCACAGTCTGCATCCCGGAAGGGCTGAGCATCACTCCCTATGCTTCGGTCCCCTCCACGGCACAGGTCAGGCAAGAGAAAACACGCTTCTCCTGTCCTCTCCAGTCTGTTCCATGATCTTTGATCAGAATGTTGTCATCTGCTCAGTGTGCTGGCTCACACCTAAGCCCTGCCCTCAAGAGGCTGAGGCAGGAGAACCACTTTTTTTTTAAAGTAACATTTTTATTTTGATTTCTCAATGTACAGTTTAATTATAATACCAGTTTTTAATGGCAAAAATTTGGTTCCACTGAAACTTCATAATGCTATAGAGAGCTATTAATGTTCCAGGAGGTAAATAGCTGGAATGAGAAAGCACAACTTTCTGTTCCTTTCTTAGAAAATCTGCCTTTGGTCACTGTTGGTTTCTTTTTCACAGGCACAGCCTGAAAAGCAGAGTGCTCCCTCCACCTCTGAAACTGGAAGTTAACGAACTTCTACATCACTAAGGCCTGGGGTAGTGCAAATGGATGAGAGAACAGCCGTCCTAACTCCCAGCGCGTTGACGTTTCCTGTACCGAAATTCAGCTTCTGATTCTCTGCTGTTGCCCGTCCCAAACCACCGGTAAGTATCGAAGAATTACGGTCAGAAGTCTTCCCCAAACAAGAAGAACTGCCCAGAGAAAACCCCTTCTGATACTTTGGCTGCTAAAATAAAACAGACGAGGAATGTGGAAAAGAAATTCAACAAAATAATGCAGCACTAGAGGAACAAGCTCTAGGCGATTCAAGTTCAAAAGATCAGCTCTGGCAACATAGAAGAGTAAAGACGAATGTAGACAAGCTCACAAGGAATATCTTCTCTTTTGGTCTTCTGGAAGTAGAGCTTGGAGACAGCATGAAGCCAGGATGCCAACTGTGATATATAGAAAACTTCATTTGAAATGTCATCAGGTTTGGGGGCTAAGCCCTCCAACAAGAGAGTCGGATTTGAGATAAGAGTTTTCAGAGATTAGAATGAATGTGATCTAGACATAAGCAAAGAGCTAGACCGGATTCATTAAACTTGCTGTATCTTGTTTTGGAGAATTGCATTCTTCTGTTCATCTTATTCAACACAAATTCTTGAACTACGAGATGAATAACTATCACCACTAGCATGTGGAAGAAAGCTGTAGCCAAATCTTTGAAACCATAGTACTTCAAGGATGCTGACTCAGCAGCCTGTTCTGGTGCAGCATGGGTAACATTACACTGAAGGCACAAAGATGACGGCAGCCTTCGTTGTATCTCCAACCTGAGCCCAGGAGGAAGAGCATCGCCAAGCAGGTCACGATGTTGCTGTGATTCCGCAGGACGAATCTGTGGCTCAGTAGCAGTGTACTCTTACTGCTCTTCTCGTGACTCACCATGATGGGGCAGTTGCTGGTGGCTGCGGGCGATCCCTCTGTCAGGCTCCATACTCTCTGGCAGCTCAGTCACTGGCCTGTCACAGCTGTAGTTCCTGATACTTTTGAGGCTCATTTCCTTAAAATCCCCAGACCTGCTGGATTCTTGCCAATACATAGCTACCTCCTTTTCATTTGCCATATATGAACCTGGGAAGAGTGTTTGCTATTTCTTAACAGGAATTATATAAAAAATTATCCTCTTGAGAGTTATCACTTTTGAAACTTATGTATTTATACAAAGAAGAAATTAATATCTTTCAAGATAGTGCTAATCTCAGTAGTCCATAAAGAAACAAGTTCTGAAAGACAACCTGTCCCAGACCACAATAACGCAAATGGAAAATTGAGCCTCAAATTAGGCCATTCAAATCCTGTCACATCTGTAGTTTAAAATTCTGCATCAAGGGGCTGGAAAGATGGCCTAGCGGTTAAAAGCACCAACTGCTCTTGCAGAGGACCTGGGTTCGATCCCCAGCACCCACATGGCATCTGAGAACCGTCTGTAACTCCAATTCCAGGAGAACTCCAGTTCCAGGGGAATCCAAGACCCTCTCCTGACCTCCGCAGCATTGCACGACACGGGTGCACAGACCTACATGCAGACAGTACATTCATACACATACAAAAATAAAAAAAATTAAAAAATTCTGCATCAAGGTTATGGGGTAATGTGGTGGTTTGAATGAGAATGTCCCCCATAGGCTTTAAGTATACAGACATTTTGTCTCCAGTTGGTGGCACTGTTTTGGAGGTCTTAGAAGGTGTGGCTGAGGAAGTACGTCATTGGGGGCAGGCTTAGTGAGTTTAACAAGCCTTGCGGTCTCCAGTCTCTCTCTCTGCTTCCTGTGCTCATTGTGAGATGTGACCCTCGGCTTGCTGTTCCAGCCCCGGCCCCCATGCTTCCCACCACAGTGGACTCTGATTCCCTGGACCGTCAATCGTAAGCTCAAATAAACTCTTCCTTTTATAAGTTCCCTTGCTCATGGAGGTTTTATCACAGCAACAGAAAAGTGACTAATACAGGGGTGTAGCTCAGTGGTATAGCACTTGCCTGACATATGCAAGGCCCAAAATTTGATCTTTAGCACCACAAAAAAATAAAATAAAAATTATATCACCAGATCTCACTTAAAAACACTGCAACAGGGGCTGGAGAGATGGCCTAGCGGTTAAGAGCGCCGACCGCTCTTACAGAGGACCCGGGTTCGATCCCCAGCACCCACATGGCGGCTGAGAACCGTCTGAAACTCCAATTCCAGGAGAACTCCAGTTCCAGGGGAATCCGACACCCTCTTCTGACCTCCGCGGCATTGCACGTCACGGGTGCACAAACTTGCATGCAGATAGTACATTCATACACATACAGAAAAAAAAAATTAAAAACAAAAAAAAAACCACTGCAACACCATCTCCTGTCAGGATATGTGTCCAGAGAACAAATATTAGAATTTGTACTTCAAAGGGACCCATTTAGCTGCTTTTTAGATTGTAAGAGCCAGGAAGTGACACATGACCGACCATATGGAAATAGAGTCCTACTGGAACCCTGCTCATATGACCTGCAGGCAGTGGCATCAGCAGGCACAAAACCCAGCATGGAACTGGGGAAATGGGCAGCAGAACCCAATCTTAGCTGAAGAAATATCAGCAGCTGATTACTGTTGGGTGAGGAGGAACTGGTCTTCTTAAAGTGAGGGACTCCAGATAGTCTGAGTAGAGCTCAGCGGATGAATTTGCACTGAGGAATGGTCGGGGACACTGATTAGCACAACAGGTCTTAACACAAATGGCAGAATATATGAATTCCAGTGGGGGCTGTGGGAGGGGCCAGTGGAGAAGGGATATAAAGGTGATTGAGACTGAGATTTCATGTATGAAATACACAGAAACTCAGTAAAAAAAACAACCCTATTTGTTCTTGGAGGATTTCCTGCATCATAGTGCATCCTTGCTGCTGTGTGTCGTGCCCCCTCCCCTCTCCCGTTTCTGTTTCCTGTGTCTGCTCTGCTACCTACTGGTCTCTTTCCCACACTCATGTCTTTTATTTGCGTCCCTCTGGGCAGTCTGTGTGGCCAGGGGATTGGAGCTGTCCACTGGAGCTTAGTGTGCTCATTAGCCGCCTTCCCTCCCTCCCGACTCTAGTGGTCTATGGCTCAGCAGGCAGCTCTCTGGTGCTTAGGCCTCTCTGCTGGTGCTGACCTTCGGGGAGGCCTGTCCCGTGCAGGCCCATCCAGCGTGGTAATGACAGCAGCTCCGAATTCCTGACTATACTGCCCTTCTAGCGAGGGTTCTTATAGTCTTCTATCCTTCTGGAATGTTCCCTAAGCCTCAGGAGGGGGTAGTACAAATGACCTGTTCACTGCTGCTTAGCTGTTGGCACTTGGGGTAGAGCAGCAGGAGACTCTTTTTTTTTTAAGAGAAACTGCATTTTAGAATAATTTCATGAATGTATGAATGAACTTATATGGTATGTATATGGTGTGTGTGCGTGTATGTGATGATCTTGTGTGAGGATGACCTTGAATGTTCCTCAGGTATCATGTACCTTGATTTTGAGACAGAGTCTCTTTCTGACCTGGAGCTCAGCAAGTACCTAGGCTGGCCCGCCATCAAGCCCCAGGATCTGCCTGCTTCTGCCTCCCCGGGGCTGAGACCACAAGCATGTTACACCATACCCGGCTTCTCTCTGTGTGTTCTAGGGCTCAAACTGATGTCACCATGCTTGCAGGACCAGCATTTCACCAACTGTGCTGGCTCCTAGTCCTGCTGGAGTAATATCAAATCACAGAAATGCTACCACTGTTTCTTTTTTTTTTTTTTTTTTTTAACCACTGTTTCTCTTAATGTCAACTTCTTTTAAAATCATTTACTGGGCTGGAGAGATGGCTCAGCGGTTAAGAGCACTGACTGCTCTTGCAGAGGACCCAGGTTTGATTCCCAGCACCCACATAGCGGCTAAGAACCATCTTTAACTTCAGTTCTAGGGTAATCTGACACCCTCTTCTGATCTCTGCAGTATTACACAACATTGGTTCACAAACCTACATGCAGACAGTACACTCATACATACAAAATAATAAAAAAAATTAAAAAAATTTTTTTTACTTATTCGTTTTGTGGTATGTGTGTTAACACGCATGCATTCATGAGTCATAGTGAGCATGTGGAAATGAGAGGACACTTGCAGGAGTCAGCTCTCTCCTTCCGCCAGGTGGAATCTGGGGACGGAACTCAGGATGTCAGGCTTCACAGCCTTCACCCTTCCCTGCCGAGCCATTTCCCAGGTCTGATGTTTACGTCTTAGACAACTTGGTACATTTGTTGAAATTTAGAGCTGGGCATGGTGGCGCATGCCTTTAATCCTAGCACTTGGGAGGGAAAGGCAGGCAAATCTTTGTGAGTTCAAGGCCAGCCTGGTCTACAGAGTGAGTTCCAGGCCAGCTGGGACTACAGGGAGACCCTGTCTCCAAAAGACAAAAAAACCAAAAAATTAGAAACGACATAGTGTACTGTGATGCACACTCTAGACTTAGATTCCACTACTTTCCCACTAATGCCCTTTTTCTGTTCCAGAATCCACACTGCATTTGGACTTCTTCAGTTTTTAATTAGAAACAAAACGAAAGGTGGCTGGAGAGAGGGCTCAGCAGTTGTCACTGGCTTCTCTTGCAGAGGATCTGGGTTCAGTTCCCATCACCCACATGGAGGCTAAAAGCCGTCTGTGACTTCAGTTCCAGGGGATCTGATGTCCTTTCCTGGCCTCCGTGGGCAAGACACATATGTGGTGTGATAACATACATGAGGCAAAACTCACATGTGCATGAAATAAAAATAAAACAAAACCCTACAGACGAAATGGAGACTTTCAGAGCAATACAGGTAAAAGTCTTAGGGCGGGGGCTGGAGAGATGGCCTAGCGGTTAAGAGTGCTGACTGCTCTTACAGAGGACCCGGGTTCGATCCCCAGCACCCACATGGCGGCTGAGAACCGTCTGAAACTCCAATTCCAGGAGAACTCCAGTTCCAGGGGAATCTGAGACCCTCTTCTGACCTCCGCAGCATTGCACGACACGGGTGCACAAACTTGCATGCAGACAGTACATTCATACACATACAGAAATAAATAAAATTTAAAAAAAAAATTAAAAAAAAAAGTCTTAGGGCGGAGGAGAGCATCTCATTTTTATACATTTACATCCTAAATAGGTTCATATTATTTAGCATTACTAATGCTTAGGTATATTACTTTCTTCTAAAAATCCAAGAAAGCAGACTAGACAGTTTTCTTGGGGTATGCCACTCATAACGAAACCTTGATTTTTTTCATTGCATATTTACCTGATTTTCTATTCTGGTAGCTAATATTGGTTGTCAATTGGACAGGATCTAGAGTCACTATGGAAACAAGCCTCTGGGCATGTCTATGAGGGATTTACATTAGGCTAACTGAGGTGAGAAGACTTGCTGTAAATATGGCCAGGACCATTTGTACCCAGACTGGACAGAAAGGAGAAGGTGGGCGGAGCATGCTCTGCACGGCTCTCTGTCTCCTGTCCGATGCATGTGACCAGCTGCCCGAGCTCCCGCTGCCGTCTGTTTCCCAAGACAGGCTACTTGGACTATGCGCCAAGATAACCCTTCCTCTCTTGGGCTGCTCTTGCCAGGGTATTTTATCATAGCAACAAAGCAATGAACACATCTACCACAGGGAGTTGGGTACCTAGGGAAAGGCATTTTGCCATGGGGCTTGGAAAAGGTTTTTTTCCAATATGGATTCTACTGGGTTCATACATATACTGAGGGTGAGTTCCATAGGAGAGGCGGGGCTCTGAAGAAGGCGGAGGATACCAACATGTAGATATCTCTTCCTGTCAGAGTTGTCGCTGAACCAGCTACATAGCCTGTTCGGATCTGGAAATTGGCCTGATTTGATTCTTTAACAATGTTAAATTGTGATTCGGTGTTTCAGGGATAAAATCATTTAAAATGGATTGATTTGCTGCTGTCACTCTTTGTTCCTAACCATCTTAAAATCACCTATCAGTGCCTTCTCCTGTGACTTCTCAGTGCTTCCCCTTAAAGTACACGCCGCACTCTGTCTCACTCACATTGGTTTTATGTGACTTACTGTGACCAATATAATGTGGGCTAGAGTTCCAGGGTGAGGCTTTAGGGGGGCACCACTGACATCTGCTTATGCTCTGACACATGCACCAGCCATTGGGAGAAAATCCTGCCTAAAGCTGCCCCCGTGTCTTCATCATTGAGATACAGATCAAATCTGACCAGAAGCCTGGTCCAGCCTAGACTAGTTTAGACCAACTGAAGCATATCTGATTAGCAGACCTGTGTTTGCTGTTGTAAACCACGGAGGGTTAAAGGGTCTGTTTTGTAGTGAAATCTGACACACCAGTAAAGTGACCTAAACAGAGAAGAAAAGGAACGTCTCTCAGCCCACCATCCACTGGACGCAGATTTAACTTACTTCCGGGACTCAGTTCAAAGTGTGGCCTCCCTCCTTCGGTGGACATGAGGGTGGCCAGTTTCCCTTCGATCATCTCTCCATCAATGAACTTCCCATAAAGTGCAGTTCTCTCGTCAGGGTAGACGTAGGCTATCTTCTCCCCAGTCATCTCTCCATCTTCATTGACTTCTCCAACAAGGCTGCCTCCATCCTGGGAGACACCAAACTCAGATGTATTATATACAGAAGTCGTTTATGTGAAGAGCACCGATACCAACAACGGTTTAGGAACCCAGAACTTCAGACAAGTGTGGGCACCATGCCTGCCTTCTGCATACTGCTCCCTGCTATGCTGTTGCAATGTACTAGGCCTAGGGACATGGACATCTCATTTAGAGTAGGAATCAGAAATTCACTGATACTTTACCTTGTGTTATCTAAGAAACAAACACTAAACTTGGAACATAATTATAGGTGTTTAACGGAAAAATGTAGGCTATACATTAATATAGCACAGGCCTGTAATCCCAACATTCTGAAGGTTGAGGCTGGAGGATTGTGAGTTCTAGGTTAGCCTGGGTTACAAGTGAGACACTCTTTAACAAAAGGTATTAGTGCTGGGTGTGGTGGCACACGCCTGTAATCCCAGCACTTGGGAGACAGAGGCAGATGGATCTCTGTGAGTTCAAGGCCAGCCCAGTTTACATAGTGAGTTCCAGGACAGCTGGGGCTACAGGGAGACTCAATCTCAAAAAGAAAAAAAAAGTTGTTCTTCATTACTTCTTTCCTTCTCTTCATTTACTACTCCCCTCCCCTCCCTCTGAAAGAGGGGTCAGCTTTGCTTGATTCCTTAGGGTAGAGGCTAGCAAATAATTCTATATTCTGGTCGATGCTAGGGGGATGGTAGGTAACTAGCAAACACTTTATTTTGTGTATGCACATGTGTGTATAAGCATGTATGTGTCTGGCTTCATGTGTGTCTTAATGCATATGTGGTTGTCAGAGTATAACTTCTGGAAGTTAGCTCCTTCTTTCTACCATGTGGGTTCTGGGGATCGAACTCAGGTCATCAGGCTTAGTGGCAGGTGCCTTTACCCACTGAGCCATGTCATCTGCCCAACAAACACTTTTAAAATTGAAGAGGGGTACCAAAGTATTATAAGATAATTAAGTTCAGGATGCTGCAGAGGGGCTCCCCCCAAAGTCCTTAGGGCATAACTTAGAAAATCTAAGTCCTCTGTGAGCTTGCTAAAACAGTAGTAATGCTAAGATGTTTCTAAAAGTTTGGTTAATTTCAAGGTTTTAGGAGAGGCAGGGTAATGCTTGAGTGACCACCAATGCTACTTACCAAGAGACAAGAACAAATAACATCACGTACAGGATTTCTACAGCTCACCAGAGTCTAATTGATCTTTGGTGGAAAAAGATTATAAGCTAAAACAAATTCTAGCACTTTCAGAGAAAAAATACTTGGCAGCGTCTTCATGGGCAGCAAGTGCATCAAGGCGATGTTTATCGCTCTTTGCCCTTCTGAAGTAAATTCTTACTAATGCAGTGTAAATGGGGCTGGTCCTTACTGTGAATTCTGCCTTCAGGCCGCTTGTAATGATTTTGAGCTGAAGTATGTTAGAGCACTTGTGTCTCCTTTGCTAACAGAAGCCATCAGCATTACTGTTTATTTTAAACTGTTTATTCAGGGGTCTCACAACCTTCTCTCAAAAGCTGAATTTATATTTCTGGAATGATAAAAGAGAAATCTTTCCATTTCCTAAAGAAAAATAAAAAATGCGTTGTAAATGAAGAAAAACAACAAAAGCAGAACTCTCGTGGGGCTGGAGATGTGGCTCAGCAGCGGAGTGCCTGGCTGGCACGCACTAGGCCCTGGGTTTGATCCCCAGCATGGCCCAAGATGGGTGTGCTGCTGCAGCCTGTAATCCTAGCACTCTGGAGGTAGAGGCCAGAGGATCAGAGGCTCTAGGTCATCTTCGGCTACACAGTTTGAGGCCAACCTGGGCTTCAAAAAAATAACAAAATTTTTGTATCATAGTTTGAAGAAAACTTTTGAAGAATCAGTTCTTACGGTGATCTTAGGAGCACTATGGGGCAGAAGTTATATTTTTCCTATCCCTTCAACCCATCTCACAAACAGGTCCCATCCGCTCTGTCAAGGACTGAGGGAAGAAGCTATTACCTTGTCTGCTCACTGGCTCCCCCTGGCAGTAGGAAGAGTCGTGTGTGACGATGCGAAGGCAGGTCTGACACCTGCTGATACCTGCTTCTCTACTGGATGCGATTAACGAGAGAAAGGCTGTCAGGGTGTCCAGCCTCATTCTTCACTCAGCCTTCCTGGGTACCCACAGGCATGCTGGCTTTGTCCATTCTCCATGGGAAATGACCCCAGGAAGGTGCATGCCCTCAAGGGGTCCCCCAGGGCTTGCTGCTTGTCTGTGTGTTCAGTTCAAAGAAAGGGACAGTGCCCATTGTGACAGTGGGTCCAGCCCCAATCCTATCTATCGCAGTGAAAACTAGTATCTTGGTCCCTGATAACTATGGGTATTTCTTTATTGATTCTGACTCTGTAATCATACTCTTCCACTGACAATAGATACCATACTTATGATAGCTGTTAACAACCAATCCAGAAAGCTAGTTATTTCCCCATACTGCCTTCCCAAATACCTTCTCTTGGTATTTAATAAGGTGAAAAGATCACAGGGTAAAGTGTTGCTCCAGTGGAAACCCACTCTTAGCTTCCTCAGCCCCTTCTAGCTAGACAGTAACCCAAATGAAGTTTGATGGACCAGAGAGCTGACCAAGAGGGCATCCAAATGCTTCGGCAAGTCCTAGAAAATGTTGAAGCATGTTTTCTTAGAGCACAATTTTCTTTTTAACAATTTTTATTTATTTGTGTGTGTATATGCATATATGTGTCAGAAGAGGACGCTGGGTCCCTTGCAGCTGGAGTTGCAGGTGACTGTGCGCCTCCTGACCTGGGTCCTCACACAGAGCGGCAGGGCTCTTAACAGCTGAATGTACCTCCGGCCCCCTTTCCTTCTTCCTTAAAGAGATAGGCAGGGTCTCATAGGTTGCACAGTCTGGCCCCGAACTCCTAGCCTCAAGCCATTCTGTCTTAGTTTCTCTGGGTAGCTGCGTCCAAAAGTGCATATGTTGTTCTAGGCTTAATTGATTTTAAAAAACTGTGTGTATGTGTATGTGTGTGTGTGTGTGTGTGTGTGTGTGGTATGTGTATGTGTGTGCATATGTGTGTGCATATGTGTGTATGTGTGTGTGCATATGTGTGTGCATGTGTGGGGGTATGTGTGCCTGTAGGAGCCCATGAAGCTCAGAGGGCACTGGCTGCCCTGCTCGGCCACTCTCTGGGGTCTCATTGAACGTGGAGGTGGGTGGTGGTCAGTACCCCAGTGATGCTCCTGTCTCTGCTCCCCACAGTGACAGTGACAGTGTTACAGGCACACGAGTGACCACACCTGGCTTTTTATGTGGGTTCTGGGGATTTGAACTCAGGTCCTCATGCTTGTGAGCAAGTGCTATTGCCTACTGAGGCATCTTCCCAGCCATTTAACTAATTTCTACGAATACTACTGCGAGCTAGAGAGATGACTCAGTGGGTGGATTCTACACATACTACTGTGAGCTAGAGAGATGACTCAGTGGTTAAAGGCGCTTGCTGTACAGTCCTGGAGCCTGAACTCAATCCCCAGAAGCCAGGTAAAGGTGGAAGAGAACAGACTCCACAAATTGTCCTCTGACCTCCACATGAATGCCACGACATGCCCCCCCCCATCATGCATATACACACAGACGTGCACAACACTGATGATAAAAAACAAGAAAAAAAATGTACATTCAATAGGGGTTTCTTTTCTTCTTATACATGTAAAATTTGTATTTTTTTAAATTTGTATTTTTGAGACAAAGTCTTATTTTATAATCCAGCTGACCTTGAATTCTATAGTAGCTGAGGATGACCTTGAACTCCTGATCCTCTGGCCTCTACCTCCCAAATATTGGGACTACAAGGGCTCATCACTGTGTCTGGCTGGCTCTTATTGATAATTATAAGAGGAAGGGTTTGAGCCAGGTGTGGTGGCACACACCTTTAATCCCAGTACTCGGGAGGCAGAGGCAGTCAGATCTCTGCAAGTTCAAGGCCAGTCTGGTCTACATAGTGAGCTCCAGGCCAGCTGGGACTAAAGGGAGACCCTGTCTCAAAAAGGACAAAAAAAAAAAAAAAAAAAAAAAGGCAATGTAATGTATAAAGCACCTTCAAAATAGAAGATTGTAAACCAAGCAGTAATGGTGTGGCAACTCCAAAAATATTGTACAGTTGGATTCAACTGTACCTGTGAGGAACAGGATAAAACTAATAGCAACAGCCAGGGGGTGGTGGTTCCCACCTTTAATCTTAGCACTTGGGAGACAGAGGCCAGCAGATCTCTCTGTGCATTTGAGGCCAGCCTGCCTAGTTTACACAGAGAGTTAAAGGCCAATCAGGGCTATATAATGAGATCTTTTCTCTAAACAAACAAACCAAAAACAAACAAACAAAAAAGTAGCAACAATGAAATCACCCCTTCTTTCTATATGTCAAAGTAGCCCCAGCTGGCCTGGAACTCACTATGTAGATCACACTGGACTTGAACTCAGAGATCTGCTTGCCTCTCGAGTGCTGGGATTAAAGGTGTGCACGACCATGCCTGTCTTGAAACTCTTGGCTTTAATGATTAATTTGTGGCTTCGCAGAGAATACATGTGACTGCTCATCCTGAGAAGTTGAAACACTGTCATAAAGCCTCTCCTTTCCCCCCTGAGAGAACAGATGTGGGCTTACTGGGAAATGGATCCAACACACTCCATGTCGATTGTTGTCTTTGTATTGCCCCTTGAAGATCAGTCTCCCATCTGTGTCATATTCCTGGGCCGGTCCGCACAGCTCGCCGTCTACATACGTGCCCTGGAGAACACCTCCATCCTCATAGGTGTAAACACCCTGGCCCTGCAAGGCATCGTCCACATAATACCCCTCCAGGGTGCTGCGAGGGAAGAGAGGACAGGAAGGAACAGTCAGACAACAACATAGTTCTCCCTCTATGTAATTTGTGTGTGTGTGTGTACATGTATGTGTACATGCTACAGTGTTCATGTGGTGGTCAGAAGACAACTGGTGGAAGCTGGGTTTCTCTTCCTACCATGTGGAGCCCAGGGACTGAACCTGAACTTGGGTTGTCAGGCTTGGTGTCCAGTGCCTTTACCTGCTGAGCCACCCTGCCTGTATTTAGTACCCTGACATGTATTTAGTACATCATCTGGAGTTCCCATAGATAGATGACTAGGAAAAATGCTGAGGAAAGATGGATAATGACTGGTGTTAACTCACTGGTAGAGTACTTATTAGCACGCCCAATGCCCTGGGTTCAATTCCTAGCACCACCAAAAAAAAAGGAAGGAAGGAAGGAAGAAAGAGAAAATTTCGGGAGAGGAGGAAGAGAGGCTTAACTCATAATCTCCCAATTACTATTACTCTTTTTTCTCTGCCAAAGGAAAGAGAAAAGAAAAAAGAAAAAAGCCCTAGGTGGGGCTGAGAACAAGTCTCACCTAACCGCATCTGCATGGCTAGACAGATGCCCCGCCGCACTGGGCACCGTAAGTTCTGCTGATGCCCCCTTGAAAGCTCACGTTTAACTTCTCTCAGTGGTCCAAATTCAACCATAGGTCTCCAGGTCTTTCAGAGCTTGCACACAGGGACCTTCAGTCACATGGCTTAGCCTGTGTTAGTGCCCACATTTGTTTTAAGTCATTCATATTTTATTCAACGGTACCATTCATAACTGCTACCCAATCAAAAGACGCCCTTCTGATCTCTCTGGGAGACACATGGGGACTGAGTGTGCAGGGACAGCTATGTATCACCTAAAGGCAGGAATAGGCTCTGAGAAATGCTGTCATTAGGCAATTCCGTCACAATGTGAACATGTGTACTTCACAAGTGCACCCTCAAATCTAGATGCTATAACTGACTCCACACCTAGTGACATGATAATCTTGTAGGACCACTGCAGATACGCTGTCCATAGAAACATGGGTATGTGACACACAACTGTATACACACCCTCACATACAGAATCACAACCAGGGGGATCAAAGAAGGAGACTGCAGGCTGGGGCTATAGCACTGGGCCAGAAGGAAGCACACTGCAGGCTGGTGGTGATTTTACCAGTCTGCTTCCACCTCTGTCCTCAGAAAACACATTTCGATGTTCAGAAATGTTTTCAGTGTTCCTATACAATGAAATTAACTTCACCCAAATCCCCTTTGGAATAAAGAGAAGGGCAGCTCAAATTATATATATTTGGTCTTTTTTGAGGCAGGGTCTCCCTTTAATCCCAGCTGGCCCGGAGCTCACTATGTTGACCAGGCTGGCCTTGAACTCACAGAGATCCTGCCTGCCTCTGCCTCCAGAGTGCTGTGATTAAAGGTATGCGCCACCACACCTCTGGCTTTCAGATTATTTTTAAAATTTAAAAGGGTCAGAAAGATGCTTCAGTCAACGGGTAAGGCATTCCTCCTTCCCCCGCCCCCTTCCTTAGGCTCATGTAACCCAGGCTGGCCTCAAACTCACTATGTAGCTGTGGGTTGACTTTGGACTACAGGGCTGCTCCACTACCCAGTTTACATGGTGCAGGGAGTCAAACCCAGGGCTCTCAGCAGGCTAGGCAAGCACTCTACCAGCTGAGCTACATCCCCAGCCCCCGGGGAGGAGATATTACTGCATTAGTTTTTCACAGACATTTAAGGTGCACATTCTAAGTAGTAAGCATTGTAGGAGGCTCTACCAAGTGTGTTACACAGAATAAGATTAGCCCAACAGTATGGCCAAGCAAGCACATGCTGCCCAAGAGAATGCAGGCGAGCACACTGAGGGAACTAGGACAAGCACATGCAGTGTCCTGGCAGAGGAAAGACAAGCACACTCCGTGTAATGTGTTAAGTGGGACAAATGCACATTGTGTCCTGGGGCCAACGCACATCATGTACCCTGGCAGGTGGGATGCCAAGTGGAGCACGAGGACCGAGGTGACTGCCCCTGACTCTGTAAAGTCTTGTCTTGTGATTGAGAATGAGCTGTAATTACTAAATGAAACACAGAGCTCAAATGGTGACAACCTCTGATTCCATCATAATTACACTATTTGTGGTCTCCCAAGGAGATAAATAGTTCTCTTTCACATTTGTTTGTATTATCAATGACAAATAGGCTTATTAAATTCATGAAGTGAATAAAGTATACTTTAACATAGCTTTTGCATAAATAATCAAAACTCTAAATTTGGTGAGGCTGGATTAATGAGATTCAACTGTCATTAGACTCACACAATTTAAAAAAAGAGAACACCCTCAGTGAAGGACTGCTAATCAACTGACAGGAGGATGTGGAATGCAGGGCAGAAAAGCTATTCAATCATCTCTCTTCATTTTGGGAATTGTCAGAAAAGATACAAGATGCCCAGTTAAGTTTGAATTATAGACAAGCAATGACTTTCAGCAGGTGCATGTCCCAAATATTAAACATAAAAAGATAAATTTTTTTTGTGTTTCTTTTATCTCAATTCCCATCTGGACTGAATGTTCTGGTTTTTATTTGCTGGGCCTGTGTTCTAGTTCACTTCTCCATCACCGTGACAATACACTCTGACCAATTCCAACTTGGGGAGGAAAGGGTTTATTCGGCTCACATCTCCTGGGTCATAGTTCATCACTGAGGGAGCCCAATATAGGAACTCAGGGCAGGAACCTGGAGGCAGGAGCTGAAGCACAGGCCATGAAGGAATGCTGTTCACTGGCTTGCTGCCCTGGACCACGCCCAGCCTGCCTTCTTATACTGTACACAACAACCTGCCCAGGGGAGGCACTACCCATAGTGGGCTGGGCCCTCCCACTTTGCCCAACAATCAAGACAGTACTCCACAGACGTGGCCACAGGCCAGTCCAATGGAGCCAATTTCCCAATTGAGGATCCCTCAACCCAGGTGTGTCAAGTTGACACTAAAGCTGTCCAGCACACCTGGTAACCCTCTCGACTTTGGATTCTCAGAAGCACTCAAGGCGTTCCTGTGTATATTTGGGTAGAATTATCCTGACAGACTACCTTGCCAGTGTTTCTCAGGCTCATGATCAGATCCTCAAAGCAGAAGTCTCTCAGATGAGTTAAAAATAAGCAGAGACTTGCGCATATTTGTGTAGGTGTAAGTGTGTGTGCCAGGGCTTGCATGTGGAGGTCAGAAGACAATTTTGGGAGTTCACTCTCTCCTTCCACTGTGGGTTCTGGGAATCAGACCCAGGTAAGCAAGGCAAATTCATTTACTTACTGAGCTGTTTTGCAACACTGCTATCCCTAAGCATTTTCAGTGAGTTATCTTGTCCTTACGCCACTGAGCACATCCTCAGCCCCCTCTCACGATGCTAAGCAGATGTTTTCCTCTTCACCCAGCTGAGTTACAGTATACAAGTACAAATTCCTAGGCACTAGATCAAAGTTCTTTTTCTTCCTTCCTTTCCTCATCCTTCCTCCCTCTCCCCCTCCCTCCCTCCTTAGTCTCACGTAGCCCAGGCTGGCCTCGAACTCACTATGTAGCTTTGGGTTGACCTTGGACTACAGGGCTGCTCCACTACCCAGTTTACGTGGTGCAGGGGTCAAACCCAGGGCTCTTAGCAGGCTAGGCAAGCACTCTACCAGCTGAGCTATGTCCCCAGCCCCTGGGGAGGAGATATGTCTGATGACACTGCTTGGCTTTCTTGGTAGCATTTTATGTTTAACTGGATGGAACGTTATGATGTAATAGTACATAACATCACTTAATGGGTTTCTTCTCTGGGGGAAATGAAAATAAGTTACTAAAATGTGGGGACTGAGGAGATAAAAGAACAGCTCCTTAGATGGGCAGTCAAGGTCTCACCTTCTGGAGGATGCTCGTCAATGATGGCCTGCTGTTTGTTTTTGTAAGTAAAGTTTTACACAGACAAACATTCCTTTCCACAGGCTCTGTGGCAATTCTCACATTAAGATGGAGTTGAACTGCTGCAATAGAGGCTGTAGTGTGCCCACTGAGCCTCACTGTTAGTCTATACAGAAAAATTTGCTGCCTCCTGTCCTAGAATCTTCTACCACATTAGTTTACATTTTGGCCTCTCTATATCCCACTCTATACTAAGTTTTTTCCTTAAAACATATTCGAGTTAACTTTTTAAATCCCTGAGAGCACATTCAAGATAAAAAGCACAGGTTACATTTCCTTCCTTCCTCCCTCCCTCCCTTCCCTTCCTTCCTTCCTTCCTTTCTTCCACCCTTTATCCCTCCCCTTCTTCCCCTCTCTTTTTCATTCAAAACAAAACCAGCCTTGGAATAATCATGAATATTCTCAATTCTCTGACATTGTTCTATTCAAATGAAAAGATATTTAGATGAAATGGTGCTGTTCCGTAACTGCTAGAAGGCACTATCTGGCCATATTTGAAAAATAGGTCTATAGAATCGGATCTCTAATACTTCATGCAGAAGGTGGACTGAGAGTCACGTCAGCATTGCCCTACCTAGGGACTTCTCCTCCTCCACGCAGAACACACCAAGTCTTCCCTGCCCGTGGCAGCCTAGCGGACCACGCTAGTCACTACAGCCTGGTCACGCACTGTAACAGAACATTTCCCCATCCTCACTGATGCCAAATTACGTGTCCTAGGGTGTTCCAGTTTGTCTTCCATTGCTGTGACAAAACACTCTGACCGACACCAACTTGGGGAGGAAAGGGTTTATTCAGCTTACATCTCCTGGGTCACAGTTCATCACTTAGGGAGCCCAAAGCAGGAACTCAGGGCAGGAGCCTGGAGGCAGGAGCTGAAGCACAGGCCATGGAGGAAGGCTGTTCACTGGCTTACTCGCTCTGGCTCATGCCCAGCCTGCCTTCTTATACCATACATAACTACCTGCCCAGGTGGCACCACTCATTGTGGGCTGGGCCCTTCCACACTGCTCGACCATCAAGACAATACTCCACAAATGTGGCCACAGGCCAATCCAATGGAGTCAATTCCCCAGTTGAGGCTCCCTCAACCCAGGTGTGTCAAGTTGACACTAAAGCTATCCAGCACATAGGGGTACAGCTCAGTGGTATCTTGTTTAGCAGCAGACAAGACCCTGGATTCCATGCTCAGCACCCAAACATATTTTGTTTCCTGTTTGTTTTTTTTTTAATTTTTTTAATTAATTTTATTTATTTACGTATGTGTATGAATGTACTGTCTGCATGCAAGTTTGTGCACCCGTGTCGTGCAACACCGCGAAGGTCAGAAGAGGGTGTCGGATTCCCTTGGAACTGGAGTTCTCCTGGAATTGGAGTTACAGATGGTTCTCGGCCGCCATGTGGGTGCTGGGGATCAAACCCGGGTCCTCTGTAAGAGCAGTCGGCGCTCTTAACCGCTAGGCCATCTCTCCAGCCCCAGTTTCCTGTTTCTTTGAATAGGTTGCAAGCCCTTAAGGGGAACAAATTAGGAGTTACTTCTCCATAGATTCTCCCCTATCACAAAAATACAAATAAACATCAATTAGTATCTCTTAAGTAGAAGAATGGAAGTAGGAAGAGGAATTATTTTGCCTTGAGAAGAGAAGGTGATGGGAACATGCCAACCTACCCAAGCACAGGGATGTGTGCTAGGAGAACGAGACATGCACGCGCCTGCACGTTAGGAAAGGTTCTCAATTCTCCATATGCTTCACTCTTTCATTTGGAAACTGAAATGACTGCAGGGTTGTTACAAGGATTAAATGGTTAATTTCTGTCAAGAGCTTAGACTATACTGTGGCACATAGTGACTGCAGCTATTACTGACCATGCATATCTGTGTAGATCATGACAAGCTTTCTACTGAGAAGCAGGTTTAAAAGCATCCTGGAGACATTTATGAGACACTGGGATGGTCAAGAAGATACAAGGGGCTGGAGAGACGGTTCAGTGGCTGACAGTACTGGGTACAACTGCCCATAGCTGTGGTTTCAGGTCAGTTCCAGCTATCTGATGCCTTTTTCCAGCCTCCATGGGCATTGCACAACAGGGGTGCACTTACAGACAGGCAAAACACTCATACACATAAAGTAAAAATAATAAAATATTAAGAAAAATATAAAACTTTAAAATTTTATTTTTATCTGTCTGAGTGTTATGCCTACATATAAGTACACTTGTTTTTTAAATTTTTAAATTGTTTTTATGTGTATGAGTGTATTGTCTGCATGTATGTAAATGAAACCCGTGTCATGCAATGTCTGTGGAGGTCAGAAGGTAGCACTGGATCCCCTGGAACTAGAGTTATGGATGGTTGTCAGCGGCCATGTGGGTACTGGGATTCGAACCTGGGTCCTCTGCAAGAGCAGTCAGTGCTCTTAACCACTGAGCCATCTCTCCAGCCTGTATAAGTGCATGTGTGTCATACAGTGCCCAGGGAGGACATAAGATGGTGTCAGATGCCCTGGAACTGGGGTTATAGAAAACTGTTAGCTGCCAGGTATGTGCTGGGAACTGAACCTGGGTCATCTGTAGGAGCAGCCAGTGCCCTCAACCTCTGAGCCATCTCTCCAGCTCCCAAACTGCTTTAACTTTCCTTTTTTTCAGTTTTGGGAACTGAACTCCCCCTCACACTGGCTAGGCAAATGTTCTACTGCTCAGCTTAATCCTTAAACCCTTAAAGCTACTTTTTTTTTTTGTCTTTTTGAGACAGGGTCTCCCTGTAGCCTTAGCTGTCCTGGAACTCACTCTGTAGACCAGGCTGGCCTTGAACTCACAAAGATCTGCCTGCCTCTGCCTCCCAAGTGCTAGGATTAAAGGCGTGTGCCACCATGCCCAGCTTAAAGCTACTTTAAAAAAATTTTTTTTCTTTATTTTTTTTTTAATTTTGTAAGTGTATGAATGTACTGTCTGCATGCAGGTTTGTGCACCCGTGTCATGCAATGCCGTGGAGGTGAGAAGAGGGTGTCGGATTCCCTTGGAACTGGAGTTAAAGACAGTTCTCAGCCGCCACGTGGGTGCTGGGGATCGAACCTGGATCCTCTGCAAGAGCAGTCGGTGCTCTTAACCGCTAGGCCATCTCTCCAGCCCATACTTTTTTTTTTTTTTAAAGAAAATAAGGAATATCGTTTTCTTTCTGCAGCAATTTCTGAATAAGCCAAGAGAATGGGAGGAGGATAGAACAGATGCCTTTACGTTAAGATAAAACAAAGGTGATGTGCTCATTGTAACAACCGAAAAATGAACTAAGCTTTGCCAAGCTACTGGAAGTACAAAGTCCCATATTCCTATCCAATGTGGCCTACAGCAGTTGAGACTTTATATATGTATCACGCATCCCCTTCCCTTTGTGTGTGGGTCACAGGGTTTCTTGTTTTGTAGCCCAGGCTGGCCTCAAACTTAGGATCCTTCTCTTCTGGCTCCCTGGTGCTGGGTTACAAACTGGTGACCCTATGCCACCTTTATATATATATATATATATATATATATATATA
>VZQC01014815.1:1452141-1487573 GCA_009823505.1 Rhizomys pruinosus | reverse complement strand
GGTCACCAGTTTGTAACCCATACACATATATATGTATGTATATATATATATATATATATATATATATATTTAATGGTTTGCTTGTTTGGACATAGGATCTCATGTAGCCAAGGATGACCTTGAATTCCTGATCCTTCTGCATCTACTTTCCAAGTGCTGGATTATAGGTATGTGTACCATCTCTTGCTCCAGCTCTATGTTAATGCTTTTAACCTGTGTTTTCTTAAAGTCCTGTTCAACATCTTGGCCTTTGGATTGCTTATTTATTTTTTTTTTTGCTATGATATATGAAACAAACAACTAGGAAATTTAGAGGCGATTAAAACATTAGTTTTAATTACATCTCTTTATCAAAACTCCCATAGTTAAGAGCTATGTTTCCAGTAATAATTAATTAGAACATCTAACATGAAGAAATGGAGGTGGCCATTGCTTACCTCAGCTGCTGCACCGGCATTTATTAAACTATTACTATGTTTTCATTTGAGGATCACTTCTTTTTTTGGGGGGGGTCTTTTTGAGACAGGGTCTCCCTGTAGCCCCAGCTGTCCTGGAACCCCCCCCCCATGTAGATCAGGCTGGCCTTGTACTCACAGAGATCCGCCTGCCTCTGCCTCCCAAGCACTAGGATTAAAGGCGTGTGCCACCACGTCCCTGGTGAGGGTCACTTCTATAGTAGTGTCTGAATACGCAGGAGTGTTTAGAGAGTTATTTTTTTCCTTCATGGTTTGGGGTTCGAGAAGTTTCTGCTCCTTCTACTTCTTGGGGCCTGAAGTTGTTCCTTTCTCTAGCAGGCATGTCCAGCCTGGGCTTGTGGGCTACATAGGGCCGAGAGAATAGCTATGAATGTGCTCCCCCCAAATCACAAAGTTACTTAAAATATTATCAGTTCCTTTTTAGCCGGGTGTGGTGGTGCATGCCTTTAATCCTAGCATTTGGGAGGCAGAGGCAGGTGGATGTTTGTAAGTTCAAGGCCAGCCTGATCTACAGAGTGAGTTCCAGGACAGCTGGGGCTACAGGGAGACCCTGTCTCAAAAAGACACCCCCCCCAAAAAAAAAGATCCTTTTCTATTTGTAACTCTTACTCAGTTTTCGAGTCTGAATTCTGCAGATGATAACACTGAAAAGGCGTGATGGATGCCATGGTGGCCCTGTCAATGCAAGAGTCAGAAAAAAGGCTGAATTCTACCTTAAACTCCCATCTCTAATACATGAAATCGTGACTCTCAGTTTGAAAACACTGCTTAGGAATGACTGTACCTGGCAGCATGTGTCCTGTCGCACAACACTGGAGACCAGGGAGGGGGAGGAGACCAGCCCCACCTGCCGGAGCCGCTGATTTCCAAGCCTTTCAAAGGCAAGACACGCAAGCTGAATGCAGCACATTGTACAATGCTCGGGGCTGTACGCTGGCCACCTTCAAAGCTGTTCTTGTTTGTGTTTTTATCCTTTAACACAAGATATGCAAGTCTAGAAGAGCTGATTATTACAAAGTCTCAAAATAACAGCAATTAGTGAAATGTAGTTCTTTCTCTAAAGGAAAACTCTAAGAAAAATTTACTGCTATAGACTGAATGTTTGGGCCCCTGTAAAATCTGTACACTGAAGTTCTAACCCCCAGCGCGATGGTGGAGGTGGGAGTTTGGGGAGGTATTGAGTTATGAGTGCTGAGCACTCCTAAATGGCCTTACTGCCTTTATAAAAAGACATTAGGTTAATCCTAGCACTCGGGAGGCAGAGGCAGGCGGATCTCTGTGAGTTCAAGGCCTGCCTGGTCTACATAGTGAGCCCCAGGATTCATAATTCCTTCCCCAATGCAAGAAATAGAATCCAGAAATTCTCTTCTTGAAGGTAAGCCATGGGAACAGAACCATTCTTCCAGCTTTTCATTTGTAGCTGGCCATAAGAAATTCTCTGACCTATTGTGTGTGATAGTAGATCATTAGACCCTCATTATTGAAGAAGGGTTTTGCTATATGCTGAAGGGAAGAATGTTACACAGAGGGTTCAAAAAGAATCTAAAAAGTTAAGCCTGGTTGGATTTTTTCCACCCAGTGGAAATACAGCAGTCAAAAGCCCATGGAATGGAGTTCCAGAAGAACCCAGAAGAACAAGGCACAGAACTTGTAGAGAACTGAATGAGGAGTCCTGGACACGCAGAAGGCACAGGAAGACTGAGCCCTTTCTCCCACACCTTGTCCTATGCAGCTCTTCAACCGCACACCACTTAACTGGGCTCTCTAGGCTGCTCAAGCAAATTAGCCAACCTGAGGACTTGGTCATGGGAGCCCCAGTTTATAGCTGGTTAATCAGAAGCACAGGTAAGGTGCTGGAGAGATGGCTCAGTGGTTAAGAACTAGCCCTTCTCTTCCAGAGGACCCAAGTTCAGTTCCTAGCACCACACTAGGTGGCTCACAACAGGGGATCTGAAACCCCTTCTGGCCTCCACAGGCACCTGCACTCATGCACACAAATCCTCATACAGACACACACATACACATAATTTAACATAAATTAAATCTCGAAAAAATAGAAGCAGCACAGGTGAAACGGTCTATTCTGGGATCCTGGCTGGCATCTAAAGTAGTAGGTTTGGTGTATTCTGGGAGACAGAACCCCTCTCCTGTGAGTCGGGGTTACTGCCAGGTAGTGTCAGAACTGAATTGGAGTGGGTGACACAAGTGTCTGGTGCCAAACTGCTTGCTTGCCTGCTGATGCAGGAAGCCCCACACTCCTTGAGTATGTTGACTGTTGTGTAAGAGTACAGGGACAGTCGGACACAAGACATGTAGATGTTCTGTCCGACACAGCCATCCTCCCAGCCACTGTTCCCACAGATGCTACAGTAACAGCAGTGATGATGAAAGATCAGTCACCATCCTCCCAGCCACCATTCTCACTAATACTACAGTAATAGCAATGACGATAACGGATCAGTCAGTGTCTCATCCACCCTTCCCTGGGCACCTGCTCAGCGTGATATACTTTCTCATTCAATCCCAGCTCTGAGAAGTAGGTATATTTATGTCTACCCTATAAATAAGACAACAGAAGTTTGGGAAGACCAACTAACTAGTAAAGAGGAGGACTCTCCTGAGGGACTCCTTTCATCGATCTGCCAGGCCCCTACCAAGTGCTAATGCACCTACAGACAAGAAGCTAAGTTTACCGCACACACACTCCTTGGAACTTTCCACAATTACAGCTAATAACTGACCTCGAAGAAAATGAAAGAAAGCATGGAATTCAGGAGGTGCTGTTTTCTTGCTTTTAGTCAGGGGTGGGGCTGAAATGACAGAATCCCAACACCTGGGAGGTAGAGGCAGGAGGATTGGAGTTTAAGGTCATCCTCAGCTGCATGGCGAGTTCCATAGCAGGCTGGGCTATGTGAGACCCTGTGTCAACAAAGCAAAGGAAAGACAAAAGGTAGAAGTGAGTCCACCTTAACTCTAACTCCTACTAGCTAGGCAACTGTGGGCACGGTATCTTTCGGTACCTTAGTTTCTTCATAAATAAAATGGGATTATAAAATTTACTTTGCAGATCGTTAGGAAGGCAACATGTCCAGTGCTGAACAACCGGTGAATGTTTAAAGCTGCTCCAGTCTCCTCTTCCCTTTTCTCTATCATAAAACCTTCTGCCTCGTGTGGGAGGCTGGGCTACGGGGTTTCCGGAGTTAATTTCCACTCCAGTTCCTCCAAAATGTGAAACCTAGTAGAAGGAATCCTGGGAAGACTCGTCACCTGGAAAATGTCAGGCTTTGGCCTCCTCAGCCTTTTTAGCTTAGATGTATCAGTGTGGGGATCAACGTCAGAAAATGACTTGAGGGCCTGGTGAGAGGTCAGTTGGTAAACAGTTTACCCCAGAACCCACTTTATTTTATTTTATTTATTTTTTTGTATTTTTGAGACAGGGTCTCCCTTTAGTCCTAGCTGGTCTGGAGCTCGCTATGTAGACCAGGCTGGCCTTGAACTCACAGAGATCCACTTGCCTCTGCCTCCTGAATGCTGGGATTAAAGGCATGCACCACCATGCTAGAACCCACTTAAAAAAAAAAAAAAGCACCTATAATTCCAGTGTTGGGAGGCTCACTGGCCAGCCAACCTAGTGTGCTTGGTAAGTTTCAGGGCAGTGAAAGGCCCTGTCTCAAAACAAACAAACTAACAAACAACACTCCTCAAATGCACAAAAATACAAGATGGGGCCAGGAAAGCAGGTACTTACCACCAAGCCTGACAACCTGAAATCCATTCCTGGAACCATCTGGAACATGGTGGACGGAGAGAACCAATCCACGAACGGGGTCTTCTGACCCCCATATACGAGCTGTGGCACACTCTACCCCCACAAAATAAACAACATGAACACGTACACACATACAAAAGAAAATGCCTTGGGTACAGTGAATCTATATTCGCTGTAGACACGCAGTAAAATACTCTGAAACCTAATTAGCATATTCAGGAGAAGTAGTGACATATACACTTACACTCTGGGTATAGCGCTGCATACTGGCTATCCCTGCACTCTGAAAGAGGAAGAGGACAGGAAGTTTGCGGCCAGCCTGGCAGCTTGGAAGAAATGTCTCAGGACAGCATTTAAACAGTTGGAGATGAAGCTTAGTGGCAGACCACTTATCCAGCATGCAAGAGGAACTGGGTTCATTTCCCAGTACAAAAAAAAAAAAATCATAAATATGGTCAATTATAGTATATTATATGTTTTTAGCAGTTTCTATTAGGGATACTTTATATATATTTATACTTATATAAATATAATAATTATATATATATATCCTAATAGAAAGTCAGTGTGTATAGAGAATTTTTTTTTCCTTCCCCCAATTCTATGAGAGTGACAAGTTCTGCCTGTAGGTCTATAACTCTTGGGGGAACCTGAGGGCTGTTACGTTAGAATGCATTAAACACCCAGATTAGCAATTACAATCAACATCAGAGAGGAAGATACTGAAGTATTCTGAGTACCAAACAAACATTTCCATAATACTTCAGTTCTGCACAAATCCCACGTCAGCTTCCAGACTGTGTGGTACCAAGAGAGCTTCAAGATCCTGTTCCTTCACTGCATATACTCAAGACCAGGAGGGAGGCTAGGAAGTCTCAGTTTCTTATTTAAACTAGGATAATTTTCTTTTGTCCTTTAAAGAGGGTGTGGACTGAGGATGTAGTTCAGTGGTGTAGTACTTGCATAGCATGCACAAGACCCTAGATTCTATTCCTACATGGGGGGCATGTATAAAAATGCCATAACGAAACCCATAGCTGCACATGCTCACTTTAAAATGGGGAGAGAAAACAAGATGTTTACCTAACTATGCATTGCTGAATAAAGAAAAGGATAATTGTAGCATGATGTAAAATTGACATTTTCCAGAGAAAAAGCTATCACTAAACTGCTGTAGAAACAGGGCAGAGAGTTACCCTCGGGGCAGGCCAGAGAGAGTCTCAGAGGCATGGATGCCAGCCCCTTGAAGGTGGGACCAGGTTTCCAGTGGGTATTCTATTGGTGTGCATGTGTGTGTGTACATGTGTATATGTGCTGTGTGTGTGTACACATTTATATGTGTGAGTGTGCATGTGTGCATGTCATGGTGCTCACACAGAGGTCAGAGGACAGACTTGGGGAACAGTTCTTGCTTTCCATCTTGTTTGAGAAATGGTCTCTTTGTTGGTGGCAGCTGTGAGCACCAGGCTAGCTGGACTGTAACCTTCAGGGATTCTCTCGTCTCTCTCTTCCATTTCATCATAGGACCACTGGGATTACAGACATGCACTACTACACAAGGATTTTACATGGGTTCTGGGGACTTGAACTCAGATTCCCACAGTTGGTTGGCAAGCGCTTTTACCCATGGAGCCATCCCCTCAGCACATCTCTAGCTGGTAGTCTAGGCAGGTCAAAGAGAGGCAAAACAGTGGGGTGGAGGGGAGGCAACTTAAAGTTCAGATTCATAAGCAAAGCTCTGGTTTAAAAAATGTGGGGAGAGGGACTGGGGACGACACGAATGCAATGGAGCATATGTTATGCTTGGCAAAAGGTGTCAGTCACTAAAGGGACTGTACCAACTGGCCATCAGAAAATGCCCCTCCCCTTGTGTAACTTCACTGAGCTACATTACACCCCAGGCTGGCTTCCCCATAGCAACCACTGTCATATCCCGGTCACCAAAGCAGTCATGGTAGGGTTACTCTTAGCTTTTGGGTGAGGTGCACACAAACTTGTAGTTGAATCTTTTATTTGTTTCATTCCCTCACTTGTAACACTGGAGCACCCCCCCCATCCCCAAACAAAACAGAACATCGAGTGTTACCTGCCATCAAAGAAGAAGAACTTCCCTCGTCCATTCTTTTCTCCATGAACAAAGTTGCCCTCAAATCTGTCTGTGGAGGAGTAGGTGACGGTACAGAAGCCATGTGGTAATCCATCATCGTCCAGGTGCCCTGGGGAGAGAGAACCACCCGAAAGTCTCAGCACAGCCATGCTGGCCAGCAGCTTGGACATGTCAGGCAAGTATCCAAGTTGTCAAAGGGCCTCTTCCCCGTGCTTAAAAATATTGAGCTGTTATTTATTATTTATGTGTGTGCATGTATGTCTGTGTGTGGGTATGCACATATGTATACTTGCACTAGCCACAAGTGGGGGTTGGATCCCCTTGGGGCTTGAGTTATAGTCAGTTGTGAGCCACCCAACACAGGTGTTAAGAATCAAACTCTGGTTCTTTGAAAGTGCTCAAGCACTCTTAACTTTTTTTTTTTTTTTTGGTATTTTTTTTATTAATTTTTTTTTTTATTATTTATTTTTGTATGTGTATGAATGTATTGTCTGCATGCAGGTCTGTGCACCCGTGTCGTGCAATGCCGCGGAGGTCAGAAGAGGGTCTCGGATTCCCCTGGAACTGGAGTTCTCCTGGAATTGGAGCTACAGACGGTTCTCAGCCGCCATGTGGGTGCTGGGGATCGAACCCGGGTCCTCTGCAAGAGCGTCGGTGCTCTTAACCGCTAGGCTATCTCTCCAGCCCTTTTTTGGTATTTTTGAGACAGGGTCTCCCTCTAAGTCCCAGCTGGCCTGGAGCTCACTCTGTAGAACAGGCTGGCCCTGAATTCATAGAGATCCACCTGCCTCTGCCTCCCGAGTGCTGGGATTAAAGGCGTGCGCCACCAGGCCCAGCTAAGCACTCTTAACTTCTAAGCCGTCCTCTACTGCCCCCTTCCTTGTCTTGAAGGGACAAAGTGTGAAGAGATTTCTCACCTGGCCTGCAAAGCATCTGCCTGATGTTCTGCACCCTTTGTGAACTGACAGATCCATGTAGGAAAGTGTCGACATTTTAGAACATGGAATTTGCACCAGCTTGCGTTTATCCGGGCCTGAGGCTTATTCTCAGCAATGTCACCTGCCACACTGGTCACCATTTCCTCAGAGCTTCCCCAGTGCTTCTCACATGTGGAATGAACATCCCAAACTTCCCATGTTTAACTGAAATGTGGCTAGGAGGGCTCTGAGTTACAGGCTACAGGCTAGACACACTGTCCCTGAAGAAATTACCTAGTTCTTATATATTGCAAGTATGCAATATGGTTTTACATGGCAACATAGAGTACGGGGCACTGGCAGACAGCCTGGCCACCCCCCCCCCACTCATGTTATATTCAGATAACAAAGGACAGGGTCACATCTCTAAAATTATATTATTTTGGTTTTATGTGTATGCAGGTATTGCCCACCTGTATGTAAGTGTACCTGAGCCAGCAGAGGCAGAAGAGTGTGTCAGATGCCCTGGAACTGGGGTTACTAATGGTTGTTAGCCACTATGTGGGTGTTAGGATTCGAACCTGGGTCTTCTGTAAGAACAGCCAGTGTTCTTTGCTGAGCCATTTCTCCAGCCCCTAAAACTGTTTTACTATTACCATATACTCATTGACTGAGAGTCCTTCTAAAGCTAAACTTAAGCTTACTCTAACTGATTTTATAGAATTATTTCAGCCTTGAATGTTCAGGGATAACCTTTTCATACCCCTTGCCACTGTGTATCAGAGGGCTTATACTTTAAATGGAGTCAATGTCCTCATGGCTATGGAAATGGAGATGCTGAACCTCAGCAAGTCCTTACACTCTTCAACTCCCTGGGTTACAGCCTAGTGCGCATGTCTGCAAAGAGTGTTTATGTTCTTGGTTATTGTCTACATATTTCACAAACCACAGGAACCACTTAGAGCTTCTACCGTCATTTGGGTGAGCTGATTGCAGAGGTGAGTGAGGATAAAGACAGCAGTTACTGATTTTTCTCCCTAAGTCAATAACTGGATCATGGATGAAAATATTAAACACTGTGCAATGCAGGGACATTAAACACCAAAATGCGGCTTCCAGATGGCTCACTGTCACAAAAGAAAATGCAAACCACCTTCACGAAAGCTTTAATCACCTAAAATCTTTATTCAAAGATGATAGTAGTATCAGGCTGAACCTCAGTGGTAAAGTACTTGATAGCATGCATGAGAATCCAAACTCAATCCCCAACACCCTAAAATAAATATTAAATATATAAGGCTATTATATCTTGTAATAGCAAATACTCACAAAGAATTAAAATCATCTTTATTTGTAGTATTGATTATTGAAACAAAATAATAACTAACAAACAGAATGATTTACTGCCATATCTGATGTGATACATACAGAATGGATCACAGTACATAGCACAATAATATATGGCTATTATTATTTATCTTACATTTATGTGTATATGTGGGCCTGTGTGAGTGCAGGAACTCACATAGGCCAGAAGAGGACATCAGATCCCTGGAACTGCAGGGACAGGTGGTTGTGAGCCATCTTGTGGGTGCTGGGAACTGAATTTGGGTCCTCTGAAAGAGTGGTGTGCGCTCTTACTGCTAAGCTCCATACATGGCTATTTAATACATTATAGCCAGGTTATTTCCTTCCCTTTGAACACAAACTTTTTCTATAAGGGCCAGGAAAGTAATGGTCAGGAGGGAACCACGTTATTGATTTTTTTTTTTTTTTTTTTTTTTTTTTTGTCTTTTTGAGACAGGGTCTCCTTGAAGCCCCAGCTGTACTGGAACTCTCTATGTAGACCAGGCTGGACTTCAACTCAGAGTTCTGCCTGCCTCTGCCTCTGCCTCTGCCGTCCAAGTGCTGGGATTAAAGGTGTGCATCACCATGCTGGCTATTGCTTTCTTCTGATAGAAAGACCAGATTATATGAGATAATCCACCCCCACAACTTGAGTCATATGAAATAATTTGGATAATTATTTTCTAAATATCTCCTGATGATTTTCTTTCATTGAAACAGATCAAACTTATCTTTTTTTTTTTTTCATAAAGAAAAAAAAAACCCACTTGGTATAAAGCTGAAACCATTTTTTTTTTTCTTTTTGTCTTTTTTGAGACAGTGTCTCCCTTTATTTAGTCCCAGATGGAATGGAGATCACTATGTAGACCAGGCTGGCCTTGAACTCACAGAGATCTGCCTGCCTCTGCCTCCCGAGTGCTGGGATTAAAGGCGTGCGCTACCGTGCCTAGCCCAAAACCATTCTTTTATGAAATGTTGGCATCAGAGTAATGGTCCTATGAATTTAGTGTCCTGCTTAGGTAGGTTTAGGTATGAATATCAGAATTAGGTTAGTCTGACCGGAGAGTTGATGTGTTTGAAACACACCCATGATGGAAAACACTTCACGGATTTCAGACTTTAAACAGTTAATGCTAATAAAACTGTTTTTCTACTTTAGATCAAGAGAGACGTTCTGCTAAACGTGAGCACCAAGTGGGAACCCAGCTAAGTTCACTCCACTTCCCTCCTCCCTGTCCTATTTCTGAATAAAACACTGAAGGTGTACCCACCCTCTGCACTGAAACTCAGCTATCAGAGAAAACAGGTGTCATGTGACACACTGAACACACTTAGAGGTCAGTTCTCATTCCAGCTGAGGTGACATAAAAAAAAAAATCTCTCCTCTGCTCCGCAAGGGATCTTGGTTTGGACCCCTCCTTCAACAGTCCAAAGGAGAGGACCCCATCCCTGTCTCCCCTCTTTGGGAGACAGAGGACTACTGAATGATGGCCATTTCTCAGGTGACCTTGTGTGTTTAGAAGAAGACACTTGGCCACAGGGGCACTCCTTGCCAGTCTTCCTTTCAGTTCTGAAATCCTCAGCAGGAGTCTCCTCTTGACATGGTTTCCTTTGCATCCTTAGATGTCATCAATTAAAAGAAGTAGAAACTAGAGTAGCATCATTCGAGATTCCCACCTTTTATGGTTCCAATGTCCAGAGTAGTTACCCAAGCAGTATAAAACTGCTAAATATCTAACACAAAACAACAACAAAAACAAACAATCAGGGTAAGGTAGCAAACTTGCAATCCCACTCTTAGGAAGGGGGAGGCAAGAGGGTTAGGAGTTCAAGGCCAGCTTCAAGCAACATTGCAAGCTTATGGTCAGCCTGGGCTACATAAGACCCTGTCTCAAAAACAAAATACAGGGGCTAGAAAGATGGCTCACTGGTTAAGAGCACTGACTGCTCTTGCAGAGGACCTGGGTTCAATCTCCAGCACCCACATAGTGGCTAACAACTTTCCAAAACTCCAGTTCCAGGGGATCCAGTGTCCTCTTCTGAGCTCTGTGGGCACTGCATGATGCAGGTGCACTTACACACATGCAGGCAATGCACTCATACACATAAAAATAATAAAATATTTAAAAGTTAAAAACAACTCCCCCCAAATAGAACAAAATAAACTGCCCCAATCAAAACAATAATGACAGAAAAGATTGTCAAAACAACGGGAGGTAGGAAAGCACAGTGAGAGACCCTGGCACAATTCTTATTCAAATGGTGATTGGACAAGGTCCTGTGATACCACAACTTCTTTACTAGTTGACTGAATGGAGGAGATTACTATACAGAAAGGAATACAGCCGTGAAGCTACCATGTTTGGGGCCCTGGGTTAAGTTCTCTCCTTTAATCTCCTTTAACCCTTACAAGTTCTCCAGTTTCTACTCATCTTACAGATGAGTGCGCACAGCCATGTGACTGGCAAGGGAACGCTAAACATCCTGAATATGTGGATGGATGCAGAAGGCCCTCCCTGGGTGCACCAGGGCAAACCAGCCGACACTCACATCTCTCACATCTCTGCCTACGGTAGACTGAGGCAGCTCAGGAGCCGGCTGGGAAAGTAAAAAAGGTTTGGAGCAATGGCTTGGCAGTTAAAAGAGCACTTGCTATGCTATCATGAGGCCCTTTTCCAGCATCCACACTGGCTGTTCACGAATGCCTGTAACTCCAGCTCCAGGGATCTGACGCCTTCTCCTGGTCTCCTCGGGGATCTTCCCCCCATATGCACACTTAATAGGAATGATTTTTAAAAACGAAAGTAAAAGAGAAGAGGGGAGGGCAGGGAGTGAGTACAGGAGGAATACACTAGTGCATTACACACCTGGATGAAAACATCCTCATGTAACCGATGAATACTCACTAATGAAAATGATATTATAGTTTAAAAATCAATAATGTCTCAAGTTTTATGACATGTAGATGGTTGTTCACTATTGAACCAGTTGGTGTACTGTGATTACGTGTTTGCTCATACAACTTTTCAACTTTAAAAAAATATTTTATTATTTTTACTTTTACATGTATGAGTATATTGCCTGCATGTGTGTAAGTGTACCGTGTTGTACAATCCCTGAGGAGGGCAGAAGAAGGTGTTGGATTCCCCCAGAACTGGAGTTACTAACGCTTGTCAGCTGCCATGTGAGTGCTGGGAATTGAACCCAAGTCCTCTGCAAGGGTAGCTAGTGCTCTGAACGACTAAGCCATCGAACTTTTCAACTTTTTTTTTTCTGGTCTTTTTGAGACAGGGTCTCTCTGTAGCCTCAGCTCTCCTGGAACTCACTATGTAGATCAGGCTGGCCTTGAACTCACAGAGATCCACCTGCCTCTGCCTCCCAAGTGCTAGGATTAAAGGCATGTGCCACCATGCCCAGCTACTTTTCAATTTTTTAAAAACCTAATTTAAGCTTTAAAAACACAAACCCTAGAAATGTTCAGGCCCCTTACAGAGAAATGGAAGGAGACTTTGGGGACAGGTTAATTCTCAGAGAACTGCCAGGATTCTCCACAGCCGATCCTGGTTGCGAATTCCTAGCCCTGCCCAGTGTTGCCTAACTCTGCGCAGAACCCCAGTCCCTGGTCGGATTACAGAATGTGCCATGTCAGCCAGCTGCCTTCCAGGACAGTTCCCACTACACAGAAGATGGGCCCTGGGCCCAAACAACAGGGACAGTTAATTGGAACGATCGCTGTGTGCTTGGAACAGGGTCCCAGCAAATGAGGCGTCGTCGTCCATTTGTCACAGAAAGATTTTTAGAGTAGTCAGAGAAAAGAAAAGAGAAAAGTAACAAGCTTATTTTTTCCCACTTTGTTCTAAAGATTGTTATCTAAAAAAAAAAAAGAATAGAAATTTAGAACTTTCCCCCGGAGTTACTTCCGAGCAGTGCTTTTCCCTGACCTGATAAGACTAGTTTGCTCTCATGTTGGCCGTGGTGCAGAGATGGGGCATTGACTGCCTCAGGCTTACTCACAAGAGATCAGAGTGTGTGTGTTGTATGCTTCCCCCTGTAAGAGACCCTGACACATACTGCTGATTTTGCTGACAAAACACCACCACCCCTCCCCACAGTTGATAAGCAAAAGTAAGCCTGCTACTGCAAGGAACATGCCTATGCCTTCCTTCTTCATACATGTCATATGCACAGTGGCTATTAAGAGTACAATTTGGTTTTTAAGGATAATTCTTTGTAAGAGTTCAAGGATTAGCTTGTGAGGGCCGGAATCTTCATATACGGCCCATGTGCCATGTACACTGTCAGGACACTTAGCATGCATCTGGTCCAGGCACACAACATAGACGCCTGTTTCTTCTTCCTCCCTGCATAACTGCGCATCTAGACCACTGCAACAGCCTCTGAGGGATGGCCTCAGCTGCAGCTGCAGCTGCGCAGCTTATCAAGATGCTTCGACTTCCTGTCATTCTTACCCTTTCTCCACCCCCTTCTCTCATTTTGGAGACAGGGTCTTGCTGTAGCCTCAGCTGGCCTGGAACTTGCTTTGTAGCTGAACTGGTCAGGAGGGAGCAGTCTATGAACTCTCAGAGATCTGCTACCTCTGTCTCCTGAGCACTGGGATTTTACCACACCTGGCTCCCCCCACCCCCAAAGAAAGACTATGTGGTCCTGGCTGGTCTGGAACTTGCCATGTAGATCAGGCTAGCCTCTAATTTGTTGCAACCCCTACCCCCCATCTTAGTTTCCCAAATTCTGGGATTACAGGTGTGGGCCAGCATATCTAACTAAAAGTAGTTTCTGTTTTGTTTTGTTGTGTGTTATTCATTTATTTGCCTCGTCTATGTGTATATTACCTGCGTGAATGTGTGCACATAAGGACGACCACTGGGAGCCAATTTTCTTCTCCCACCATGTGGATACAGGGAGTTGAATTTAGGATGTCAGGCTTAGCAGGAACCAACTGCCTTTTTTCTTTCCCAAGCCACAATGACGGCCAGGGTCAGTAGCTTATGCTTCTAAACCCAACTGCTCAGGAGGCTGGGGAAAGAGGATCATAAATCTGAAGCTAGCCTGGGCTATATACATAGTTCCAGGACAGTCCTCAGAATAATACCTGTTCTCAAACAGAAAAGAAAACAAAAAGTCTCAGGGAGAGCTCAGGTGGAACTGTCAGGCTCTGAGGCCCAGGCCTGCTGCCTCCCGGAGGAGCAGGGCGGACACTGACTGGCACATAGACTGCTCCCTCCTGACCGTCCTCTCCACCCGCCTCTTCCTCTGGAGAATCATCTGCCTTGTATTTCAAACTTCACCAGGGAAGCCAGGCATGCCTGTAATCTACCACTTGGGAGACTGAGACAGGAGGATCATGGCTAGTTTGAGGTTACCCTGAGTTATAGAAATGAGTTCTAGGATAGCCTGGGGCTACAGAGTAAGATGTATGTAAAAAAAAAAAAAAGTAGCTGGGCATGGTGGTGCAAGCCTTTAATCCTAGCACTTGGGAGGCAGAGGAAGGCAGATCTTTGTGAGTTCAAGGCCAGCCTGGTCTACAGAGTGAGTTCCAGGACAGCTGGGGCTACAGAGACACCCTGCCTCGAAAAAGACAATAAATAAATAAACTGTGGAGAGCAGGTGTGGCGAGGGTCCCAGGATGGCACCCGAGACTTTAGCAAAGTTTTATGACTAACACCTGATTCCCTCCTACCTCAAAGTAAAGCCACGCTCACCGTTTGAGCTGTGCAGGTGCACCCTGTATACAAGATCAGGCCAGATGATACCAATAGACTGAGGCCACACAACTTGGGCTGGGAAGGTGGATAAATAAAGGGACTTTCTAGATAGAGGCACACACTCTCTCTCTCCTTTCTAGTCTGAGAGAGAAGCTTGCTTGCCTGAGGAAGGAGAAGGCTTAGAGGGAGAAGCTTGGAGAAGGAGAAAAGATGTGCTTGAATAAACCGTTCTGACAAGACCTGCCTGCCTGAATAATAAACAGCTTTGAGAAGAACGAGCGAGAGGTGCTTTGTTGCTGCGGCTTCATACAAGTGTCCCCTACAAGTGTGCAAGTGTTTCATACAATAAACAAACAAATAAATTAAAATAAAAGAGTTTCAGCGGGGCTGCAATCCCAGCGGCCATTGTCATGATACATGGCATTTGATCTCAAGTCCTGAAGAGATCAACTTCCTCCACAAGGTAAATGTCTAACGAGGAAAAAGAAGAAGGGTATTTGTTGCAAAGGCTAAAAGTTAAGTTCTCTTTCCCAAATAACTTTTTTTCTGAAGTGCACTGAACTCTATCAGAAACAGTTTCTGAAAAGTTAGGGTCATAAAGAATAACTCTGACATTCCACTTAATTGTTGCCTTTCAGCCCAGTTACCAAGTATTTCATATGCTTGTTTGACTCAAAAACAAGAAAAGTGAGTTTCTCTAAAGGAACCTGTTGGGGCTGGAGAGATAGCTCAGCAGTTAAGAGCACTGGCTGTTCTTGCAGAAGACCTGGGTTCGAATCCCAGCACCCACATGGTGGCTGACTATCTGTAGCTCCAGTTCCAGGGGATCTGACGCCCTCTTCTGTTCTCTGTGGGCATTGCATGACACACATGCAGTCATAACACTCATACACATAAAATAAATTAAAGGGACATGCTAAAGGAGGAGGAAGATGAGGAAGAGGGAGAAATAAATGAATGAATAAATGTACCTGGGTGTTTTGGCTTATGCCTGTGGTTTGGTACTTGAGGCAAGAGGATTAGGCTACATAGTGAGTTCCAGGCCAGCCAGAACTACACAATGAATTCCAGGACAGCCTGGGCCATAGAATACAAAGTGAGCCCCTATTGAGAAAGAGAAAGAGAAGCAGAAAGAGAAAGAGAAAGAAGAAAGGAAGGAAGGAAGAGAGGGAAGAAGGGAGGGAAGAAAAGAAAGACAGGCAGGCCTTAGAAAGCATGGCATATTCAATGATGAAGGCCTCTCAGAAGTTCAGCCTGTCTCCCTTGCACAAGGGTCCTTGAGTAGTTCTTAACTTCTCTACCCTTGGATTCCCTTCTCTGTAAAAGAAGGATTCTGCAGTACCCATCTCGTAGGACTGGATGGAGAATGTCTGTGAAGCACTTAGTACAGAACCTGCACATAAGAGCTGAACAATTACAGCTGATAATCACAGCTGTGACAATGAAATTATCCAGGAGAGGCTCTATGCTAAGCACCAAGAAGCTCAGGCTAGTTTCTGTTGAGGCAAAGATCATAGGTGATCTATGCCAGCTAGAGTTGTGCGTCAGATGTTAGCAAAGACACTTCAAAGCACCACGGCCAACAGGGTCTGGAAGAAAGCCCAGGGAGCAGGCTCCTGCAAGCGCACCTCCTTCGGGTTCCCAGCAGGTCTGAGCCTGAGATATGTTTAAAGGCTTTTTTGTTTCATTTTTGAGACAGAATCTACCTATTGACCTGGGCTCAGCTAGAACTCCTGGGCTTAAGCCTTCCAAGTCACTGGGATCACAGGTGTGTGCCACTGTGCTTGGCTTTTCTAAGGGTTTTCATCTATGTGCTGCTGCAGGGGGCTCTTCTAAAGACTTCAAAACAGTGGAAATTATTCTAAGGCTGGGTGCAGAGCCTGGTGGTAGATTGATTGCCTAACATGCATTAAATGCAGAGCAAGATCTCCTGTGCTGCAAAATAAGAGCCAGGCAACGCAGCTCACCTGTAGTTCCAGCTCTGCACTCAGAAAACTGAAGGAGGATTGCTACAAGTTCAAAGCCAGCCTCAGCTAAGGAGTGAGATCTTGTCTCAAAAACTAAAGCAGGGGCTGGAGAGATGGCTCATCAGTGGTTAGGAGCACTGGCTGCTCTTGCAGAGGACCCAGGTTCAATTCCCAGCACTCACACAGCAGCTAAGGATCATCAGTAACTGCAGTTCCAGAGGGATCCAAAGCCCTCTTCAGAACTCTGAGGCTATGCATGGCACGATATGGGTGCACTTTCATGCAGGCAATAAAATAAAAACTAAAAAGTGTAAAGAAACAAAACAACAAAACCAACCCCTCCCTGGCCAAACCAAATGACCCCCCCCCCCCAATCCACACAGAAAGTTACTGTTTACTCTTAGGTACAAATGAGTGACTCTGTCCCAGACAACCCAAGGCATTCCAGGCTTATAATAGAGTGGACTATCTCAAAACCAACATGGATTCTTTTTATTTTTTAGACAGGGTTTCCTGTAGTTCAGGCTGAATTTGCTGTACAGCTGGCGATCATCTTGAAATGATCCCTGCATCCACCTCCCCAGTGCTGGGATCACAGGTGTGGACTTCCATTCCGGGTTTTCTTCACATGCAAATACCAGGGCCCTGTGCAATTGGACATGTTTCTATACAGTACCGCGGAGGGGAATGGCTTAATCAGGGATCACGCGTTGTTTTAAATGTTTACACATAAAAGTAAATGGAGGAAACTAGCAGCTTGTAAGAGCATTTTCCCATCAAAACAGAGAAGTATAAGAAGCCAAGAACTTTTAAATTTAAGGAAGACTTCCTGTCTTTGGGCTCCACTAAGTCCCAGCATCCGGTTTATTTAGAGAAATACAAGTTCTGTGAATTCATACATTGTGAATCTTGTCTAAAGTTAAAATAAATGCACTTTTTAATTGGCTTTAAAAGTAGAAATAAGTTTTAAATTTTACATTAGATTGGATGCCTTTTCAAGAATTCAGAAATATTGTTCTACTTCATCTCACCCTAAGCGCTCAGCAGCCTGTAAATGCAGTTACGTTTATGAACACATAAAACCTGGATTTCTCCCGACCCAGCACTAACAATGCATCCGTCTGCATGTGTAAGGTATCACCACTTTACTTCTCTTTTTCGTTTATGAGGACCTATTTACCAAATTATATCAAAACCGGATTCAGCCATCGGCTAAAAATTGTTTACTGAGACGCTCAGCTTAAAATATTCTGGAATAACACCACATAATATTGTGAAAACTTCCCGGCACACCGTCTGGGATAGAATAAAATAAATAACATATAAATTTCACTAAAGAGTTATTTTCCACTGTTCACTGGTTGCAAAATCATAACCTTTCAGGATACAAACAACGAGATTGTATAACGTCCGCAAGGCGTTTTTTTAGAACTAGGAGAAAAAAAAAAAAGAGGTGGGGAAAGTCAGCAAAACATAGTGGCGACAAAAGTCGGGGGGAAGGGCGCTGGAGAACGGGCGGAGAAACCCGACACCCAGGCGGTGATATCACCCTCCGCCAACTGCATGGAATTCAGAAAGTTAAGTGTCACCCAGCAATTTCGGCCGCGGTGGCGGCGCCCGCATCGCAGGGCAGCGGGCGGGGGAGGAGCGGGCGGAGGGCTGGCGCAGGCTTCCGGACTCCGGGCGTTCGAAGCCCGGGCGGGGAGCGTCGTGCTCCACGGCCATGATTATTGCTTCCTGGTCGGGGCAGCGGCGGCCACGCGCCTGCGGCGACCCCGGAGACCGCCCCGAGCCGGTGGGGTGCGGCGGCCGCGGCCACCGGCTGCTCCGCGGGCCCCGGACAACGGCAGCTGCACGCTCCCATCCTCCACGCCGAGGAGCGCCAGCTTCGCCGCCCCGAGGAGGATGCTGAGTGGCCGGGATGCGGGCGCCGAGCCGCCCGGCCCCAACCCGCCACCGCTCGTCCCCGCCGCGCCCCGCGCGCTCCCGGCGGGTGCCCGTGCCCGTGCAGCCCCCGCCCGGCCGAGCTACCCGCCGCCGCCTCGGGGACCCCGGCCCGGACCGCGCGGGTCCGCCCGCGCTCCTCCCTCCCTGCCGCGCACCTTCCACGGCTTCCTCCCAGCCTCCCTGAGCTCCCACCTTCCACGGCTTCCTCCCAGCCTCCCTGAGCTCCCACCTTCCACGGCTTCCTCCCAGCCTCCCTGAGCTCCCACCTTCCACGGCTTCCTCCACTATATCGTCGTCGCTGTCCATGGCGGCGGAGACCCTGCCCAGCGCGGGGCGGTGCGGCCGGCTCCGTGGCTCCGGGCGGCCGGGCGAGCGAGCGAGCGAGCGCCGGGGCTGAGCCCTGCGAGTTTGGAGGGGAGGAGGAGGAAGAGGAGGAGCAGCGGCGGCTCGCGCGGCCTCCCCCTGCTGCGCTCTCAGTTCCTCGGCCCGGCCCTGCCGCAGCCGCCCCCCTCCCTGCGTGCCCGGGCCGCCGCTGGTCTCCGGCGCTCGGGTGCCGCGCCGCCGCGGCAACTTTCTCCTGCGATCCCCCCTCTTTGTTATGGAGCAGCTGATCCGCTGACATCACCCGGCGCCGGTGCGCTCCCTCCCTGATGATTGACAGCTCCCTGTCCTTTCCCAGAAGTGAGGATCCTTAACACGCAGGGCGCCTTCGGGTCGCTCGGACTCCGCCAGCCGCTCGGCCGCGCACTCGGAGCCAGCCGTGGACCTGGGGGTGCCGACCCCGGGCAAGGGGGTGGGGTGGCTGGCAGTGCTCCCCCTCCCCCTCCCCCCATACCCCCCAGCCCTCGAGGCCCAAGCTGAGCCGAGGAAGCCTTGATGCTGCTCGCGAGCCTCGACGTCCTCTGGCCCGCTTCTTCACACGGAGCCGCGGAGGGCCGCGCACGGCGACAGCCCGGGTCCCAGACTCCGGCAGCGGGGCTGCGGGTCCCACCCTGCGGTCCCCAGTCTCCATTCCCGCGCATCTCCAGGCATTCGTCTAATCCGAGCCGCAGCAGGCTCGTTACCAGACACTGGTAACACCTTGGCAGGTGCCTTCTCGTCCTGGGCACGGAGGTGGAGCCACCGAGCGGAGCTGTCCAGGAGGGGACCCCGCGTGTGTCCGTGCGACTCCTTCTCGCGCTTTCCGTCCCATAGGGGTGATGTCCCCAGCTGTCCCTCCTGTTTCTCCAAGGGCCAAACACTTCGCAGATTTCAGGCCTCTTTGAGGGAAGAAAACCCTAGTTCCCAGCAGTCACTTAAGACAGTGTCATTATGGCGCCGCCTCTTACAGGTGGCCGTAAAGGACGGCCGTAAATACCCGGTTAAATGGATACAGAAGTACACAAAAATGCCTTGGGATTACCCGGTGCCTCTCTGGGCGTCTGCCAAGAACAACTACTGAGCCAGGTGGGAGGGGGGCGACAGGAGCAAAGGAAGTTCTGTTTGGTTTTCTGAACAATGAGTGAGACGTTGAGGATTTCAAAGTACTTCAAAACACTTGGAGGAGCCAGCGCCCCACCGTTGTTTCTCTTTCTCTTCCCCACCTCCCGCGCCCCCTCTCCCGCTCCACCCCACCTTCCCTTCTCTGTTAAAATGCCGAAATGTTTGTTTTTTGAGACAAGGTCTGATGTAGCCCAGGCCTGCCTCCAACTTACTATGTAATTGAAGATGATCTTGAACTCCCGATCGCCTACTCCCACGTCTCTAGCGCTGGGACTGCACGCTTGGGCCACCCCACGCTGGCTTTATGTGGTACTGGAGGGACAGTCCAGATTCTAGTGCTAGGCAAGCACTTTACCAACTGAGCTGTCGCTCGAGCCGTTAATGTCAGGTTTCAAAAAAAAAATATTACTCCAGTACAATTTCTGGTTTTTTAAAAACACAGAGTTTAAGGGACATTAACCCCAACTATTGCCAGGAATGTCAGCCCCATTCCAACTCTCAGGAAGAGGAAGGTGGTGGAAGAAGAGTTGGAGGCTTCAGGTTCTAGTGCCCCTTGCTGCAAAGGTGCAGGGAGGCACTTTGGCACATGAATCCCTCTTCCCAGGATTAGAGGTTCAGGCTACATGTGTGAGAGATCCCTCTGGTTTAGGCTGGACTATTCTTTTGGACCTTTATCTAGGCTATACCACTCTAGAGTCCTCTGGCTCAGGCTAGACCACTCTTGAGGTCTTCCAGGTTAGTTAGACTTCTTTGAAGTCATACTTGGGACTGGCTCCTTCCACGGCAGATACCCGGCCTCTGAGACTCCAGAGACCTGTGCCTGTAGTGAAAGATGAATGAGTCACTTCAGACTACATCACTTACAGTCTTTAGAAAAGATTTTGCTTTTATACTTACCTGGCAGGGGAGATACCATAATCTTGAAGGTGGTTTTCCCAGGGCGAGGCTTATCCATTGCACTCCGGATGTGCTGACCCCTGCGATTTCCCCAAATGCAGGAAACTCGACTGGATGAAAAAAAAAAAAGATTTTACTTTTATTTATGTATCTGTGTGAATGTATTCGGGTGTCCTCACAGGCCAGAGGACATCAGATCCCTTGCAGCTGGAGCTGGAGCCACAGACAGTTATGAGCTGTCCAACATGGGTGCTGGGAATTGAATTTGGGTCTTCTGGAAGAGCACGAACGAGGTGCTCTTAACCACCTTCCCCAGATTACCTCACTTTTGTTTATTTCAGACAGGGTCTTACTGTAGCTCCAGCTGGCCTGGACCTTGCTATGTAGACCAGGCTGGCCCTGAGCTCACAGAATTCTGCCTGTCTCCTGAGGAGTGTTTGGAATAAAGGCATGTGCCATCATGCCTGCTTTAGATTATATCACTTTTTATTTATTTATTTATTTATTTATTTATTTATTTATTTATTTATTTATCTATTTTTGGTCTTTTTGAGACAGGGTCTCCCTGTAGTCCCAGCTGTCCTGGAACTCACTCTGTAGAGCAAGCTGGCCTTGAACTCACAAAGATCCGCCTGCCTCTGCCTCCCAAGTGCTAGGATTAAAGATGTGCGCCACCACGACCGGTTCAAGATTACATCACTTTAAAACATGAAGTACAGCTGGGTGTGCCCCAGCACTCGGGAGGTGGATCTCTGTGAGTTCGAGGCCAGCCTGGTCTACATAGTGAGTTCCGGGCCAGCTGGAGCTACAGGGAGACCCTGTCTCAAAAAGATGCCCCCCCACAAAAACCCATAAAACATGAAACCACAGATTTTGAGTGTGTGTGTGTGTGTGTGTGTGCACCTGGCCAGAGGACAACCTCAGGTAACATTTTTCAGGAGATGTGTACTCTCCCCCCCCCAGGACAGGGTCTCTCACTGGCCTGGAACTCACCAAGGAGACTAGGCTGTGTGGCCACTGAACTCCAGAAATCTAGCTGTCTCTGCCTCTCCAGTACTGGGATTATAAACATGTGCTGCCACACTCACCTGTTGGTTTATTTTTTTTTAACTGAGTTCTGGAGATTGAACTCAGGTGCTTGTGCTTGCAAAGCTGAACCATATCCTGAGTTAAAAAAAATTAATTGAGGGGCTGGAGAGATGGCCTAGCAGTTAAGAGTGTCGACTGCTCTTGCAGAGGACCTGGGTTCAATCCCCAGCACCCACGTGGCGGCTGAGAACCATCTTTAACTCCAGTTTCAGGGGAATCCGACACCCTCTTATGACCTCCAAGGCATTGCACGACACAGGTGCACAAACCTACATGCAGACAGTACATTCATACACATACAAAAAAAATAATTTAGCCTGGAGAATTGGCTCAGTGGTTAAGAACACTGGCTCTTCTTGCAGAAGAGCTAGGTTCAGTTCCCAGCATCTACATGCCTGATAAAAACCATTCTGGGGCTGGAGAGATGGCCTAGCAGTTAAGAGCACCGACTGCTCATGCAGAGGACCCGGGTTTGATCCCCAGCACCCACATGGCGGCTGAGAACTGTCTGTAACTCCAATTCCAGGAGAACTCCAGTTCCAGGGGAATCTGATGCCCTCTTCTGACCTCCGCAGCATTGCACGACACGGGTGCACAAACCTACACGCAGACAATACATTCATACACATAAATAAATAAAATTAAAACAAAAAAAACAACCCCCCTCCATTCTTAGCCAGGTGTGGTGGCGCACGCCTTTAATCCTAGCACTTGGGAGGCAGAGGCAGGCGAATCTTTGTGAGTTCAAGGCCAGCCTGGTCTACAGAGTGAGTTCCAGGTCAGCTGGGGCTACAAGGAGACCCTGTCTCAAAAAGACCAAAAGCAAACAAACAAAAAAAACATTCTTAACTCCAGTTCCAGAGAATCTGATGCTCTCTTCTGGTCTCAGTGGGCATTGCACAACATGGATGCACTTACATACATGCAGGCAAAACGTATATAAAATAAAACTTTGTCATAGCTTCAGCTGTTAACTTGTCACAAACCTAGAGTCACTTGGAAAGAAAGAATCTCAATTGAGGAATTACCTCCATCAGACTGGCCTGTGGGCATGTCTGTGGGCCTTTTTCTTGAGTGCTAATTGATGTAGGAGACCCCAGCCCACTGTGGGTGGTGCCATCCCTAGGGAGGTGGGTCTAGGCCATAATCCCAGCACTTGGGAGGAGGCAGAGGCAGGGGGATGTCCGTGAGTTCAAGGCCAGCCTGGTCTACATAGCGAGTTCCAGGACAGCTGGGGCTACAGGGAGACCCTGTCTCAAAAAGACCAAAAGAAAGAAGAAAGAAAGAAAAAGAAAGAGAAAGAAAGAAAGAAAGAGAGAGAGAGAGAGAGAGAGAAAGAAAGAAAGAAAGAAAAAAAGAAAGAAAGAAAGAAAGAAAGAAAGAAAGAAAGAGAGAAAGAAAAGGCAACTGAACACAAGCCCAGTGAGCAGTGTTTCCTCTGTGTTCTCAGTGTCAGTTCCTGCCTCCAGGTTCCAACCTTGAGTTCCTGTCTCAGTTTCCCAGGCGATGGATGGTACCTGTACCATCAGATAAACCCTTATCTCCCCAGGTTATTTTTGGTCCTGGTGTCCATCACAGCAGCAGAAAGCAAACTAGAACAGTCATTTACTGAGTTTCATCCCTTTCTGCTTTTGAACTATTTTATTTCCTCTTACTTTCAATTTTTACATATCACCATTTTCCTTACATATTTCACTAATGTCCAAAACCTATCAGATACTAATCTCCCTTAGTTACCAGAACAATAAAGATACTGAAAACTGAAAGAAGCAAAAATGTCAGAAGAGGAAACGTCCCCTCAGAACACACGGGAAATACGGGCTCCTGGTGTGTGTGTGTGTGTGTGTGTGTGTGTGTGTGTGTATAGTGTGGTTTTCCCACCACCCACCCTGTCTGTCAAGGACCTTTCTGACCATGCAGTACTTTGACAGCATTTGGACCAGTACCCAGTACCCTCCACAGACATGGCTGTCCTCTGCCTGTAAGGGCTGGGGGGAGGCAGCTCTGGGCCTTCGGTTATTGCTGCACTGTCAGGAGAGAACTCTGGTGCCCACAATTCTCATGACAGGCAGAAGTTGGGACAGTCCATCTCAGGTCTCTTACTGGGCTCTCCCTTACTCTTGGCTCTGTGTCCAGAGTTTAGGCAAAATGTTTGATGGTCCCTTAAAGCATGCTTGCATCCATACAAATTATTCTGAACTCTGAATTTCTTGCCCAATGGATTCTTACTTATAGCCCCAGAACTCAACACAGTGCCTGGTACCAAATGTGGGTTGAGCATTGTCAGTGATGATTTTGTAGAAAAGACTATTCTGTCTTCTATAAACAGTGCTGAGTCTTTCCCACAGAGTTGATCCTCTTCCTGCGATTTGGCAAAGTGCTTTGTTTCAGCCCGGGTCTGAAGGGCATTTTTTTTTTTTTTTGCTTTGTTCTACTGGCCCGGAGTCAGCGTCCAGCACGTTCATCACGTTCTTTCCCACAGTGCTCCTCATTGAGAGTTCACGCCACAAACCCTCTTTCCACTTGGCTTCCCACCAGTTTCCCCTGTTGTCCTCTGTCCCTACCAATGTGGTCATGGGCTAGAAAATCCATAAAGCTCTTAATCGCAGACAGTGTGCAGTAGCAACAGCAGCTGGCGGGTGCCAGCAACAGGGCTCTGACTGTGACTCACAGATCCCAGTGTGCTTGGGACGCGTCCTCCCAGAGAGGAAAGGCTGCACAAGACAGCCAGGGTGGAAGTCCTGGGGAGGGACCCACCTGTGTGCTCACATGGAGGAATGGCCTGTTTTATTTATTATTTATTTTAATTAATTAACCTATTTATTTATTTTTTAAAGAACCCTTTCTTTTTTTAAATTTTTATTTATTTATTTATTTTAAATACTGATCTCAACTTAATAACATTTACAGATAAACTGGCTTAGAGAACAAAGACTTAAAAAAATTTTTTTTTAAATCTTATTTATTTTTGTTTATGTATGAATGTACTGTCTGCATGTAGGTTTGTGCACCCATGTCGTGCAATGCCTTGGAGGTCAGAAGAGGGTATCGGATTCCCTTGGAACTGGAGTTAAAGATGATTCTCAGCTGCCATGTGGGTGCTGGGGATCGAACCTGGGTCCTCTGCAAGAGCGGTTGGCACTCTTAACCTTAACCGCTAGGCCATCTCTCCAGCCCCAATTTTTATTTATTTTTTATGTGTATGAATGTACTGTCTGCATGTAGGTTTGTGCACCCGTGTTGTGCAATGCCACGGAGGTTAGAAGAGGGTGTCAGATTCCCCCGGAGCTGGAGTTTAAGATGGTTCTCAGCCACCATGTGGGTGCTGGGAACCTGGTCCTCTGCAAGACCAGTTGGTGCTCTTAACCACTAGGCCATCTCTCCAGCCCTAACCAATTTATTACAGTACTGGAGCTCTATGTATACTAGGCAAGCGCTCCATCGCCTAGCCAACCTCTGGACCTTCACCAGTGGATTCGAGGCTAGTACTCTACTGTTGAGCCATGCCCAAGGAGTGACTTTTTAAATCTATTCTGGTTTAGCATTCACTCTAGCCACCGATACCCCCATCTCCCATGCTTCCACTGCAATAAGCAATCAAAATACTGAACTAATTTGATTCATTTTTTCCACCCATGTCTTTCCCCAGAGAACTCACACAAGATGTATCTACATCTAAGACTGATACCATTTTCTCAGTGTAAGGTTATGGCGCGCTCCCCCCGGAATGAAAGGCTACGAGGTCTAAGTTCTTCGGAGCAAAGTTTAATTCAGGGTAGCAGGGGCTAGGCTCAGGGGAAAGATAAGAGCCAAGCACAATGGAGTCTGGCTTGGGAATTTAAGGGAGAAGGTGGGAATGGAATTCAGTGAGAGTCGGGGTGGGTAGCGCACTTTGCAGGAGTCTGGCTTTCAAAAAGGCAGAAGATTCCTGAGTAATCGGTGATGGCCCGTTTTTCCATAACCAAAGGCTGGCCTGGTACAGCAGGTTCCTGGGCCTTAGGTGTCTCTGCATTTCAATGCTTCTGGAGCTCACACCCTGACACTCAGCAAATATATTTTTACAAGCTTTCTGTAGTTGATGCAGTTCCAACATCAAGGGGAAACAACCTTGTCAGTTCTCAGCTGTGTGTCCTGAGCACATTGGGGAAACAGCAAAAGTGTGTTCACTTGTCTTGACTGTTAGTGAAGAACTACTTTTGTTGCCTGGCAGGGTCAAGCCTAGAAGACCCCAAGCAGTCCCTTAAAGACAGGGTCTCCTTATTTATTCCTGGCTGGTCTGGATTATGATGTGTAGGGTAGGCTGGCCATGAACCGTCAGTGATCTTCCTATCTCTGCCTCCTGTGTGCTGGGATTATAACTGTTATCACCATACCTGACCTAGTGGAAAAACACTATTTTATTTTTTCTTTTTTGTTATTTATTTAGTACTTATTGTGGGACATCTCTGTAGCCCCAGCTGTCCTGGAACTGACTATATTGACCAGGCCTTGAACTCACAAAGATCCACCTGCCTCTGGCTCCCAAATACTGGGATTAAAGGCATTTGCCACCATGCCTGGCTCTTGTTATTTATTTAGAGAGAGTCTATTTTATCCCAATTTGTGGCCTCAAATAATTGATCCTCCTGCCTCTACCTTCCGAGTGCTGGGATTGCAGGCCTGTACCACCACAGCAGGTTTTATGCAGTATTAGAGATGGAACCCAGGGTTTTATGCATGTTAGACAAGTAAGTACTCTACCAATTGTTCCATTTCCAGCCAGGGAATTATTAATAATTGTTAAGTCCCATTTGGCTCTGCATATACCCTAACAAGAATGTTTCCCACCAATCAGCTAGTTTGAATATTCACCTTGTATGCTTTGGTTTAGCTAAGTACTGGTAACAGGGCAATTAAGTACTTTGGGCCTCAGTCTTCCCATTTGTACAGGGGAGATTGGTCTACACCAACTCTCAGCTCAAACCTACTCTATGCAGCTTTGCTGAGGGTTGTGGGAGTCACTGGGTGGTCCTTTAAGCTAAGTATGAAATCAAAGGCTAGGACCATGATCAAAAAAAGAAAGAGATGAAGACAGGGTGGCCGACAAACTGAATGTTTGCCTACTGTGTCATCTTCTCCTAGCGGCACTGGGACTGGAGGGCCAGGAACCTGAGTCACAGTGATCCAGTACCTAACTGTGTTAGTGACAACAGTGGGGGGGGGGGCAGAGAGAAGGGTGCTAGGAGCAGGAGTGGAGGAGGAGGCTGTCTGAACGGGAGGATGTTGGCATGCTGCGGGTGGGTGCTGTGAAAACAGGGACAGCTAGGGCACCCCAGAAGGTCCAAGGAGTGGAAGAGGAGAAGAGAAAACTCATCCTGCTGGGAACAGACACAACTGGAACCAGGAGAGGACTGGTGAATTCAGGGTGACCTGATCTGATTATGGCAACAGGAAGTGCGGGGGGGGGTGGGGAGCAGGCCGGGGCAGAGTAACTTGACTTGAGGAAGTGAATTAAATAATAGCCAAGACTTCACAGTTGCCATGGCATTGAAATACCAACGGCCACATTACACATCTTTTTCTTCCTGCTTGATTCTTGTTCTTGGAACATGTTCATGTTCCTGCAGTGTATCCAGTAAACTAAATTTAGACCCTCTGGGGCAGAGGGGATGGGGCCACGTGGTCAGGATCTCCCTATCTGCATTGGCTACTGTAGGCCAGGTTTCTCTCTGCACAGTATGTTGGGTCTTTTGCTCTTTGTTGTCTGAGATCTGAAAACCTGTTAGGTTTGGATCCAGTGAAGGCACCATGCAACATGACTTTAAAAAAACTGACAAATTGGAAACAGTTTGTAGGAACTGTCATAGAAATTACTTCAGAAAAATCAATAGGATATAGAAATTTGCGAAGTAAATACAATCAGCATAAAAATAAGCACGTTTCCTTAATATAATAAAAAAATATTTTATTGGGCTATAATTAAGGTGACTAGAGCCTGGGGATATAGTTCGTTTGGCCAAGTGTTTGTTTGAGTTAGAGTCCCAGAACCCACATTTAAAAAGCCAGGTTTGCAGGGCCTGGTAGCCACGCCTTTAATCCCAGCACTTGGGAGCCAGAGGCAGGTGGATCTCTTGGAGTTCAAGGCTAGCCTGGTCTACATAGTGAGTTCCAGGACAGCTTGATCTACAGGGAGACCCTGTCTCAAAAAGACTCCCCAAAAATAATAAAAATCAAAAGTCAGGTTCAGTGGCATATGCTCATAATCCCAGCACTGGGTGTTGGGACAGTGAGGACAGAGACAGGTGGATCCCTGGCTCACTGGCCAGCTAGCCTTGCTGAATTGGAGAGCTGCAGGTCCCAGTAAGAAAGTCTGTCTCAAAAACAAGGCAGGCATCCCCCGAGGAATGACCCCTGAAGTTGACCTCTGATCTTCCTATACCTGTGCGTGTATAAACCCCCCACCATTTGAAAAACTGGTGATTTCGCCGGCCGTGGTGGTGCACACCTTTAATCCTAGCACTTGGGAGGCAGAGGCAGGCCTGGTCTACAGAGTGAGTTCCAGAACATCTGGGGCTACAGGGAGACCCTGTCTCGAAAAGATCAAAAAACAAACAAATAAACAAACAAAAAAAACGGTGATTTCATCTTGCAATTGCCCCCTACAAATGTAGACATTGCAGAAGTCGATCACTATCAGTACATTGCATATTCTTTTGTGTGTGAAGTACTGGAATTTGAACCCAGGGTATACACTTTTCTGGCATTAGAAGACTCAGATGAACAGAGTAGTATTTTCACCTGACATATTTATACAGATTTCACAACAATCTCCAAGTGGGCTCACCTGAACTAGACCCCAGAATGACATGCCTGAGTTATGCTTGACAAGCCCCACCCCCTACCATGAAAGCTGGGACTGTTGTAAGTCATTCCCTTGTCTGTCTTTCCTTCACACTGAACTTTTATTTATTTATTTTTTTTGGTCTTTTTTTTTTTTGAGACAGGGTCTCCCTGTAGCTCTGGCTGTCCTGGAACTCACTCTGTAGACCAGGCTGGCCTCGAACTCACAGAGATCCGCGTGCCTCTGCCTCCCAAGTGCTAGGATTAAAGGTGTGCGCCACCATGCCCGGCATTTATTTATTTCTGTATGTGTATGAATGTATTGTCTGCATGCAGGTCTGTGCACCCGTGTCGTGCAATGCCGCGGAGGTCAGAAGAGGGTCTCGGATTCCCCTGGAACTGGAGTTCTCCTGGAATTGGAGTTAAAGACGGTTCTTAGCCGCCATGTGGGTGCTGGGGATCGAACCCGGGTCCTCTGCAAGAGCGTCGGTGCTCTTAACCGCTAGGCTATCTCTCCAGCCCCGGATTTTATTATTTTTTAACTACATGCATGTATATGTGTGTGTGTGTGTGTGTGTGTGTGTGTGTGTACGTGAGTGCAGGTGACCACGGAAGCCAGAAGAGGGCGTTGGATCCCCTGGAGCTGGAGTTAGAGGTGGTTATGAGCTGTGTGATGTTTGTGCTAGCAACTGAAATGAAGTCCCCTGCCAAGCCATTGCTTCAGCCCCTTTTGTCAGGTATTTGGTCACAAGGAGGAAAGCAAGTAATACAGATCTTCAACTTCCATCAGCCACTGTGGATTTTGATAAATAGATTGACACCCAGAGCCACTCGGACTGTGTGTGGCTGTTCTTGTCTGGGTGCCCAGCTCAGGCTATTTGTCCTCTTCTGTTAGGGGAAGTTGCCCTTTTGCTGTGGTGACTTGAGTGTCACCTTCATTTGAGAATGCAGAAGCCCCTGCCTATGGTGTAGGTGGAGGGCCACGTGTTTTCCTTGGCCAAGGGGAGAGCCTGTCTCAAAAAGACCAAAATAATAATAATAATAATAATAATAATAATAATAAAAAGCCAGGTTCAGGGGCACATGCCACTGAATTTACCGCTCCCATGAACTAGGTTGTCAGCAAGTTAATGAACTTCTGGGGTTCCTGGCATTGGAGTGACACCCTTGATCTACTGGCAGACCAGAAGTTCTACCCAGGCTGTCTCGCTTAAGGCTCATGGGCTGCATGTACCCCAGGAGAGCTATGTATGTGACCTAACACAAATTATAAAGTTAAAATGTTATCAGTTTTCTTTCTTTCTTTCTTTCTTTCTTTCTTTCTTTCTTTCTTTCTTTCTTTCTTTCTTTCTTCTTTCTCTCTCTCTCTTTCCTTCTCTCCTTCTCTCTCTCTCATTCTTCTTTAATTCAGCATATATTGTGTTAGTCATAACAAAGTACGTCTTTGTTTCTCCCTCCCCTATCTCATTCACCCCCTGTGATTCCTGTCCCCCACTTGTAGCCTCTCCCCTCCCACGTCCACACCTCCCTTTCTCAACACCCGTTGTTACTTTCTGTTGACTTTCTTGATTTAACTAATTGCCTTTTTTTTTTTTTTTTGGTCTTTTCAAGACAGGGTCTCCCTGTAGCCCCAGCTGTCTTGGAACTCACTCTGTAGACCAGGCTGGCCTTGAACTCATAAAGATCCACCTGCCTCTGCCTCCCAAGTGCTAGGATTAAAGGCGTGCGCCACCACGCCTGGCAATTAATTACTTATTTTTATTTTGTGTGTATGAGTGCTTTGCCTGCATGTATGTAAGTGCACCACATGCATGCAATGCCTGTGGAGGCCAGAAGAGGGCATCATAGCCCCTGAAACTTGAGTTACAGATGGTAGCTGCTGTGTGGGTGCCAGGAACTGAACCTGGGTCCTCTGCAAGACCAGCCAATGCTGTTACTTCTGAGCCATCTCTTCAGCTCTTTTCTAGATTTTTAGACTGTGCCCACATTTACACTTGCTTACATTTATACATATATACGTATAGGCTAGGATCCACATATGAAGAACACATTTTTACATTTATTTATTTGGTATTTATGTGTATATGTTTATGTATATAGGTGTCTGTAGAGGTCACACAGCTTGTAGGAGCTGGTTTTCTTCTACCATGTGGGACTCAAGGATACAATTATACAATTCAGATCCTCAGACTTGGTGGCAAGTACCTTCACCTTCTGAGCTCCCACACCGACCCTGATGGAGCATGAACTTGGTAAATGATGATCCATGCTGCAATTCCTGGGTGATATCATTGCTTCCTGAGTGTGCTTTGCTGAGGTGCTGTCAGTCTCTGAGTCTACAGTGTCCTTTCTGGTCATTTAAGTTCCTATTGATCCTCCTTGCTGAGCCTATAGATCCATTCCCAGGAAAGGAAGCTGTGGCCAACTTTCTGGAATGTGTTTTGGGCAGATTTAAAGAGCCCAGCGCAAATGCTCCTGTGATCAGGATTGAGGGACACAAAGAGAGCAGCCCTGTGACAGCTTTGCACTGTCTCCTTGGCCAAGGGCCAGGTGAGCGGTGGAAGTAGGGGCTGTGCACACCACCAGCACCCTTCCCAATCTGGCATCTGAGGAATGCCTGGGCTGCCCAACAGGAGCCCTCTCCCTGCTGGCTGGCAAGGTTGCCTTTTCCACCTGCCCCATCCCTGCTGAGTGTTCTCTCTCTCTCTCTCTCTCTCTCTCTCTCTCTCTCTCTCTCTCTTTCTCTCAGATCTCCCTTTGCAGATATGGCAAGAAGTTGGGTTGAAGCCATGGTCGTTCACTGGCAGATATAAATGAAATAAGAGCCTGAGATTATCAACTAACTTCCCTCCCTCTTTCCAAATATTCCCTCTGAAAATTTGGACTGCGAGTTTGGGGATTATGCAGGAGGCTCCTCTTATTTTCACTTTTATCCCAGGGACTATTTCTAGTGCTGCCATATTTTTCAAGTGTTGGAAGAGATTTAACCTTGACTAGAAAGTCATTTGGCATCTTTGGTTGCCTTTATACCTCACAGCAGGCTCCCAGGCAAGAGTGATTTCAAGATTACTCCCAGGATCTCACAACTAGGATATGACTGAATGAGGCTCAAATCAGGACCCCTTGAGTCTTCATCCAGCCCCTACAGCAGAGTGCTGGGAGCTCTTGGGGGTGGGCAGGGAGGGCAGGAGAAAAGTGAATAGGGAGTGGTGTTTAGAGACCATCTGCAGGAGCTGGAGTTTGAGTCACAAGACTCTTACTTAATCCTGAAAATGACCTTTTGAAGTATGACCTCCATTTATAGATGAAGACTCTTGAGACTTTGTGTTGCACAGCTTCCCAGGTTCATGTGACTATTGACAGAAGGACTGCATAGGTGTCCACGCTATAAAGAGACACATAGAGCCCAATATTATAGTTGTGGAGAAATCACTGTAGAAGATAGCTATGTGAAAGAAATATTCTAGAAGATGCTTCACTGTAATGTTTGTGTGTGTGCATATGGTTTGTGTGTGTGTGTGTGTGTGTGTGGTGTGTGCAAGTGTCTGCACACACTGTACATTTATTTGCACCTGGAGGCCAGAGATCACAGTTGAGTATCTTCTTCTATCAATGTCTACCTTATATTTTGAGACATGGATTCTCACTGAAACTGTAGCTCACTGATTTGGCAAGACTAGCCAGCCAGCAAGCTCTGGGAATCTCTGTCTCTGTCTCCCCAGGCCTGGGATTACAGGCATGTGCTGCTGAGCCCAGTTTCTTAAATTGATGCCGGGGGTGGGGGTGGGGGGGTGTTTGTCTAGAACTCAGGTTCTCACGATTCCAAGGCAAGCACTTTATCAACTGAGCTGTCTCCCCAACCTTATTTGTGTTGTGTTTTGAGGTAAGGTTTCACTCTCCTCCCAACTGACCTGTAGCACTGACATCACTCTAGCTTGTGGTTGACAACTGGTAAGTTCTAGGAACACCTGACTTCTTTCGAATTAATATTTACAGTACCATACAATATGGATTAATGTAGGTAACAAAATTATGAAAGCAATTGTTATGGTTTGAATCTGAAATGGATAGGCTCCTATAGGCTCCCATTTTGAATGCTTGTTTTTCAGCTGGTGGGCCCATTTTGAAAGTTCTGGAAACTTTGGGAGGTACGGTCTAATGGGTGGAAGTGGGCCGTTGGGGTGGGCCTTTGAGGCTTCCAGCCTTGCTCTCTGCTTCCCATCTGCTGCAGTGTGAACAGCTTCCATCACACACCAGCCACCATGACCTGGGCTGCTCCTGCAGGCCTTCCTCACCATGGGACCAACCCTTCTGAGACCATGGGCCAACACCATGAGGACCGACCCTTCTGAGACCATGGGCCAACACCATGAGGACCGACCCTTCTGAGACCATGGGCCAACGCCATGAGGACCGACCCTTCTGAGACCATGGGCCAACGCCATGAGGACCGACCCTTCTGAGACCATGGGCCAACGCCATGACGACCGACCCTTCTGAGACCATGGGCCAACGCCATGAGGACCGACCCTTCTGAGGCCATGGGCCAACGCCATGAGGACCGACCCTTCTGAGACCATGGGCCAACGCCATGAGGACCGACCCTTCTGAGACCATGGGCCAACGCCATGACGACCGACCCTTCTGAGACCATGGGCCAACGCCATGAGGACCGACCCTTCTGAGACCATGGGCCAACGCCATGAGGACCGACCCTTCTGAGACCATGGGCCAACGCCATGAGGACCGACCCTTCTGAGACCATGGGCCAACGCCATGACGACCGACCCTTCTGAGACCATGGGCCAACGCCATGAGGACCGACCCTTCTGAGACCATGGGCCAACGCCATGAGGACCGACCCTTCTGAGACCATGGGCCAACGCCATGAGGACCGACCCTTCTGAGACCATGGGCCAACGCCATGACGACCGACCCTTCTGAGACCATGGGCCAACGCCATGAGGACCGACCCTTCTGAGACCATGGGCCAACGCCATGAGGACCGACCCTTCTGAGACCATGGGCCAACGCCATGAGGACCGACCCTTCTGAGACCATGGGCCAACGCCATGACGACCGACCCTTCTGAGACCATGGGCCAACGCCATGAGGACCGACCCTTCTGAGACCATGGGCCAACGCCATGAGGACCGACCCTTCTGAGACCATGGGCCAACGCCATGAGGACCGACCCTTCTGAGACCATGGGCCAACGCCATGAGGACCGACCCTTCTGAGACCATGGGCCAACGCCATGAGGACCGACCCTTCTGAGACCATGGGCCAACGCCATGAGGACCGACCCTTCTGAGACCAGGTGTCAAAAGACTTTCTCCCTTCAGTTGTTTCTGTCTTGTGTTTTGGGCACAGAGATGTAAAAGCAACTATTATATTACACATGAAGAGCTGGCCTCACGGCCAAGGAAATTGTGACTGTGTCTGTGGAGTATACCTTCATGGAGGGGTCCCACGTGACCCTCCTTATTTTGGAGCTGACTCTCACTTCTTTGAGACCCCATACTTGTTTCTTAATTTGTTTTTCTGGTTATGGTGGCTGAGTGGAAAGGAGAAATCCCACCTACTGCAGATATAAGACCTTCATACTGTCTGTCAGTCCAGTCTGTGTCCTGGAGATTTGGGCAAGCACATCGACAGGAGGAGCCTTTCTGCCAGTCCATATACATCCCATGAACAGATGGGTGGCCTAGGCTAAACATGGCCCTCCCAGGTGCAACTTACATCTAACAGGGCACTTTGAAGTACAGAAGTGGAAGAGTTCAGAACCTCACAACTTGGAGAATTTTATACAAGTTAAAAACTATCCCACAGTAATCTATACTTTAAAACTACAATTTAATTATTTTTATAAGAAAATACCCATGGAAGAGATATTAGGAAGATAGAATATTAAAAGTAACAAACATTCAGACTCCTAACATCCAGCAGTTGCCAGTGAAAATAATGTGATATAGACCCTTCCAGACACTTTGTGTCTACATGTGATATAGATCCTTCCAGACACTGTGTATATATGTGATATAGATCCTTCCAGACACTTTGTGTATATATGTGATATAGAACCTTCCAGACACTTTGTGTCTATATGTGATATATGTCCTTCCAGACACTTTGTGCATGTATGTGAATACAACCTCATGATTTTATTGTCTTCATAACTAAACTGGCTTAGAACTGGCCCAACTGGCCCTTTCTCTTCTCTCCGTCTCCTAGTTCAAAGTGCTCCCATCTCCTCACAGTCCGCATCCCCCTAGATTTGCAGTGGATTCAGCACACCATCTCCTCACAACCTGCGTCCCCTTAGATCTGCAGTGGACTCAGCACACCATCTCCTCACAACCCACATCCCCTTAGATCTGCAGTGGACTCAGCACACCATCTCCTCACAACCCGCATCCCCTTAGATCTGCAGTGGACTCAGAACACCATCTCCATTCAAAGGAGAAAGCAACCATATGTTTTTTTTGGGGGGGGTGTCTTTCTGAGACAGGGTCTCCCTGTAGCCCCAGCTGTCCTGGAACTCACTCTGTAGACCAGGCTGGCCTTGAACTCACAAAGATCCGCCTGCCTCTGCCACCCACGTGCTAGGATTAAAGGCGTGGGCCACCATGCCCAGTGCAACCATAAGTTTTTTAAAACAATAGTTAAGGGCTGGAGAGATGGCCTATCGGTTAAGAGCGCCGACCGCTCTTACAGAGGACCCGGGTTCGATCCCCAGCACCCACATGGCGGCCGAGAACCGTCTGAGACTCCAATTCCAGGAGAACTCCAGTTCCAGGGGAGTCCGACACCCTCTTCTGACCTCCGAGGCATTGCATGACACGGGTGCACAGACTTGCATGCAGACAGTACATTCATACACATACAGAAA